>CM057345.1:418931641-419383223 GCA_030015575.1 Agapanthus africanus | reverse complement strand
CGCTAGTTTTGAAATTAGGTAGGAGTCTAATCTAATCTAACAACTACACTAAAGTATACGGCTGAACTAACAAGCTGAACTACAGGTAAGAGGAAACCGCCTATCATCTGAATCGATACATATACATAACTGTATATATACAGTCGGTGATCCCGCCTCAATAATATCATATCCGATACCATATCTATCAGCAGGCATCCCAAGTCAAGAGTGCGGATCAATCATCAATATAGCTCGTACGTAAATCCGTCGTACGACATCCCAAATCTGGGTACGGGCCAATATCACATTCATCATACTATTCACCTAGTATCCTCGTTATCAAATATCATGATCGGGGTACTGATCTACGTCTAGTACAATACTGATACCACCTAAGTATGCATGCACGTGTGTGAAACACTACGTCAAGACCCGTTACAACGTCATGTCGTATCTCAAATACGAACCCTGCTATATCACCGATCTCACGGCCTCAAATCAAATCTCATCGACTTATCTTAAATCCCAAGTACTATCTTCATTATCCATGCATGTGTATATGAATGTACATATGCATAGTCCCATAGCCACGCATATATACATATATACACATCCTAATCGGCGCACAAGAAAGTAATGTATGCAAGTCTGTGTGTGAGTATGTGGGTATAACAACTACTCTAGGGTTTCGCAACTAACCCAAAGCTAATCCATGAACACATAATCATAACATGAATAAATATTCTCGTATCATAAAACACCTATATAAACATATATATATGAGCTACACTACGGACTGCGGGGGTGCTATACGCCATCCACCCGACTTCTCCTCGTAGATATAAATCTACTCACCTGGTCCTCGCTAGCCGGTGCCGACGTCGCCACGCGCTTGCTTGTCGTCTCGAAGTCCACAAGGGATACCTACATATCATAACGTACCGTGTCGTATTAAAATCCGACTCATGACCCAAAACGACACGTGAATTCCACATAGGTCAAAACCTATGGTTGCTTTCACAAATCAACCCAAAAACACTCGAAGTCGGCGTACAAATGCCAAACTATCGAGAAAAATCAAAACACACTCATTTGTACAATTACAAGCACTGATTATAATATAAAATAGCTTAAAACTCACAAAAACCTCAAACTCGCTTTAAAAGCTATTTTTCCGAAAATCTAGCAAGCAAAATTAACCGTTTTAGTACAAAACTCGATGTATAAACGAATCTAGTGGCCACAATATTCACTAAATATCTTAATTAAGTCATAAAAACAATTCCCATAATTTAATCTCATTAATTCCCATAAACCTTAAAATTCTAGTTCACAAAATACCTAAATTTTAACAATTTTATAGCAAAAAAGCACAAACTACAATCTAGCTTGGATTTTCATGAACTAAAAGCATTAAACCACTCAATATAATCTTTATAATGACATGAAACCTAAATTTGAATTTTATCTCACAAGAATATAATTATTTTCAAAATCTAGTTTACCATTTATATACTTATCACAATTTAAATCAACAAATATGCAACTAGCAACTTAAATTGGATTTAGCATAACCTAATATGTCAAATACATCACACAACCCTAAACTCACAACACAAACCCCAATTTGAATTCAAACCCCACTCTTGAATTTCAAATCATGCACTTGGAATTAAAATAAAAACCTATTTAAACACCTAATTAAGCTAACTTAAAACAATTAACAACAATTTAACACAAAGGTTAGAACTTATACCAAAATAATTTGAAGATCCCACAAGCACACTTAGCCTCCCAAATTGAAATCTAAATCCCTAGATCTATGCTATGGTAGCCAAGGGAAAATAGGTAGGAGGTGGATTTTGATTGATTTTTGTGGATTTTTCAAGCATTTTTGATGAACTTTTTTTTTAAAGAGAAGGAGATGAAGAATGAAGGGCTGAAATGGAGGTGGGGGGCTCGGCCAATGCAGCATGAGGAGGAGAGGAGAGAGAGTGAGGTGGGGAAAAGCAAGTGAGGAAAGTTCAAGGTCAACACAAAAGTCAAAGCCCACTATTTCTATCATTTTCTATTCTTTTCTTTTCTTTTCTTTTGAAAAAAGAAGTGATTGGAGAGAGGGAGAGGGGGAGGGCTGTCATGGTGGGGCCGGACACATGGGGAGAGGGTGAGGTGTGGGTGTGTGGGTTAGGAAAAAGATAAATGCTAAACCCCCAATTCCCATTAACACTAATTTCACCGAAAAAATCCTTTTTCTTCGATATTTTCTAAACCGTTTTGGCAAACGATTTCATTTCAAAAACCACATGATAAAATTTTATTTAATGTTTTATGATGCACAAAATTTGTTTCAACTCGTTCAAATTTGTAATTTTCCCTAATTAAATGTATTAGTGACGGCTTAAAATAATAATAAAATAAATTTTTTTCAGAAAATTTTTAATTTCACCAGTGGCTCAATAACAACCAAATACTAGCAATTACATAGCTAAAATATGTATATTTAATTTTTATAATAAGATATTTGTATTTTGATTTTTTGCAGAAAACCCTCTTATTTTACCGTTTTTTTCGAAATTTCACCGAAACGACTTTCAAAACGTTACATTATAGTTTTACAGATGATGAATGGGAGTAAGTTATTGGGAATTAAGGTGATCATACTCATTATATCGGAATTCGTTTTAATTGGTGATATTTGAGGAAATCGCCTGGGTACAATTTTCAACCTGCGATGCACAGGTTTTGAGTTATTCAACTCAGTGGACTTATACAGAGTATTGTATGTTGTCCAGTGTCCATCAGGACAAAGGGGTAGGTCCTCGTACTATGTTCTGTTTACTTATGACTTCTTTGGTTTTTAGACAAGTGTTTCGTAGAAATACAATGTCGAAGTTTTGAGAAGTAGTGGGTATAAGAATAAAGTAGAGAACCAGGTATCACAAGTATCGGGATTTTCAAAGAGATTGAAGATGTAGATTCTTGTGATTGGTAATCATTTGATAGTAATGGTTTTGAGAAACTTGTTTCTCTTTCAGGTTACTCATAATTGGATGGATTCCTAAGTTGAGTAATGCTGAGTAGCCTCTCTCCATTAATTTGTTATGCACTGGAGACAGCTGCATGATTTGAATCTGGTTCCAGTTAAATTAGTGCCACTGTTTCTATATTGGATATAGAATGGTTCATATCTTAACGATGTTAAGATACGGGGAGTTGTCCAGCTTATGCTTAAAACCATACACTGGATAACTCAAGGCACGTTTCTGTAATGGTTGTTTGTGGGTTGACCCTGGATTTGACGAGGGTTGACATTTCTACCATCTGGAAGATCAATAGTGATATTGTTCTTAACTCGCCACAGTTTTATTAAAATGGACTTTTTCAGAAAACAGTAGTGGGAGTATGGTAGAATTGGAAGTGATTCAGAACCGCAAACGATTACGGAAAATTTAATAGGACCTATATATTCAATCAGGTTTGACATTCCATTAGCCACTCCGCAGATATGGTGGGTAACCTCAGGCAGCCGAGAGGTACTCAGGTAGCCTCATGGACGGTGACAGAGAGGTTCTTGTTTATCCAGACTTGACACTACTATTGTTCTAAACTATGAGACCCGGCATAAGGATAAGTATAGCGTTGTTCTAAACTAGCTTTAGAAGTATACGTATATATTATTCTGCCAGAGCGTTGTCGTAGTCAGTGGGAGCAGCGGAAGTATATGCGGGCAAGTAGCTTATGTCTATTTATAGACTTAAGCAGATATAGCGGAGATAAGATCATCTAATTTTGATGTGACAGTCATGGGTTTGACTTCATCAGAATATGGGATGGATCTGTTAAGAAGGTAATAGGGTGTGATGTCCTGGTATTTGGATGACATACACAGAGTAGGAAGTAGAATTCCTGTACTGCGATCGGTTGTACTATGGTTGTTAACAGTTGTTTTTCACAAAGGACATGGATATAATATCAGACATTCTGGTTACTAGATCTATGGTTTTAGATCTAGATTCGGGTAGTTTCCCAATTTGGGTACTTTGACAGTATTCTAATAGTATTTTAGAATAGATGACTCCTGGCATGGTGGTGTACCTGCAGGTGATGGAGTCACCCTCTCTAAAAGTGTTTTAGAGACTAAAGAAGAGAGGGATGTGTATGATTGGCAGATCAATTGATTAGGCAATTGAGTCAATTATGAGATGTCAAGTACCACACCAGATGTTGTTTTTTTACTAGATGCGATAAGTTTATATTAATCCAATCCTGAAGAAACATAAGGAAACAGTTATAGAACATAAGTGCATGTTCTACGGATTTGATGACGGCAGCCTCCTTCGGGAGACGGTTATCATTCCAGGCTTCCAAGGTGACATGAATGACAGAGTTATTGTCAGAGTTATATTTTTACCTCTGACGAGGGACAGTATTATGGACAGGTGGTCCAAGAGGATACTGTGGGAGGCATGATGCTGGATACTGATTAGGTTCAGTTATCGATACAGTCTAAGAAGTTTTGATTTGGAGTTCATTTATGAACTAGATCCCATCAAAGACCTAGACATATTCTAAGACAGGTATTACTCGATTCGGGAGATGGCTTTCTCCACGAATTTGAGATTTAGAGAGACATAGAAAGAAACATCAGGGCGGATCCACTCACTGAGGCTATTTCTCAAACATAAGAGTTTTACAAACTAGCATTGTGAAACTGATTAGTAGAGGAGTTGCATGTTCGGTATCACAAGGGCTGTGAGTATACGACATCACAATAATTAGCCTTGAGTGCTAGTGGGAGATTGTTGGAGATAGTGCCCTCAAAGTCAATTATTGGATCGCAGGTACGTGATTGCAATGATTGAGGTAGGACCTATACCGATATGACAGTCTTGCTCAAGATGATAGTATGCTATCTGGTTTGTCTTTATCATCGTATACATGTTTTAGTTCACTATTGCATGATGATAGAGCCCATAGGATTCTTGCTTGACTGCCAGCAGTATGATGGCGATCATATACATGGGACCTAGGGTCTATAAGCACATCCTTAAAGTGTACCTACTCGTGGGAGTTTTCGAGACAGGGCATCGATACTCCAGAGTAGACTAGTGTATACAGTCGAGACCCCGACGAGGGGCGGTGGCCGGTCTCACAAGACACTGGTGTCAGTTTGATCACCTAAGATGTATACAGGTGCTCATTGGGTTATGAGTACACCGGACAGGACTCGCCGGGAATCTGCTAGTTGGTATTATACATATCGTTAGATAGCAATTCCCTGGTGACATGTGTACAGGTTAGTTCATCGACCTGAGGTCGTCATTTGTCTCGTGTGAGTTCCCACCGTGCTTTGATTTCTACCCTACCACGGCTCAAAGGAGTCGTGCAAACAGGTCTTTTTGGGGTACAGTCCCGAGCCACATTGGAGGCAAGTGAGCGGATCGTCGGGGATTCATCTCTCCCGGTATTGGGGGTTGATGTCGCGCAGTGCACGGGTGTCCATCACTAGGAATCCTCGGCCGAGGTAGTGGAGAATTACTGATTTGGATCGGTAGTTTCTCAGGTGGTGATGGACTTCATGCCGACACGATTTATCGCATTATTAGGGGTCTGACTTTATCCACCCCCCTAGACTCGATATGCGATACTCTTTAGACGAATGGACCGGACTGTATATACATTGCCACTTTCAGGCTCAGTAGGGTTTATAGATGAGTTCGCTCGTCAGCTTCCCTTCCAATCAATACATAGGCAAAACGTTACGTGCAACTTGTACCTCTGATGTGCTAGTGATTATACCCAGTGCCAGTGTGTTGATGAGTCATTAGAGTCCCCCACAGACACTTTTCCAAGTTCGGGCGAAACGTTGTAGAGGCTGTATGGTGATATGGCAAGGTTTGGAAAAAGCACGTGCATTTTCGCACGTGTCGTTTTTCGGGCAGATAATACTGGTAGGTTTTGGTTTAAGCCGGAACCGAGTATTATACTGTGTAGATATAATATCTTTATCTTAGTTGCATTTGTATTCGGTCGTAATACAAATGTGGGTATGTTTATACTGATACGGGGTTATCCTGAAATTCGTTTCAGGATCACTTTTGGTAGTTGTCAGTTTCCAGTTTTCTATCAGCCGTATTTAACAGTCGGTTAAATACGGATTTATCTTTTCTTCTTGAAGGTGAGTCATGAGGTGAGTCATGAGTGTGGAAGCTTCTTGGATGATGACTAGGTTAGTGAATCATTCATTTGCTTTAATGTTATGATGAGGTGTTTTTGTGAGTCACCTTTTGCATTAAACTTTCTTGTAATGCATAAGGATATTTTGTGTTGATCTTTTCCTTTAAGGTTACCACCTTGCTCCTACACTCACTCCCACCTCCATATAATTGGTCGGCCCCCCTTACTTAAGGTGGTTGTTCATTTAAGAAAAGATTAAGGTTTATGGTTCATGGAAATTGATATATTTTCATAGCTCAATTTCATTCGATCCAAAAGGCAACTTCCATAACCGTTCGTCCGTGACCCTGGACGTAACGAGACAAAGTGGTTGTTCATTTGAGAAAAGATTAAGGTTTATGGTTCATGGAAATTGATATATTTTCATAGCTCAATTTCATTCGATCCCAAAGGCAACTTCCATTACCGTTCGTCCGTGACCCAGGACGTAACGAGATAAAGTGTTCTACTCATTCTCAACTTCATCTTGGTCATCTCTTTTAGCAAACTTGACGATCGAGTTGCCTCGGTTCAGAGGCGGGAGCCCGTTTAAAGATCCGTCGACGTGGTGCCACCTGGACGAGAAGAATGAAGATTCAGGAGATCGGAGAAGCCGCAACAAGCGTGGGATGATGGTTAAAGACCGAAGGACTTGGATCATTCGTTATAACGTTTCTACCCTTTTGTAGTTTGTTAGTTTAGCTTTAATGGCATATCCGGGTTACGGTACATGATAGCGCCTGTTTCGTTAAAAGTTTTTGTTCCGCATTTGGCGTCTGTTAGACGGCCGGGGCGCTACCGTGGACTTACATGGCTATCTAATAATGTTAGCCGATGAGTATCCGCGTACACTACGTGATTGCAACGGACTTTTGATCTCATCAAAATCTCGTGGCAACCGATCAAATGAGACTGAACTGCTAGATTTATAAAATTCGAACTAGTTATTTCATAACTACTTCTGGATTCCAAATATTGTATCCCATCACATAATATCTGGACAACATTAAACTTTTCGATCGATTCATCAAAGTCCTACAATTTCCCGACAGCTCAACACGTGAGCACAGTTTTAGTAATACCCAGAATATGCCACAGTACCTATGCACCAGCCGTAGAAGGGCAAACCTAAGCCTCACTCATGTTTCCACAGAACTATGGCAAACCCTAGGGTTTGACCATGGTTCCACGATCCAAAAAGTCGAGTTAGGGTTTCATTCTTCTCAAGGGTTCATAGAATCACTTGCATGTTTTTCCGAATACGTTAAACTTGGAAAAATGGGTTTTTGACATTCGATTGAACTTTTTAACTTCGCCTAGACAGTATGTGAATAACCAGAAACAATGTTAAAACTATGAATACGAAATACTCCGAATTGTTTATAGTGTAAGATTACATCACATGCGAAATTACCAAAAACAAACAACACCTGAAACACCAAACCCAATTACCTGGAACACACCCAAAAAATTTAACCCCAAAGGACACTGTTCATCCGAGGTCGCCGGAAACCCTGGCCATCATGCCGACGATTTTCCAAGGAGGTGGGGTGAAATTTCATGTGTGTTCATAGTGTATCACATACAACATTCTGCACTTGTTTAAAAAAATTTCTGAAAGCTTTTTAAAATCGATAGAAACTTGAGTTTCGCGTTGCAATTTTCGGAGTTGTTTCGGTTTCGTAATTCTAACAAAATTCGTATAAATTTTCTAGCATGGCTCTGATACCACTGCAGGGTTACCTAGCACGGCAGCAAGGTTTCGAGAGGCATCTTCTATGCCATATTGAAAAATTTATCGTTCTAGCTAACCCTAACTTTGAATCGTTAACTAGAAATCGATGGAAAAGTAAATGCAAACACTCTAGAAGTCTAGTGTGCAAGGAATACAACCTTTGTAGACCAGTCCTTCACTTCATTAGCTCCGTGTAGTAGTCCCTTCACTGCGATCAAGAAGTCCCGGACTCTGGAAAGGCTCCGATGAAGAAACGAACATGCTTGCTTCAAAGTCTTCGGGGCCGAAGATGATCTACGTCGAGTAGACACTAACCCAAGCTATCTCTTCACTAATCATGGAATTAATGAAGCAAATACCCTATACTAAATGTCAAATAGTAGAGGATGATGAAGTATGAATTTTTCTCACATTAGAAATCATTTTTCTCACTCAAATTCATCACTTTTGAAAAAACTAGAAAGCTTTTGTCAAGAAGAAGAAGAAGAAAAAGTTGTGATGAAAATGAATTATTGTTGAGGTTAGAAATGCAACCAAGGGTTAAGCATGTCATGCTTAACCCTTGTAGAGAGTTAACCATGAGCTAGGGTTAAAGGTTAGGTCAAAAAATATCTTAAGCTAGACAAAGAAAATGGACAAAGCCAAAGATGCTTACAAGCTTCTACAAATTTTCAACAAATATCGACCATGACAATTATCTATAATATTTGAATTACTTAATGATAAAATTTAAACCCTAATCTTAACCCTAGCATGGTTTAACCCTCATTAACGCTAGTTGCATTTGTAACCTAGCATGATACATTTAACATATATAATATATACATCAATGTATCTAAAGTGAGAAAAGAAATATTAAGTTACCTAATATTAGTTAATGTAATGTAATATATCAAATATATAATTATACATTAAATTATTAATCAACACTTGATTTAATAATCCGGCTATATCACATATAACCGACTAATATCATAATGTAACATCTTATCGCATCAACACTTGATCCGATAACCCGGGTATATCACATATAACCTTTCATGTCACACATCGCGAGAATAGAATACGGTATCTCATATCGTATCAATCTCGGTCCCGCACATATCACATATGTGCTCCTACTACGTTTTTCTTGAGCCAGAAAACCCCTGTGTAGGACTCTAAAGACTCATCAATACGCCGGAAGCAGGTGATGATCATATCAAACACACAATCCGCAAGCGGTCTGCTAAACGTAACGGCCACCCGGGTATTGAGCGATCAGAAGATCAACAAGCAAGCCTGCTCACACTCCTGCGAATCCAATCAGTAACACTACCGTACAATCCGGTCTCTTCGTCTGATATGTCGCATATCTCGTCTAGGGGTGGTAAACGTCAGACCCCAGTAACTGGATTAGTCGTGTCGATATGAGGCTCATAACGGGTCGAGAAAATACTGATAACACTTACCAGTATATCTCTGAAGCAGCCTTGGCCAAGGACTTCCTGTTATAGCTAATCAAGCACGGCGCAACATCAACTCCTAATACCGGGAGAAACGAAACCCCTCCTATCGCCCATTGCCTCCATGTGACTCGGGACTGCACCCAAAAGCCACTGTTTTGCACGTTCTCTTGAACGTGGCAAGGTGTAAATCAAAGGACAATGGGAATCACACAGGACTCTATGACGATCTCAGGTCTACAGTCTAATCTGTACCAGTGTCACCAGAGAACTGCCATCTGACGTTAGGTATAATACCATCTGGGAGTTCTTGGTGAGTCCATTCAGTGTGCCCAGTCTCCACTGATGTAACATTTCAGAAAAATAAAATATTACTTTTTGGAATTTTATAATTAAATAATATTATATTGAATATTTAATAAGGCGGTATAATTAAATACTGATAAATTGGAAAAAAATTGGAGAATTACAGAAATTACTGAAATGAGGGTGCTTTATTAGATTTAAGCAAATTATGAAATTTTATGATTTATTATACACTATTTTTAATGCTAATCACGGTTAAATATCGCTAATCGCGCATTAAGCATGTTTTGTGCAAAACATGCACCATGTTATTTTAACACTTGTTACATTTTTATCATGGCTTTTTTCTCATTTTTCATGCATGGGTTGTGTTTAAATGAGAAGATAAAAGAAAACAAAGAAAAAGAAAATGAATAAAGAATGATGGATGGGCATGAGAGAGTGGGGGTGAGTGGTCAAAGCATGGTCTTAGCTTCTTGTTTCTTTCTTCATCTTCATCTTCATCTTCTCCCTCTCCTTTCTTCAGCCCATGGCAGCACCCCTCCTCCACCTCCACTTCAAACCCTCAAATCATCATCAAACAACCCCAAAACATCATCTCCTCTTCACAAAATTTGTGCACAAGCTCTCAAGCTACATTTTGGACCAAGAAAGTTTGCATTTTGGTGCTTTAGGGGATTCATGAGTGCCAAATGAGGTATTCTCTTAACCATTAGCATAGTTTTTCCATTGCTTTTACATCTATGTTTGATTAGAACCGATTTAGTGTCGTTTAGTGAGGGTTGGAAATTTCTAGTTAGGGTTTGAGGAACTCGAGTTTTGATGTATAATGGAGATTAGTAGTGACCTTAAAACCCCTCTAGTGATATCATTTTGGACTAAAACCTGAGACTTAACTCCCAAATAAGAACTTTTAAATCTACAGATATTGGAAATTGTGGGAAATGTGATGGTTTTTCGTAATCTGCTAACACCCGGGTGACCTGAAAATTATTTAGCAAAGATAGTGATACATGCAGGCAACCTAGGATCCCCCACTGAAACCCTAGTCCCTAAGCCCTCACCATGGCTACAGAAATAATCTTTCGGGCAGCAATTTGCGGCCGGACCTGGGGCAAATTGGCTCGTATTTGTTTCGTGGCTCCAGTATCTGTAGTCTAGACCCTCCACATATGCAAAATTGGCTGATTTGACCTAGGGTAAAATCTGAGACTAATTTCATGAGTTGCTATTTTGATTCGGGGTTATATTTTTCGTATTTTAGATTCTAGATTTTATTATTTATTGTTTTCCTCGATCACTTGACGTTTGTACGACGATATCGAGGGTTGTTTGGTGGTTTGATAGGCATAGTCTGTAGGTTCTAACATATAGGCTTTTAGCATGTCAATTTGGTTTTTATTTGGATTTTAATGCGATACGATACGTTGTGACATGTAGGTACCCCCATGAGGACTTCGAGACGACAAGAAAGCGCGTGGCGACATTGGCAACGGCAACCGAAGAGCAAGGTGAGTAGATATATATCTCCGGGGGAAATCGGGCGGATGGCGTATAGCACCGCCGTAGTTCGTAGTATAGCTTATATATATATGGTTATATATGTGTTTTATGTTACGTGGATGATTATTAAGATATGATTTTGTGTTCATGGTTTAGTTTAGGGCAGTTTGAAGTAACTTAGTTTAGCTTCTTAGTCGTGAACCTTAGAATAAGGTTTACACCCACACACACACAGACACACACACATTTGCATACTTTTATTTTCCCTGTGCATATATGGGGATACACACACACACACACACTTAGGTATGGGACTATATATATATATACACATACATACATATATATATATACACATAGATGATGAGGGTTGTATATGGTATAGGGAGATGAGTCGATGAGATTGGGCAAGATGCTATGAGATCGGTGATATGTTTTGAGTCGTATTATGAGATACGACATGAGATTTTTAGCGGGCCTTTAGGCGTGTGTTTTCATACACGCATATACATACATACATACATACATACACATATATATATATATATATATGGTATCAGTTTGTACTAGACTTAGATCAGTACCCCTAATACAGGATATGATAATAATGGATACCAGATGAATAATGAGATGAATGTGATATTTGACCCGTACCCAAATTTGGGATGCCGCACGACGGATTTACGTATGAGCAATATATCGATGAGAGATCTGCACTCTTGACTCGAAGATGTCATAATATATATTGTATCGTATGTGATACTATTGAGGTGGGATCACCGACTATTATATTTATATGTATCGACTGAGATTTAGGTGGTTTCCTTACCTGTCAATTAGTCCTGTAGTTACTTGTAGATGTTAGACTAGAATCGAGTCATACCTATTTCAAAAACTAACGAATCGTGAGTATTTTAAAGACAGACCAAGGGATACTATGGATATTTTCAAAGGATGTTCTTTTTCATAAAAACATCGTAGCCTTATTTTCTAAACACCATGATTCGTGCAACTTTCAAATACCAAAAACTGTATGACTCGTATATAGGAATGTATATTTCTTTATTGCTGCATTATTATTCATTTACCATTTATTTTACTGCTCGCATTGCATTGCATGCTTCTAAATTATTGATTCATATTTCATTTTGCATATGACATATAGGATACTTGTATACCAACATGCTTACACATATGCCTTTACATAGTTACATTTTCTCCTTTATATGGCGTTGTATGAATTTGGAGAATTTAGGAACCGCACGATATATTTTATAACTTGTTGCGGTTAAATACCGATTTTTCCTTATATGTTCATATTACTGTTTTATATTGCATATATTATATTCATTGGTTTTGCATTGAGATATGGTTTTCATATGATGTTTTCTTGATTATTTTACTCCTGCGTATATATATCAGTGGTAATCGTATATATGTATCAGTCATATGGGCCACTGATATATATATATATATATATATATATATATATACATCTACATCATATATCATCATAATGATATATGGAAATATACTTATTCATTATATGTATGGGCCTATATGGTCGATATGAGAGGGGCCTATGTGCTCGGGGCCTATGTGCTCGATGTGCGGGGCCTATGTGGTCGATATGAGAGGGGCCTATGTGATCGCCCTATGTGCTCGATGTGAGGGGCCTATGTGCTCGATACGAGTAGGGCCTATGTGCTCGATACGAGTGGGGCATATATGGTCGATGTGAGGGGCCTATATGGTTGATGTGAGGGGCCTTTGTTCCTGATGTGTGGATGGCATATTTTATTCCATACCCTGCATTTATTTTATATGCATTGCTTCATGTATTAGTAGTACCTAATAGAGTACCTTTCATGACTGTTGCATATACATATTGCCATTTATTGCATCATGTATTAGTAGTACCTGATAGAGTACCTTTCATGACTGTTGCATATACATATTGCCATTTATTGCTTCATGTATTAGTAGTACCTGATAGAGTACCTTTCATGACTGTGGCATATACATATTGCCATTTATTGCTTCATGTATTAGTAGTACCTGATAGAGTACCTTTCATGACTGTCGCATATACATATTGCCATTTATTACTTCATATATTAGTTGTACCTGATAGAGTACCTTTCATGACTGTTGCATATACATATTGCCATTTATTGCTTCATGTATTAATAGTACCTGATAGAGTACCATTCATGACTGTTGCATATACATATTGCCGTTTATTGCTTCTTATATTTGTAGTACCTGATAGAGTACCTTCATGAATGTTGCATAAATATTGTGTGGATATATGAGATTTATTGATATTGGGATTTTGAGATATATATTTTGCGTCGATAATTGACACTGATTTTTTTCTGATGATTTCATTGATGATACTTGAATGTTTATACAAAAATCTTACTATATTAAGAAAACAATTTTCTCATTCATGATGTTTTCTGTTTTCATTTTACCGCATTCATACCTTATATTTACGATATTTTGCTACCTGAGGCACTGACACGTGTAGGGTTCCTAGGCACACTAATGAGGTCTCACAAGGCATCAACCATGCCAATTTCAAATTTTACAAGTGCCGAGAAACCCTAATACGGATCGTTAACTAGATTTTAGGCGAAAACGATAACTAGTTAACAACTTAACTAAGAGTAAACAAAAATACAACCTTTGTAGATCTGGTCCTCCACCTCCATAGCTCCATGATAAAGTCCCCTCGCTGCGATCATCGGATCCCGGGCTCTAGCGTCGGCTTCATCGGAGAAATGGGCGGGCTAGGTCGTCGACTACGATGCCGAAGATGATCTACGTCGAGGCAACACAAGATCAAGCTCCAACTTCACCAAGTCATGAAACTTGTGAAGAAAACACCCTATACTACTTGGCAAGTGGTAGAGGATGAAGAAAAAGGAAGTGGGTTCACTTTAGAATTGGATTTCTCACTCTTTTTCTCATGTTGTCATTGATGGAGGCAAGGTTTCTTCTTTGTTGAAGAAGAAGAAGAAGAAGAAGAAAGAATATGATGAGTATATTTTTAAAATAGAAAACAAAAAATGATACTTATCATAATCTCAACCATGGTTTAGTGTAGAGAATTAACTAGGGTTTAGTTGAATGGTTAGGGTTAGGACATGAAGACAAAATGGTCACTTAGTCAAAGCTTCATGAAGCTTCAACAACAAAACAAACTAAGCCACCATTTCATTTTTGCCCAAAATGAATTAATGAATAAATAAATAAATGAATAAGTAAGTAAATCAAAACCCTAACCATTAACATAACCATGGTTTAATTCTTTACACAAACCCAAGTTTGCATGTATCATCAAACATGATACAAACAAGTGCACAAAAGTATATCACATATACAACTTGTGTACATCAAGTGAGAAAATCCATCTTAAGTGAACCAATACTAGTTAATGCAAAGTAATATATCAAATATATAATTATACATTAAATTATTAAATCAACACTTGATTTAACGATCCGGTCATATCGCATATAACCGACTAATATCCAATGTATCGGCTTATCGAATCAATCCTTGATTCGATAACTAGATTATATCACATACAACCATTCGATACATTCATCGCGAGAATAGAATACGGTATCATATATATGCATTATTCTCGGTCACGCACATATCTCATATGCGCTCTTATTTCGTTTCGCTTGAGCTAGGAAACCTCTGTGTAGGACTCTAAAGACTCGTCAATACGCCGGCAGCAGATGATGATCATATCAAACACTCAAAAGCCGCAAGCGGTCTGCTAAACGTAACGGCCACCCGGGTATTGAGCGATCAGAAGATCGACGAGCAAGCCCGCTCATACTCTTGTGAATCCAACCAGTAACACTTACCGTACAGTCCGGTCTCGTCATCTGATATGTCGCATATCTCGCCTAGGGGTGGTAAATGTCAGACCCCAATAGCTCGATAAGTAGTGTCGATATGAGGTCTATAACAGTTCGTGAAACTACTGGTAACACTTACCAGTAAATCTCAGTAACCCTGGCCAGGGATTTCCGGTTATAGCCAATCGAACACAGCGCAACATCAACTCCCTATACCGGGAGAGACGAATCCCCTCCTATCGCTCATTGCCTCCATGTGATTCGGGACTGTACCCAAAAACCACCGTTTTGCACTCCCTCTTAGACGTGGTAACGTGGAAATCAAAGCACAGTGGGAACCACACAAGACTCTATGACGATCTCGGGTCAACAGACTACTCTGTACCAGTGTCACCAGAGAACTGCCATATGACGTAAGGTATAATACCATCTGGGAGTTCTCGGCGAGTCCGTCCAGTGTACCCAGTCTCCACTGAGCACCCGTATATCATCTCCGATGTCAAACACCAATGGATATGGGATCATCCATCGCCCATCTGTATGGGTCGAGAAGGTATACGCTAGTCTACTCTGGTATATCGATACCCCGTCTCGATATACCCACGACTAGGGACTTTGAAGGATGTACTTATGGACTACCATGTCCCCACTAGTATGATCCACATCATAGTCCAGGTAGTCAATTACACATCCTAAGGGCTTTACCAACATTTAACAGAGAGACAATCAGTATACATGTTATGGTAAAGAGTAACCAGATAGCATACTATCATGTCGAGCAAGAAAGTCCTCCCTATATATGTCCCAGCATCCACTACAATATACATCCTATGTTTAGCAATGGCCTCTAGGGCATACATATAACTAACAATCTCCCACTTGCACTAGGGCCATCTGATAGCAGTGGTTGTAGTATCTCATACAGAATCCCATAAAAGTCTCTCTCTGGGAAAAGGCCTTTGTGAGTGGATCCGCCGTGTTGTCCTCTGAGTCTACTCTCCTAACCTCGATCTCCTTGGAGATCAACCAACCCCATGATCAGGTTATGCTGCCTCAGAATATGTCTGTATCACCGATGGGACGGACGTTCCTTGGCATAAGCCACAACTCCATTTTCATACAATGGGAGAAACTAAGTTCATCTCATGAACAAATATACATCCAGACTGCCTCTTTGGTAGCATCTTAAGTAGCAATGTATCCAGCCTTTATCATCTAGTAAGCCACAGTATTTAGCTTGGAACTCTTCCAACATACCGTCCCTCTACTGAGGGTAAAGACAATGCCTGTGACTGACATTCAGTCGTCCTTATCACCCTGGAACCTTTCCAGTGATTCTCCCCAGGATCAATTGATACCATCTCACTACAACTAGTGAGTCTACTAACATCCAATTAGATCTATCTCATGGATCCAAAATCCAGGATTTAGGAGGTATCACTTTGATCCTATATGGTGAATCATTGTGATAAGCGGAGATTGATCGAGCGTAGCATAGGAAACTTCTTTCCTATCAAGAGTATGTCATCCACGTACTCTACGAGGATCACCACCATACTCCATACTACCCTTTTGTATATACAAGGTTCATCTACCCTTTTGATGAAGTCAAACTATTTGACTACCACATCAAAATAGATGTTCCAACTCCGCGATGCCTGCTTTATCCTATAAAGCATCTTGTACACGTTTCCGCTGATCCCACTGTTTACGAAGCCCTCTGGCTGTGTACTTATAGACGCCCTCTTCTAAAACATCATTTTAGAAAAGCAGTCATGACACCCAACCGCCAGATATCGTAGTCATGGTATGTAGCCGTGGTAAGTAGGATCCGGATGGACTTAAGCATAGCCACTGGAAAAGGTTTCATCATTATCCACGCCTGGTCGATGACGAAAACCTTTAACAAGTCTAGCTTTGAAAGTCTCAACCTTTCTATCTACACCAAGTAATCTTCTCAAGATATACTTGCTCCTGATGGGGATTTAACCCTTCAGATATAGCAACCAAAGTCCATACTTTATTGGTGTATAAGGATTCCATCTCAGATCGCTAAGCATCCAGCCATTCTTACAAAGTCCCACTCCTGATGGCCAGCTCGAAACTAGTTGGGTCATCATCTCTTGATGCAATCCTCGCTCCCACTGTCATAGAGAAACAGAAGTATCTCTCAGGTGGGTGAGAAAACCCTACTAGATCGGCGGAGAGGCAGAGGTTCGTTGGCAACTATTGAATCCTTTGGTTTTATCAAATCATCTGCTGTAGTTTGTATAACTGGAACCTTTCCAGTTCTACATTACAGACCTTGCCTCGAGCTTGTCCGGATTTTGCTTTTCAGACATAGGCTGGACAACCCCAAATCTTAACTAATTTAAGATACGGGCTCTTCCCTTTCCATATCACATATGAAGTGGTAGGCAAGTGATTTGATTTGAACCCTTTTCAATAGGTATGCAGCTTCTCAAGTGCATAAATCCCATAAGGAAATAGGTAACTCAGTAGTACTCATCATAGAGCACACCTTATCATATAGGGTGTGATTGCTCCGCCCCGATATACCATCCTGCTATGGTGTATACGGAGGAGAAATGCTGAGAGAGAATCTCATTCTCCTTTAAAATAGTTCAGGAATTCTATGCACAAGTATTCTCCTCCTTGATCACATCAAAGGACATAATACTTATACCCGTATTGGTTCTCTACTTCTAACTTATATTCTGTGAATATCTCAAAAGGTTCGGTCTTCTGTCTCAAGAGGAACATAGGTCTGAATCTCGAAAGTTCATCAAAGAATTTAATGAAGTACAAAGAACCGGTCTTGGCATGTGTAGACAGGGGACCTACATACATCAACATGTATCATCCCAAGAGTTCACTAACTCTTTCTCTGCTTCCAATAAACAGAGCTGTGGTCATCTTATCTTTGTGACATGACCGGCAAGTTTTCACAAGATGTAAATTCAAACAGATTTAAATATGCATCTTTGTGCAACTTAGCTAGTCGCGTCGCATTGATATGACCTAGTCTATAATACCTCAAGAATGATCCTTTCATTTCTGAACTCTTCCTCTTGTGTGTGTTCCGTATACTAAAGAACTGTAGTTTGATTTAGAACATCAATGCTTCTAGATAACGTGCCAGAACCGACCAACTTTTGATATAGGAAATGTTCAAAACATTATCCAACAATACAAAATTTTATCGTTTCTTTACTAATAAAGAGACAGATATGATTTTGTATATCAGGTTCGGTATCTAATAGCATTTGTTCAGAATCAATGTACTGATAATACAGGGTGACAGTGACCAACAGACTTGGCTGCAACACTTGCCCCGTTTTCTGTCTCATGAAACTTATCACCCGTTCTCCGTTCTTTACCTATCTGTAGCCCGCGTAACAAATTACATAAGCGGGATCCTGATCCGGTATCTCATATCCAGGACGTAAAGAATACTGAGAAACAGTTCTGTATAATGAACACACCCGAAAATGATGCATCAGCATGCACTCTCTTCGTTTGGGCGGCACGGGAATGCTGGCAATCCCCTATTTCCTATTCTGTCTTATAACAATTATAAGTTGGAGCGGGACCAATGTTCCCCAGCTCAGTATAACAAGCAGCTTCGGTCAATATTCCGTATTATTATCTTGATTAAGGCGTGATATGGTCGCTACCTGGAGAGAGAGAGAAGAAAACACTCAGCGTGCGCTCTTGCAAGAATAGATTGGTTATTATTTTATCTAATCAGGATGGCTCCTACTGTTTTTATCAAATCATCCTTCAAACCCCAAAAGGAAAGACTAGCCGGGATTAATTACACGCTACAAGTTCGCAAATCTTTCAGCCAGGCCAGTGTCGGTACTTTGAGGGAGGTCCCCCGTACTTTCGCACGAACCTAATTAATGTAAACCTCGTTTTCCCAGAGGCGTAACCCCGTTGACACCTTTCTAGACACCTACTTGATCGGCTAATTGTAATGTGTAAAACTCTCCCAGGAGTAACTCTTACTCGCAGTGGGTATCGGGATCCAACTATCTCATAGAAGGTATGCAATCTCATTGCAAATTTCAACACTTGAAATTCCCGATAATATTTTGCCCCAAGCCTCCTATGACCTTAACAAAGGCCAACAAATCATAGGCTGCTAGTCAAGTTCAACCCGTCATTTCTTGATTGAAATAAACCCACCCGCACGGCCCTTGACAAAGGCCAACAAGGTCGCACGACTACCCTAATCCAATCTGCATCATATGCATAAGCAGATAAGCACCAGTTAGCTACCGCACACTACGCCTTGACAAAGGCCAACAAACACAGCACGAATACTAACTACTACTTATCTGAAATGACAGAGGGCTACGACAGGTTTTTCTGAAAACCTATTGCGTAGTGAACTTGATATCGTTGTAGAATCAAATGATTTTGAAATGGAGTGTTTTTTATGCTTTTCTAGTTTGGCTGAAGGGGTCACTCCCCGTGAAGGGATCGTCGGCCCTTTCCTCGTCGAATGAGGTGCGGGATATATCATATATATCACTGTGCAAAGTAAGAACTATAGAAGCAATCAAAAGAAAAACCGAGGGGTGTAGCATCTGCCAGTTATTGCTAAAGGAGTCACTCCCGGTGAAGGGATCTCGGTCCTTTCCTCGTCGAATGACGTGCGGGATATATCATATACATCACTGTGCAAAGCAAGAACTGTAGCTACCTGTTTTATTTTTGAAATTCAATTCTACAACAACTTTAGGTTTCTTTTACTTTCATTAATCATATTAATGAAGTCCCATTATTTAAGTACCTAAACATCACAGATAAATACGACATAGACTTATGCCATCCGCATTCTCCTCGATGTCCCCTCGTGCACCGTTAGGTTAGGTAACTAACGATAGAGCGGGGCAGGGCTAGCGCGGGTGTAAAACATAAGTAACGCCTATATAATATATCATATATACTATATACTGTATCTATCACAGAACATCACATGATCACATTACAGATATCGAAGCAGAAGAAACTTATGAAATATTGGATATACTAAGACGTCCGTGTTTTCAATACGAGCCAGTATAAAATACGGATTCCACGGTCGCGATGAATAGCCAAACCCACACCCCTAGACCCCTACGAGAGCGGCAAGCAACCCTACCAATTCTAGAGTTAGGAGACCCGGACTCGACTCCTAGAGTTGGTCTCCCACTTGTCTCCAGAACCCGGTTACTTAGGCTCCCCTCCTTGGGTCTATCCTAGTGCGGAAAAGTAAATAATATACAAAAGGTGACATCTTCCGCAACCTGTAAGTGCGCTAATAAAAGAATATTACATACAAGTTTTTACATAAATGAAAATAAAAAACACTCATCTCACATAAAAAAACCCCGGCTATTCAAACACGACGATCCAATATAACATATCCAGCAACACATAACATCACATGTCATCAACGTAAGTAAACATGTGTATCCCAATTGTCGTTGACATATAGCAACGAAACCGGCGATATCACATATTACACTTACGGTCACAGAAAAGAAAGTGTAAAACTACAACAGTTGGAATCTGCAACCTACATAGACATCGCATGCCTAATCAAATGAATTCCTTAGACATCGCATGCCTAACAATTATAAACCCCGCATTTTAGTCTCATTATCGAAAACACTTTTCAATATCAAGTCGGGTAATTCAACAAGATTCCCGATATGCTGATCGAATGCTCGTCGCAAACTTTAGTAGGCGGCCGCACCGCCGATACCGTCGACGAAGTGCACTAAGGCGGAACACCGCTGCCGCCAGCACCCAAACGGATGCTTTCGGCGATGGGGTTCTCCTACAGTCACTTGGTCGGGGCTATGGGGTGAGGCTATCTATTAAGTTTACCGGCGAGTATCCGCGTACGCTACGAGATTGCGACGGACTTTTGATCACATCAAAATTCCATGGCAACCGATCAAGTGAGACTAAAGTGCTATGCTTATAACATTCATTCGGTTATCTCATAACTACTTGTGGATTCCAAATATTGTATCACATTCCGGATAAATAGAAAATGTCAAACTTTCCGATCGAAAAATTAAACACCCAAGTTTTCCCGAAACAGCTCAACACATGAAACAAGTTTAAAAACATTCACTTCATGCCTCAGTACCAACGGTCCAGCCGTAGAAGGGTCAAACCAACGCCTCACATGTGGCGCGCCGTACTACCCCAAACCCTAAGGTTCAAAGGGCAGTTCAAGACGGTCACATAATCGAGTTAAGGTTTGTTGTCTTCTAGAGGGTCCATCGCGTTACTTGCACTACTTAGAACGTCATTAAACTACGGAAAAATCCAACACTTGGAAATTTTCCGGCAGGGGAAAAATTGGGTATTTATATCTGGTCGAACATTTTAATATATTCTAAATATCCGGAAAACACAGACGAAGTTAAACTTCCCGATCGAAACACCGAGTCCCCAATACAACCAAGATAACTCAACTCTTGAGTATAAATTAAAAGTATCCAGAATACACAAGAAACACCAACAGAGACAACTGAAGAAAACTCACAGCCTGATCAACACAGACGGCCGCGGAACCGCCGCAAAAAGAGGGTCTACGCTGCGTTTCCGCGGCCGTACTGTAGAATTAGGCTGTCGTTTTCTGCAGTTTTTCTTAGAATTTCCTGCACATTTTTCTGCATATTTTTAATTTTAAAAAATCCACAATTTTCAAAAAAGTACAGAGAGCAAGTTTTGAATTAGGGTTTCGGTTCGATCGGACTTCTAACTCCGTCTACACATCGCCTGAGGCTCTAGCTAGGCTCTGATACCACTGTAGGGTTCCTAGGCACACAAATGAGGTCTCACAAGGCATCAACCATGCCAATTTCAAATTTTACAAGTGCCGAGAAACCCTAATACGGATCGTTAACTAGATTTTAGGCGAAAACGATAACCAGTTAACAACTTAACTAAGAGTAAACGAAAATACAACCTTTGTAGATCCGGTCCTCCACCTCCATAGCTCCATGATGAAGTCCCCTCGCTGCGATCATCAGATCCCGGGCTCTAGCGTCGGCTTCATCGGAGAAATGGGCGGGCTAGGTCGTCGACTTCGATCCGAAGTTGATCTACGTCGAGGCAACACAAGATCAAGCTCTAACTTCACCAAGTCATGAAACTTGTGAAGAAAATGCCCTATACTACTTGGCAAGTGGTAGAGGATGAAGAAATAGGAGATGGGTTCACTTTAGAATTGGATTTCTCACTCTTTTTCTCATGTTGCCATTGATGGAGGCAAGGTTTCTTCTTTGTTGAAGAAGAAGAAGAAGAAAGAATATGATGAGTATATTTTTAAAATAGAAAACAAAAAATGATACTTATCATAATCTCAACCATGGTTTAGTGTAGAGAATTAACTAGGGTTTAGTTGAATGGTTAGGGTTAGGACATGAAGACAAATTGGTCACTTAGTCAAAGCCCCATGAAGCTTCAACAACAAAACTAACTAAGCCACCATTTCATTTTTGCCCAAAATGAATTAATGAATAAATAAATAAATGAATAAGTAAGTAAATCAAAACCCTAACCATTAACATAACCATTGTTTAATTCTTTACACAAACCCAAGTTTGCATGTATCATCAAACATGATACAAACAAGTGCACAAAAGTATATCACATATACAACTTGTGTACATCAAGTGAGAAAATCCATCTTAAGTGAACCAATACTAGTTAATGGAAAGTAATATATCAAATATATAATTATACATTAAATCATTAAATCAACACTTGATTTAACGATCCGGTCATATCGCATATAACCGACTAATATCCAATGTATCGTCTTATCGAATCAATCCTTGATTCGATAACTAGGTTATATCACATACAACCATTCGATACATTCATCGCGAGAATAGAATACGGTATCACATACACGCATTATTCTCGGTCCCGCACATATCTCATATGCGCTCCTATTTCGTTTCGCTTGAGCCAGGAAACCTCTGTGTAGGACTCTAAAGACTCGTCAATACGCCGGCAGCAGATAATGATCATATCAAACACCCACAAGCCACCGTTTTGCACTCCCTCTTAGACGTGGTAACGTGGAAATCAAAGCACAGTGGGAACCACACAAGACTCTATGACGATCTCGGGTCAACAGACTACTCTGTACCAGTGTCACCAGAGAACTGCCATCTGACGTAAAGTATAATACCATCCGGGAGTTCTCGGCGAGTCCGTCCAGTGTACCCAGTCTCCACTGAGCACCCGTATATCATCTCCGATGTCAAACACCAATGGATATGGGATCATCCATCGCCCATCTGTATGGGTCAAGAAGGTATACTCTAGTCTACTCTGGTATATCGATGCCCCGTCTCGATATACCCACGACTAGGGACATTGAAGGATGTACTTATGGACTACCATGTCCCCACTAGTATGATCCTGTCACGACCCGCAGGGTACGGAACGTGACTGGTACTTAAGTGTACGAAATGTCTCAAGACGTCCGTAAAATAAGTAAGCCAAAGCCCAGAAACCAAAACCAAATAAGCAAAAGAGTGAAGAAAACCCAATCAATTGAAAGCGAGTTTATCAAATAAGTCATATAAAACCCATTTTTTTAAAACAATACCAATTTTTCCGAAAATTTCGGTAGAGTCTCCTTTGTAAATACTGGCCCCCAAAATGGGTACAACAAGAATATATATGAATCCAACTAATATGGCATCCCCAAGCGGGAGCTAGCTCTTCGCCACAAGGCGGTCACAAATCCCACGCAATATAAAACAACAACATGCAAATTAATCATAAAGAGCATGAGAAAACAGCATGTCGACTCAAGTGGGCTCGACCCCAAAATACAGCATAGAAAGTCCACAAATCTCACAGTCTCATCTCTAGGTCAATATACAATAATGCTGGTAGATACAGTAGATAGAGTACACTAGATACAAGAATATACAAGGTGGTATAAAATAATGATATAACCCACCTAAGAGCAAAACCTCGAGTCCAGGCAAAACAAACAAGAGCGCCCGCCGCTACTGCACTGACGGAGCGGACCTGCAAAAGGCTATGGCTCAACGGGGGAGAGTTGCCAACTCGTGAGTAATAAATAATATCCACACAGGCTATCGAATGCATGCACACAAGCATCCTAGCATCTCAAATACAGGTAAGGCAGGACATAATAGCAGGTATGTATGCAATATGAATATACTAGCAGGTATGAATGCAATGCGAATCAACTCGTGATCTGAATGTGTAAGTATAAGAAATCATGTTTTTCCCTTTAAGAATCTCTTTTGAATTACCAGCACAATACCAATAGAATCAATAAGAACCTGGGTCCAGCAACGACACCTCAAAACTATCACAAATCTCATATATCCATGTCATAGTATCTCTGGCCTCAGCCATCCGGCTGACCCAGTTCAACATCAAAATCTCATCATCTCGCGGCCACGGTCGGTATCCTCTGGATATCCGCCGTGCCAAACAGTCACCGGTAGGTAATCCGTCCCCTGCCAGGCTCAACGTCAACACCACATTCATCTTGCCCCGGGGTACCATACCGGGCCCACCATGTACCCGTGACGGTTCCTCCACTCCTCGACACGGATCTCGAAAACCACAGCAAACTCATGGTGGACGACACTTTACATCACTAGAAAACCGCAATTACATATTTTTAAAACATAATAAGTTTGGAAATTTTGCGGCTTTCCCCCGAAATCCAGAAATATCATAAAATCTCAAGAAATCCTCATAAGTGCATATATCAATGGTGATGAATGCATATGGTATCAATAATTAAGCTACGATGTATGATTAATAGACTAGGCATGAACAAATAATATGATGAGGTACATGCACATGAATAGCAATCCTACGATTTCATTTTAAGGAATTAAAGGCAATAGCACAGGTTTAAGCATCAATTAGTAAAAGGTTTCAAATTATAGGTTATCTAGTGTGGTGGCATGGCAATTACCAGGGCGTGTGTGTAAGCATGAATAGTGCTCGTGCTGCATATAAAAACTCTGGCAATGGTGCAGGTGTCCTATAAAATGGTTTCGTATATGTATGTCAATATAAGGCATGGATGCAGCAAATAATCATATAAGTATTACACCCCTAATTACTAACATCACTAAGAATCTTTTAAGTTACTAAAACTATCGGGCGGCTTGCGCCATCCAACGATAGTCCCCCGTAGATGTTACATCTACTCACCGGAATCCCTAGCTAGTCACGTCCAATCACCGCTTCCCCTTTCGTGCTGCGTCTGACGTCTCCGCGACCGAATCTGGAATTTACATCAATACCAAACATAAGGTTACATATCAAGAACGACGCAAAACCCAAACGAAAACACTAACGTTCACAAGCTAGGTACAACGTGCACAAGGTGCGCGGAACGCATGCGAAAATCGCAAAAACTGCAAAAATCGCCGATTTGGTTGCCCGGCAAAACTAAAACCCGACTACTCAAAAATCCGCACTCACGCATCCTAAATGTCATAGGATATGCCAACAATATAATCTAGATAACGCAATTAATTCGTCACAAAAATTTACATAAAACCTAGTAAGCTAGAAATTGCAAATTTGGTGCAAACATCGACAATTAGCGACAAAATTAACACAATCCAACACAACAATCCAAACTAACCCACTAGCTAGCCATTACACTAATTTTAAACCATTAACTATGCATCAAACCATAATTCCATAAACAAAACCTTTCTTGATTTTCATAATTAGCAATTTCAATCCAAAACTAAACATGACAATACCAAATTAACACTAATTTGAAGCCCACACAAATAAAGTAACCTCATTAACCTAGATTAGCAAACAACTAGATAGCTAATTACCTTTAATTAACTAATTAATGGTTTCAAGAAACCCTAGTTAACTCAACCATTAACTTTAAACAACACTAGAATGAAAATAGCACTAAATTAACACTAAACAACTAGATTAAAGAATTCTAACCATATTAACTTAAAAGAGTAGAAATTATACCTCAAATCTATGGATCTAGCAAGAAGAAATTTGCATCAATTGATGGCCTCATAGCATCATGATTCCAAGCAAGGGAGGTGAAGGAAAAAGGGATGAAGAATGGGTTTAATTTGTGAGTTTTAAATTTGGAATTTTTGAAGCAACTTAATGAATTTTTTTGAAGAAAATGAAAAGAACAAAGAGATGAAGGGGGGGCTGCTGGAACTCGGCCAGAAATGAGGGAGAGGGGATGGTGTGGGGTGTGGGAAAGAGGTCTTGGTCAACTCCTACCAACAACAAAAGACTATACCCAAAAACAAATTCAAAACTTTCTCAAAACAACCATCATTTCCACACAATAAAACAAGTCAAGGAGCATGGAATTTTTCTAGACCGGATGGTGGTGAGGCCGGCCTAGAGGTGAGTAATGAGTGAGAGAGAGTGCACAAAAAATTTTTATGCAAAAAGACCCCCTACAAGTCCTAAATTGCAAGTTTAAGCTTAAATTCAATAAATTTCGTTTTCTATCATAAAAATTAGTTAAAAATCAAAATAAAATACTAAAAATTCATGTCACAACTAGATTTTAATTAACAAAATTTTAAAGATTAAAATTAGACCAGAAAAATTTGTATTTATCGCTAATTTAATGTTTTTTCTTACCGGCTTAAAATAATATTAAAAAATTGAAAAATAGGGAAAAAATTTTAAATGACCAAAATTTAATAAGTAACTCATTTTCTACTAAAAACAAGCAAATTCCTATCCAAATTAGGTATAATTAGTTCTAAACTGCAAAATAACAAAAAAGACGGTTTTCGGAAAAATACCGAATTTTCTCCGATTTTCAGGAAAACACCAAAACGACTTTTCGAGGCGTTACAATCTTCCCCCCTTAAAGAAATTCGGTCCCCGAATTTAAAAATATAGCTACGCGTACCTTCAAAGAGATGGGGATATTTCTTCCTCATCTCGCCCTCGGTCTCCTAGGTGACCTCCTCGCTGCTCGGGCTACGCCAAAGGACCTTGACGGTCGGTATAATCTTCGATCTCAACTTCTTCACCTGCCGATCCAGGATGGCCACCGGCTGCTCTGCAAAAGAAAGGTCGTGCTCTAGCTGGACTGTCGGGTGCTGAATCGCATGCGAAGGGTCGTGAAGATAACGGCGTAGAATCGATACGTGGAAGACGGGGTGAACATCTGAAAAACTGGGTGGGAGAGCCAAATGATATGCAACAGCGCCGACACGCTCGAGGATCTCGAAGGGACCTACGAATCTAGGGCTAAGCTTCCCCTTTCGCCCAAAACGCATCACGCCCTTCATCGGAGAGACTCTCAGAAAAACATGATCGCCAACTGCGAACTCTAACCTGCGACGGCGCCTGTCTGCATACAATTTCTGCCTGCTCTGAGCCGCTCTCATCCGATCTCGGATCAACTGTATCTTCGCTGTCGTCTCCTCAATAAGCTGCGGCCCCAGTATACTGCTCTCGCTGAGCTCTGTCCAACAAACGTGCGATCTGCATCTCCTCCCATACAATGCCTCGAAAGGTGCCATCTGAATAGTATCCTGGAAGCTGTTGTTGTAGGAGAACTCCACTAACGGTAAATGACGATCCCAGCTACCGCCGAAGTCTAAAACGCACACTCTGAGCATGTCCTCGAGAGTCTGAATGGTCCGCTCTGACTGTCCGTCGGTCTGCGGATGATACGCTGTGCTGAAGCTCAAACGAGTGCCCAAAGCCTCCTGAAGTCTCTGCCAAAGTCGGCTGGTGAACTGGGTGCCTCTATCTGACACGATACAAGTCGGTACGCCATGCAACCGCACGATCTTGTCGATATAAAGCTGGGCATACTGAGCGAAGCTGAAAGTCGTCTTCACTGTCAGGAAGTGAGCCGCTTTTGTCAATCGATCTACGATCACCCAGATGGAGTCATACCCTCGACTGGTCCTGGGTAGACCTACAACGAAATCCATCGAAATCTGCTCCCATTTCCACTCCGGAATGGGTAACGGCTGCATCTCTCCTGCGGGCCTCTGGTGCTCGGCCTTGACTTGCTGACAAGTCAGGCATCTCGATACAAACTCCGCAATGTCCCTCTTCATCCCGTCCCACCAGTAGGTCTCTCTCATATCATGGTATATCTTGGTGGAACCGGGGTGGACACTATACACTGATCGGTGTGCCTCCTTAAGAACGTCGCGCCGCAATCCATCAGCATCTGGTACGCACAGTCTAGATCCATAGCATAAAATCCCGTGATCGTCAATCACGAACTCGGAAAATCTGCCCTGTCCCATCTGTGCCATGATCTCTGAGCAACGGTCGTCACTGCGCTGTTCCTCATATATACGGTCAAGCAACTGTGGGCGTGCACGAACATACGCGAGCTGTCCCCCTGTCTAAGTGAACTCGAACTCCACTCGGCTGTCGCATAAAATCTGCCAATCTGCTGACGACTGCCTCGGCACTGCACGCAAAAAGGATAGACTACCCCCGGGCCTCCTACTCAACGCATCTGCCACCACATTCGCCTTCCCTGGGTGATATAAGATCTCGCAGTCGTAGTCTTTCACCAACTCCATCCAACGACGCTGTCCGAGGTTCAGGTCTCGCTGCTGAAATATATACTTTAAGCTCTTGTGATCGGTGAATATCTGACACGACTCGCCGTATAGGTAATGTCGCCAAATCTTCAGTGCAAAGACCACTGCAGCCATCTCCAAATCGTGAGTGGGGTAGTTCTGTTCATGCTTCTTCAATTGCCGAGAAGCATAAGCGATCACCCGGCCATGCTGCATCAATACGCATCCTAACCCTACTCGCGAAGCATCACAGTAGACCACAAATCCTCCTGATCCTGAAGGCAAAGATAATAACGGCGCCGTAGACAAATATGTCCGCAGCTGCTGAAAACTGCGCTCGCACTCCTCCGTCCAGACGAAAGGAACTCCCTTCCGGGTCAAACCGGTCAAAGGTGCAGCTATACGGGAGAAGTCCTGAACAAAACGCCTGTAGTAGCCCGGCAGGCCTAGAAAACTACGGATCTCAGTAACCGATGTAGGTCGGGGCCACTGTTGAACGGCCTCAATCTTCTTCGGGTCCACACATATGCCGTCTCTCATAACCACGTGACCCAAGAATCTGACGCTGTCCAGCCAGAATGCACACTTGGAGAACTTTTCGAACAGCTGGTACTCCCTTAGAGTCTGTAACGTAATCCGCAAGTGCTGCTCGTGCTCCTCTCTGTTCCGGGAGTACACCAAGATATCGTCGATAAACACGATGATGAATAAGTCAAGATACGGCCTGAATGTACGGTTCATCAAATCCATGAATGCTGCTGGGGCTTTGGTGAGTCCGAACGACATCACCAAAAACTCATAGTGGCCATAGCGTGTACGGAAGGCTGTCTTCGGTATATCCTCCTGTCGGACTCGCAGCTGGTGTTATCCTGATCGCAAGTCGATTCTCGAAAAAATATCCCGCACCCTGAAGCTGGTCGAACAAATCATCAATGCGTGGCAACGGATATCTGTTCCGAACGGTAACTTTGTTCAGCTGGCGGTAGTCGATGCATAAGCGCAAACTTCCATCCTTCTTCTTGACAAACAGGACCGGAGCACCCCACGGAGGAACACTAGGTCGAATAAGCCCCTTCTCTAACAAATCCTGCAACTGATCCTTCAGCTCTCGAAGCTCTGCCGGGGCCATCCGATAAGGCGGTATACAAATAGGCCCCGAGCCGGGAATCAAATCAATGCAGAACTCAACATCGCGCTCAGGCGGTAGCCCAGGTAGCTCATCAGGGAAAACATCAGGGAACTCACAAACAACCGGGACCCGGTCCAACGGAACCTCTGCAGCTCGAGTATCATAAATATACGCTAAGAATCCCTGACATCCCTTCCGCAAGAGCTGACCAGCGCAAAGAGACGAAATCAAGCTGGGAAGGGTGACGCTGCGGTCTCCCTGAATAACAAGGACTGGCTCTCCCGGAAAGGTAAATATGACTTCCTTCTCACGGCAGTCCACCGAAGCATAACAAGTGGCTAGCCAATCCATGCCCAGAAGCACATCAAAGTCCAACATATCGAGGAGAATCAAATCAACTGATGAATCCCTCTCCCCGAGACGAACGGAACACAAACGAAATACAAAACGAGCGACAAACGACTCGCCTACCGGAGTAACAACAACAAGCGGGTGATCTAACGACGACGACTCACGGCCCAACATCGGTGCAAAGTGCGTAGAGACGTACGAATGTGTGGAACCTGGGTCAAATAATACCCGTGCGTCGAAAGAGCAAACTGGCAAGGTACCTGTCACAACGGCATTGGATGCCTGCGCATCCTGCGGTGTCAAAGCAAATACTCGGGCCTGTGCTCCACCGATAGCGGGCTGACCTCGACCTCGGCCTCTGCCTCCTCGTCCTCTCTGAACAGGACCGCCGCGTCCACGGCCTCTGGGTGCACCTAACTGGCGTGGAGCATCGCCTGTGGTAGGAAGTAGGGCTCTCTGAGGAGGGGGTGGTGATGGTGGTAGGGTCACATGCGGAACTGTCGCTGCTCCCTGTCGTCTCGTCGGACAGTCTCTGACAAGATGGTGCGGACTCCCGCACCCAAAACACCCTGGCGACGGCTGCTGCCCCTGGGGATAAGAACCATATAACTGTCCCCACCCAAATCCTCTGCCAGGCCTATCTCTCGGAAAGAATCTGGCGCGCTGCCTCTGAGATGGTACATCGGAGCGAATCCTCTTCGGCCCAGAAACGGCCGAAGTCTGTGATATGCGTGCCTCCATTCGTAATGGCGTATCCATAGCAGCTGAATAAGTGTCGTAGTGCTGGGCGCCAATGGCAAGATATAGCTGGGCATCAAGTCCCTGTACGAACCTCTTTACCATCTTCTCTTCGGTATCCACAAAATACTGAGCATATCGGGATAACTGTGTAAACTGGATGTCATACTCAGACACCGTCATCCCAGGTGTCTTGACTAAGGCCTCGAAGCTATGAGCTCTGGCGTCACGAACGCTCTCTGGGAGGAAACGAGCTAGAAAGACCGCTGTAAACTCGGCCCAAGTCATAGGCGGTAGACCTACAGCTCGACCTCTCAAAACTGACTCCCACCATGTCTGCGCGAGACCCTCTAGTCGAAAACTCGCAAGCTCTACCCATCGATCATCCGAACATCTCAGCGAACGACAGATCCTGGCTAAACTGTCAAGGAACGTCTGTGGGTCCTCCGCTGCCTCGGTGCCGGTGAATACTGGAGGTCTCAGCCTCATGAAATCCTGTAGTGAAACCGGAATGGCCATGGTGGTAGTAGTAGGAGCAGGTATCATGGTCGTCTGTGATGTAGTAGGTACGTCGTCCGGTCTCGGTGTACGACTGGCTGCAACTAGGGATCCTACCATCTGACGTAGCTCCTGCATACTCCCCATCATCTTTCGCAACTCCTCCATACCAGTCTTAAGCCTATCCATACGGCCTGGGGAAGGTGGATCGGTCTGTCCCTGCGGCGTAGGCATACCACCCTGCTCAGTCCTAGTCTCGGACGAGCCAGCTCGAATCTCGTCTCGGGCGGCAGCCCTCTGTGCCCTCGTAGCCTTCGGCGGCATAGTGGCTGTTACAGGAAAACGGATAGTAAGAACAGTGCAATAGGATCATAGGATACACGGAATTGAAGAAGGAATTTTCAAGCAAGTATATCCTAAAGTCACTTAGGCGGAGTACCGTATCGCAAGTATGCCGCGGACATACGTACGCTACGTTACCCTGCTTAAGTCACTTACTCCATCTACCAAGGGTCATCCTACACTCAAAAAGGTAAAACCTATCGCTTTGATACCAACTTTGTCACGACCCGCAGGGTACGGAACGTGACTGGCACTTAAGTTTACGAAACGTCTCAAGACGTCCGTAAAATAAGTAAGCCAAAGCCCAGAAACCAAAACCAAATAAGTAAAAGAGTGAAGAAAACCCAATCAATTGAAAGCGAGTTTATCAAATAAGTCATATAAAACCCATTTTTTTAAAACAATACCAATTTTTCCGAAAATTTCGGCAGAGTCTCCTTTGTAAATACTGGCCCCCAAAATGTGTACAACAAGAATATATATGAATCCAACTAATATGGCATCCCTAAGCGGGAGCTAGCTCTTCGCCACAAGGCGGTCACAAATCCCACGCAATATAAAACAACAACATGCAAAATAATCATAAAGAGCATGAGAAAACAGCATGTCGACTCAAGTGGGCTCGACCCCAAAATAAAGCATAAAAAGTCCACAAATCTCACAGTCTCATCTCTAGGTCAATATACAATAATACTGGTAGATACAGTAGATGGAGTACACTAGATACAATAATATACAAGGTGGTACAAAATAATGATATAACCTACCTAAGAGCAAAACCTCGAGTCCAGGAAAAAGAAACAAGAGCGCCCGCCGCTACTGCACTGACGGAGCGGACCTGCAAAAGGCTATGGCACAACGGGGGTGAGTTGCCAACTCGTGAGTAATAAATAGCATCTACACAGGCTATCGAATGCATGCACACAAGCATCCTAGCATCTCAAATACAGGTAAGGCAGAATATAATAGCAGGTATGTATGCAATATGAATATACTAGCAGGTATGAATGCAATGCGAATCAACTCGTGATCTGAATGTGTAAGTATAAGAAATCATGTTTTTCCCTTTAAGAATCACTTTTGAATTACCAGCACAATACCAATAGAATCAATAAGAACCTGTGTCCAGCAACGACACCTCAAAACTATCACAAATCTCATATATCCATATCATAGTATCTCTGGCCTCAGCCATCCGGCTGAACCAGCTCAATATCAAAATCTCATCATCTCGTGGCCACGGTCGGTATCCTCTGGATATCCGCCGTGCTAAACAGTCACCGGTAGGTAATCCGTCCCCTGCCAGGCTCAACGTCAACACCACATTCATCTTGCCCCGGGGTACCATACCGGGCCCACCATGTATCCGTGACGGTTCCTCCACTCCTCGACACAGATCTCGAAAACCACAGCAAACTCATGGTGGACGACACTTTACATCACTAGAAAACCGCAATTACATATTTTAAAAACATAATAAGTTTGGAAATTTTGCGGCTTTCCCCCGAAATACAGAAATATCATAAAATCTCAAGAAATCCTCATAAGTGCATATATCAATGGTGATGAATGCATATGGTATCAATAATTAAGCTACGATGTATGATTAATAGACTAGGCATGAACAAATAATATGATGAGGTACATGCACATGAATAGCAATCCTACGATTTCATTTTAAGGAATTAAAGGCAATAGCATAGGTTTAAGCATCAATTAGTAAAAGGTTTCAAATTATAGGTTATCTAGTGTGGTGGCATGGCAATTACCAGGGCGTGTGTGTAAGCATGAATAGTGCTCGTGCTGCATATAAAAACCCTGGCAATGGTGCAGCTGTCCTATAAAATGGTTTCGTATATGTATGTCAATATATGGTATGGATGCAGCAAATAATCATATAAGTATTACACCCCTAATTACTAACATCACTAAGAATCTTTTAAGTTACTAAAACTATCGGGCGGCTTGCGCCATCCAACGATAGTCCCCCGTAGATGTTACATCTACTCACCGGAATCCCTAGCTAGTCACGTCCAATCACCGCTTTCCCCTTTCGTGCCGCGTCTGACGTCTCCGCGACCGAACCTGGAATTTACATCAATACCAAACATAAGTTTACATATCAAGAACGACGCAAAACCCAAACGAAAACACTAACGTTCACAAGCTAGGTACAACGTGCACAAGGTGCGCGGAACGCACGCGAAAATCGCAAAAACTGCAAAAATCGCCGATTTGGTCGCCCGGAAAAACTAAAACCCGACTACTCAAAAATCCGCACTCACGCATCCTAAATGTCATAGGATATGCCAACAATATAATCTAGATAACGCAATTAATTCGTCACAAAAATTTACATAAAACCTAGTAAGCTAGAAATTGCAAATTTGGTGCAAACATCGACAATTAGCGACAAAATTAACACAATCCAACACAACAATCCAAACTAACCCACTAGCTAGCCATTACACTAATTTTAAATCATTAACTATGCTTCAAACCATAATTCCATAAACAAAACCTTTCTTGATTTTCATAATTAGCAATTTCAATCCAAAACTAAACATGACAATACCAAATTAACACTAATTTGAAGCCCACACAAATAAAGTAACCTCATTAACCTGGATTAGCAAACAACTAGATAGATAATTAGCTTTAATTAACTAATTAATGGTTTCAAGAAACCCTAGTTAACTCAACCATTAACTTTAAACAACACTAGAATGAAAATAGCACTAAATTAACACTAAACAACTAAATTAAAGAATTCTAACCATATTAACTTAAAAGAGTAGAAATTATACCTCAAATCTATGTATCTAGCAAGAAGAAATTTGCATCAATTGATGGCCTCATAGCATCATGATTCCAAGCAAGGGAGGTGAAGGAAAAAGGGATGAAGAATGGGTTTAATTTGTGAGTTTTAAATTTGGAATTTTTGAAGCAGCTTAATGAATTTTTTTGAAGAAAATGAAAAGAACAAAGAGATGAAGGAGGGGTTGCTGGAACTCGGCCAGAAATGATGGAGATGGGATGGTGTGGGGTGTGGGAAAGAGGTCTTGGTCAACTCCTACCAACCACAAAAGACTATACCCAAAAACAAATTCAAACCTTTCTCAAAACAACCATCATTTCCACACAATAAAACAAGTCAAGGAGCATGGAATTTTTCTGGACCTGATGGTGGTGGGGCCGGCCTAGAGGTGAGGAATGAGTGAGAGAGAGTGCACAAAATTTTTTTATGCAAAATGACCCCCTACAAGTCCAAAATTGCAAGTTTATGCTTAAATTCAATAAATTTCGTTTTCTATCATAAAAATTAGTTAAAAATCAAAATAAAATACTAAAAATTCATGTTACAACTAGATTTTAATTAACATAATTTTAAAGATTAAAATTAGCCCAGAAAAATTTGTATTTATCGCTAATTTAATGTATTTTCTTACCGGCTTAAAATAATATTAAAAAATTGAAAAATAGGGGAAAAATTTTAAATGACCAAAATTTAATAAGTAACTCATTTGCTACTAAAAACAAGCAAATTCCTATCCAAATTAGGTATAATCAGTCCTAAACTGCAAAATAACAAAAAAGACGGTTTTCGGAAAAATACCGAATTTTCACCGATTTTCAGGAAAACACCAAAACGACTTTTCGAGGCGTTACAGATCCGCATCATAGTCTAGGTAGTCAAGTACACAACCTAAGGGCTTTACCAATATGCAGCAGAGAGACAATCAGTATACACGTTAAGGTAAAGAGTAAACAGATAGCATACTATCATGTCGAGCAAGAAAGTCCTCCCTATATATGTCCTAGCATCCACTACAATATACATCCTATGTAAAGCAATGGCCTCTAGGGCATACATATAACTAACAACACGAGCACATCGGATTACACTTATGTTTAGATGTTTAACCTTGCCTTTGTATTATGCTTCAGACTTTATCATATTGAGGATATATATACATACATACATACATACATACGTACATACATATATATATATATATATATATATATATATATATTACTGATCGTTTGACCTAGGATTTAGTCATACATACGATTTCTGCTCTGTGATGTTTTCTACTCACGAGTTGGCAAGTCACCCCCGTTGTGCCACAGTTCTTGCAGGTTTTGCCGTACAGGTTTCGTTGCGACTTTGCTGGCACACTGCTTTCCTTCCGGATGATTGCTTTAGTAGGTAGGTTCACTTGCATCGTGACCACCATTGTACATTTATTTATATTCAGTTGTATCTAGTAAAACTCCATCAACCAGACATGTTTATGTATTTGACTTAAAGACCAGTTGTATAATATTTCGACCTTAGAGTCACGCATTGTATTATTATGGGCTTTCATGTTGATTTGAGTTTCTTTTTCAGTTTTGATCCTCGCCCTTCGGCGTTGTATATTATATTTCTTGCGTGGTTGTGACCGTCAATTGACGAAGTGCTAGCTCCCGATTGGGGATGCCTTTTTAATTATGCATATATTATTCATGTTGTATCCCGTTTGGGCCCAGTATTTACAAAGAAAACTCTGCCGAAATTTTTAGAAAAGACTTGAGATTTTAAAAATGCATACTTCGGCTTATGTTATTAAAAACCCTTGTTTTAAAACATGTTTTCTTCACTTCTTTCTTTAAATGGTTTAGATTTCTTGGATTTCTTAGCTTACTTGAATTAGATGGGGTCCTATAGACTTCATATGATTCAAGTGCCAGTCACGTTCCAATTCGGGTCGTGACAACTGAGCACCCGTATACTGTCTCTGATGTCAAACAACAATGGATATAGGATCGTCCATCTACATGGGTCGAGAAGCTATACGCTAATTTACTCTGGTATATCGATGCCCTATCTCGATACACCCACGACTAGGAACATTTGAAGGATGTACTTAGTGACTATACTGTCCCCACTAGTATGATCTGCATCATAATCCTGGTAGTCAAGTACTCATCCTAAGGGCTTTATCAATATGTAACATAAAGACAATCAGCGTACATGTTAAGATGAAGAGCAACCAGATAGCATACTATCATATCGAGCAAGAAAGTCCTCCATATATGTCCAAGCATCCACTACAATATACATCGTATGTACAGTAATGTACGCTAACTAACATTTTCTTATTCCAATCTGCTCAAATTCAAAACAATTTTCTGGGGTCCAAATTTAAAACATACAATCCATTCGATATAGTGGAACTCCAAAATCCCACACAAGTTAAAACACCTCATATTGCAACTGTGTGCGTGAAAACTCCAAAGATATAATTTTTTTCATAACTGTAACTCTAGCGGTTGCTATGAGAATCACTTCAGTTATTTTGTAAATTGCCAAATACGAAAACCATTGTGTATCCTAAATACACAATAATTGCCACAATTGTAGTGCAATATCGATGCACACGACCAAGCGAAAAAATTTATATAAATCAAATCTATAATATATCCTATCAAGTGCAAAGCACGAAAACAAAATCAACCCTAATGGGTTTGTGTGCAAATCTCAAACCACACATTACGGTATGCATGAAAACAAAACAGCGCTAAGTGCAACAGGCGTGTACGAAACGATATCCACTGCATCTACTGTGCATGGAAAAAAAGGGTAAAAATAGTATCAAGTGCATCGGGGTGCACAAAATGAACATCAAGTGCATCAGAGTGCACAAAATCAAAATCAAGTATACCTAGGGTATATATATATAATCTATTAACCATGTGCATCTGATGTGCATGGAAATATCAGTGTAGTGCATCCGGTGTACATAACACTTCGATCGAGTGCAGTCACCTCCCACGTAAATCTCAACAAGTGCACCTGGTGTGAACAAAACATAAATCAGAATTAAATTACTGTATATGAAAATCTCATAAAGTGCACCTGGTATGCACAAAACCTAATATAACCCTCAAATCCTCAAAGATGAATATATCAAAATAACGAACGTTGAGTTGTCCCTTCTTTAATATTGGAAACAAAATATTAGGATCATAAAAACAAAATTCGAACACAAATGACATCGAAGCATATTCTCTTCAATGTCGAAAGGTTTTTATACCCCCGGAATTGGCATGACAAGGATTATTACTTGCCATCTGCCACGTTCTAACGTTCTCTGTCTATGAATTCCGGTTCTTCTTGCGGATCTCTTATACCATGGCTTCTTAATGCGATCGTCCAGTGAAGAGCAATGACATAATCGGTCCTACTACTGATACCTCTCACTACATCTCCTTGACCAGTTGTCCAGTCTCTCGCAACACAACATGCTGATGACGGAAATCTCTATCCTCTACTTGTATATCAACAACCGATCCTGGGTCAAACCTTACTTATCATCAACTTCTAGAAAGAACTCCTTCAGGTCTCCTGCTGATCTCTACTATCCATCCTTCCCGGAACTAGCACACATTACTGATTCCACTTCCTCTTTAGTAACAACTGTCATTCTTTTCTAATTTCCTCCTAAAAATTTGGCCGTACTCACTTCTGCATTTGCTTTGGATCTTCAACATAGGCGGTGAAGAACAACTATCCACTGAAATTGTGTACCAATCTCATATTTCATAAATCTCCAATATCAACTACTTAAGGAGCGTATCACGATAACCATGCGAGATGCAAGTCATACTTGATTATGACCATGCCCGAAGCCTTACAAGACTTCCAAAACCACGACTCCGGTATCTCTGATACTCTGTAGAAGAATCTGGCTAAGTTCATCTTCGAAAACTCGTCCCAATTCGTCGAAGGAAAACTTTACTGCACGATCTCTTTCTCGAGCGACTTGCATCAGGTCTGAGCAAGATCCATCGGAAGAAGCTAATCAATTTCACCGATCTCATATCGGAGCGCCACAACAGATTAAAAGTCCAAACCATCCCACATCAAAACGGTTATGAATCCTTCTGATCCATCTACACTTGTAAATATCGCCAACCTTTAGCTTCATGAACTCTGGAAGCAATATCTCGATAACCTCAGCAATGATTGGTATCGTTGTCTGAACATTACGCAACACCATGATCTTCGGAGAGGGGATACATCATGCCTCAACTCCGGCTAATCTCCATCAATGACTCTACCATTTGGTGCGGATCCCGAAGAAACTCGCTTCAATATTAGAACTCGATCAATATCAATAAACGATGAGCCTCTATATCATCGGAATGTCATCCTGGTCAGTCCTTGTCCTAGACAAGTCTGCTCTGACCATATCTCTAACCGCAGCACTCTCGGCTTCCATAAACATGGTGACCTGAACAATCAACAGGCAGTGACGAGAATAGATCAATGGAATGAATAGAAGGAAAATCTCAAGATATAAATCCTAAGGTAACCTAGGCGGAGTATCATATCGTAAATATGCCGCGAAACATATGTACAGTATGTCACTCTACTTAGTACCTACTCCATGAACCAAGGTCATCCTACATAACGAAAGTTCGGCTATAAGACCCCCCAAGGTCAAGTCTAAGTCCTATAAGGTAAAGTCTAGGTAACAAAATATATGCCCAGACTCTATATAGTCATACCAAGACTCGAACAAAAGTTAAACCAAACGCTCTGATACCAACTTGTCACGACCCAAATGTGGCATGTGACCGGCAGTTAAATCACGTGACATTTAAAGACATCTACACGGTTCAAGTAAGCCGAAACTCGGAATCTAAACCTTTTTGAAAATATTGGAGGTGAAGTTTAAAATAGTCATCAGATGGAATAAGTTTAAATAACATTTAAATTTAACTAAGTAAGTCGGAAAAGAATCCATGACGTTTTGAAATTTAACAGCACCTCCTATGCATTTTCTTGTATAAGCCGATACAACATAATAATATAAATAGCATCCCAACGGGAGCTAGCTTCCACGCCCAAACTGTGGAGCAACCAAGCAATAATATACGACGCACAATGGCGAAGAAAAGAAAAGCGAAACAAAATCAACCATCTAAAATGGTCGATTCCAATGAGTGTGACCTTACAATTTCTAAGTCTCGCTTCTAAATCCACAATATACCATTACTAAGTTGATGGAGTTTTCACTAGATACAAGAATATATGAATAATCAGGTGTGAGTACGATACAATAGTAACCCACTTACCAATCAATCACCGAGAAGAACATATGCCCAAGCCGCTGATAATCCAAGTGGTAAGACCTGCAAGAAACCGTGGCACAACGGGGATGAGTTGCCAACTCAGTGAATAAAAGTACATCTAAAGGTAGAAATCAAAATGCACAACGATTCCTAGGTCATAAGTATAGCACTATCCTAATCTGTACAATATACTATAGCATATGCATATGTATCATAATGCAACACTAACTATCTATTGGATATAGTGCCCTCATAGTCAATTATTGGATGGCAAGCACGTGATCATGATGATTGAGTGAGGACCTATACCGATAGAACAGTCTTACTCAAGATGATAGTATGCTATCTGATTTGTCTTTATCATCACTATTACATGTTGATAGAGCCCATAGGATTCTTGCTTGAATGCCAGCAGTATGATGGAGATCATATACGTAGGAGCTGGGGTCTATAAGCACATCCTTAAATGTCCCTAGTCGTAGGAGTATCGAGACTGGGTATCAATATACCAGTGTAGACTAGTGTATACTGATCGAGACCCCGACGAGGGGTGGTGGCCAGGTCTCATAAGCCATTGGTGTTAGTTTGTTCACCTAAGATAGTATACAGGTGCTCATTGGGTTATGAGTACACTAGATGGACTCGCCGGAAACCTGCTAGTTGGTATTATACCTATTGTCAGATAGCAGTTCCCAGGTGACATGTGTACAGGTTAATTTGTCGACCTGAGATCGTCATTTGTTTCATGTGAGTTCCTACTGTGCTTTGATTACTACCCTACCATAGCTCAAAGGAGTCGTGCAAACAGGTTTTAGTTGGATACAATCCTGAACCACATGGAGGCAGTGAGCGGATAGTCGAGGATTCGTCTCTCCCGGTATTGGGGGTTGATGTCATACAGTGCACGGGTGGCCATCACCAGAAATCCTTGGCCAAGGTAATCAAGAATTACTGATTCGGATCAGTAGTTTCTCAAGCGGTGATGGGCTTCATACCGACACGAATTATCGCGTTATTAGGGGTCTGACTTTATCCACCCCCTATACTCGATATGCAATACTCTTAGACGAGCATACCAGACTGTACGGATATTGTCACTGTTAGACTCAGTAGGGTTCCTGGATGAGTTCGCTCTTCGGCTTCCCTTTCGCTCAATACCTCGGCAGCCGTTATGCACAGCTAGTGCCACTGACGTGCTTGTTGTTAAATCAACAGCCAGCGTATTGATGAGTTATTAGAGTCCCCCACAGATTGTTTCCTAAGATTGGGCGAAACGTTGTAAAGACCGTATAGTTTTATGGCGGGTTCGAACATACACGTGCACTTGTCATGGTTCGGACAAATAATACTAGTGGGCTTTGGTTTAAGCCGGATCCTCGTATTGTATTGTGTTGGAATACTTTAGTTTCTTTGCATTCGTATTCGGTCAGAATACAAATACGGGTATGTATATACAGTTGTGGGGTAATCCTATAATTCGTTACAGGATTACTTTTGAAGTTGCCAAATTTATTTTCTCGTATTAAACTTTTTGTTTAAAGTTTAATTAAATGTGGGCATAATTTTTTCTTTTCCTTGCCAAATACATTTGACCGAACCATACGTGTTTGGTCTTGGGTTTTTGTCTTTTGGTGACTCATTGTTTTGCTTCTAGAATAGCATGGTTTCTTTCATGACTCACATGCTTCATTAATGGATTTTGCTTTGAGCTTGGATATTTTTTTGTGATGGATTTTCTTTAAGTTCACCACTTGATTTCCTTTGTCATCGGCTCTTCCAAAAATAATCCATAGAGCACAAAAGAAGTAGCCGAGCACTATGTGTGCAAGAAGTGGCCGAGCCCATTTTTTTTTTATGTTCATGTTTTTCCTTAGCCAAATATCCTTAGCTCACTTCATCTATTCAAAATGGTAACTTCATTTACCTTCACCCAACTCGTTGGGTGCCTTGAGACAAACTATTCTACATTCTCTCCTTCAATCTTGGACATGTCGGCTAGCAAACTTCATGTCCGAGTTGCTTCAGTTCGAAGCGGAAGCCCGTATAAAGATTCATTGACGTGGTGCCACTTCGACGAGGAGACCGGAGATCGAGCGAGATCGGAAATGCCGCGAGGAGCGTGGGATGATAGCTAAAGACCGAAGGACACGGATCGATAGGTATAGACATTCTAACATCTTTTGTAGTTTGCTAGTTTGGGTTAATGGAACGATCCGGGTATTTGGTTGTGGTAGTGCCAGTTATAAAATTTTTGTTCCGCATTTCGCCTCAGATTGACGGCCGGGGCACTGCCGTAACCCAACGTGGTATCAGAGCCATGCCATTAACCTTTACTGGCTTGTTTAGACAATGTCAATCTATCGAAATCGAAACAAACCCGATTCACACCAAACTGCATTCCAGTTTCTGTCGTTTGAAAAAGTGTCTTCTAAAATTATTTAAACAAGTGCAGAAGACTACTGACATGACCACAAGCCTACACCCCAAAAACGACCCCAGGACCTCGGATTTTGGCCGAGTACTTTGGGGCAAAATCCGAGCTCGCCGGCCGTTTCATGACTTCTGGGTTTGATTTTTTGGGTGTTGTCTAGTCTCTGGAATCTTGGTTTGGTGGTATTGTTTGTATAGCCCAGTTTTGATATGGAGTTTTCTACTTTTTTGGGCGCCATTCGGGGTTATTTCGAGCTCGATATATTATAACATTGTTTAAAACATGGAGGCAATGAGCGATAGGAGGGGATTCGTCTCTCCCGGTATAGGGAGTTGATGTCGTGCTATGTTCGATTGGCTATAACTAGAAGTCCCTGGCCAGGACTGATATAGAGATTTACTGGTAAGTGTTACTAGTAGTTTCTCGACCTGTTATGAGCCTCACATCGACACGACTTATCGGTTACTGGGGTCTGACGTTTACCACCCCTAGACTTGATATGCGACATATCAGACGAACAGACCGGACTGTACGGGAGTGTTACTGATTGGATTCACAGGAGAACGAACATGCTAGCTTGTTGATCTTCTAATCGCTCAATACCTGGGTGGCTGTTACGTTTAGCTGACCGCTTGCAGCTTGTGGGTGTTTGATATGATCATCACCTGCTACCGGCGTATTGACGATTCTTTAGAGTCCTACACAGAGGTTTCTTGGCTCAGGCGAAAAGGAGTAGAGGCACATATGAGATATGTGCAGGACCGAGGATAATACGATATGAGATACCGTATTATATTCTCGCGATATTTTGATATGAATCGGGACATCGGATCAAGTGTTGATTCGATGAATCGGTACATGATATATTAGCCGGTTATATTCGATATAGCCGGATCGTTGGATCAAGTGTTGATTCGATGATTTAATGTATAATAATATATATGATATATTATATTACATCATCTAATATTGGCTCACTTTATTATTTCATTTTCTCACTGGATTAATACATTGATATATATGCGATATATGTTAAATGTATTATTTTCTTATGTTGCAAATATATAATATATATGTGATATATATTATTGTAACATGATATGATTTATTATTAAACATGTTTAAGGATGATAATGAGGGATTAGGGTTTGATTAGGGTTAGCTCTTTCAAGTTCTTTCTAGAAGGATTTTATTTTGTCTTGGTTAAGATATTATGGTTGATCTTTTTCTTTAACCTAACCAAACCCTAACCCTAGTTTATTCTCTACAACTTCTTAGCCTATCATCCTTGACCATGGTTGATATATCAATCATATAGTTTTCTTTCCTATTCATCACAAAAGGATTATCTTTTTCATTCTCATCTTCTTCTCTCTTGAGTTCTAAAAAGAAAAAGCTTACTAGTTAATTCTTATGTGATGATTTCAAGTGAGAAAGTGAATAAAAAGAAAGCATAAATACTACTCCCTCATCCTCATCTCATCTAGCCCATGAGCTTAGGGTGTTCATCTCTTTAGAGTGAGAAATCTTGGGTTTTTGCAACTTCGACGTAGATCATCGGAGATTCGGAACACTTCAAGCTAGCATGGATCGTTCGAGTCGTGGAGCCTCTCTTGAGTCCGGGAGATCGTGGATCGCGGCGAAGGGACTACTACTTGGAGCTTGTAAAGGGAAGGAGAAGACTACAAAGGTTGTAATCCCTCACACTTAGCTTTAAAGATATCATCTTGCATGCTAAACCCTAATAATCTAGCAAAGATCCCGTCTTTGGGTTGTTCGGCACGTCTAAAATTTTATCCGGGCATGTTTGATGCCTTATGAACCTTCACAAGAGTGCCTAGGAACCCTACAGTTTACAGTACATTACATTTCTATCTGCAACCGTGAATGTCATTTGATCGGTAAATCTTGTCTAATCGCTATAGCTCTTTTAGACGGGTTTACGAACGTGACATTCACGTTGATGTTCTGTGTTGTGCTGTGTTGTTGCGGATTTGTTGTGGTGGATAGCTTGGTGCAATATTAATGCTTTTTAGTTTTATTTATACATTTGATATTGTCGGGTGAGCGTCTGACATGTGGACTGCCGTCACTGCCTGTTTGTATATTATTCTTTTGGGTCACGACCAGGTTGAGGTCGATGTACCCGTTATACATATTTTCTTTTCTGTACTAGGATTACCCTACGGTGGAGTGCACGGATAGCCGGGTTCTGGAGGGCAACGGTCCCACATCTCATGGCCTTGAGACGGAGGGGGCTTCACTCTAGAATTGGCGGTCTATTCGCCGCACTCGTAGAGGGTACAGGTTGACCCATGGTAGGGTGCTCAAGTTACCGGATTCCGTGAAGTGGTGGGTGGTCCATTCACTTTATTGAAGGGGCTGCCTCGCTTCTGGTTTTGGCGGATAACTTGCCGCACTCGTAGGGGTCTAGGTTTTCATTGCACAGGCTACCCACACGACCATGGGAACGTCGGGTTTCATTTGCGGCTCAAAGGAAACCCGGGGCTCCCAGATTATCTGTATAGTTCTGTGATACTTATTACTTTTCTGTGATGTTGCATTTATCATGCTTGGAGTGATTATTATATATTGATATATATACTAGTAGATGTTGTATGTGTTTTACACCTGCGCTAGCCCAGTCCCCGCTCTGTCGTTAGTTAAGTAACCTAACGGGTGATGACGGGACCCAGTGACGAATGCGGATGGCATATACGTACATTATATTTTCGTTCTTTTGTGGTGTGATTAATTGATGGGACTGCGTTGATTTGGATCAATGCAAGGATAAAACAAACCTATATGATGTTGTTGGAACCAATTTTTCAAAAGCTGTTATTACAAGGGCGTTCTCTATTGTTTTGCACACTGGTATTCAGTTATGAATATCCAGCACCTCATTCGACGAGGCAAGGGCCGAGATCCCTTCATCGGGAGTGACCCCTTGGACAGAGTTTTGCGTCAGGGTAATAACTTCACTATAGTCAATTACTTTTTGCTTTGCATCGCGGTATTCAGTTGGAATATCCTGCACCTCATTCTACGGGGAAAGAGCCGAGATCCCTTCACCGGGAGTGACCTCTTTAGCAAAGGTTTTCGCTACTATACATTTATAAAAAGCTATGCAGTTCCTTCAACGATATCAAGTTCATTACGTTAAAGGTTTTTCGCCAAAAACCAGCCATAGCCCTTGGTCATTTCAGAGAAGCAGCGCCTAGTATTCACGCTATGTTTGTTGTCTTCCGTCAAGGCATAGTGTGCGGTAGCTATGTGTTAGTTTTCTGTAGCATGGATATGCATTAATCTAGGTCGTGCAGCCTTGTTGGCATCCGTCAAGGGCGAGTACGGGTGGGTCTAAATTTATCAGGACAATGACGGGTAGAACTTGACTTGCAAATTATGATTTGTTGGCATCCGTCAAGGTCATAAGATGCTTGGGGTAAAAATCATATCGGGAGTTTCAAACATACAGGAAACTTGCCAGGCTTGCGCATACCCTCTAGAGAGTGGTGACTTGAGTGGCTTCCATCAAGTTATCATGCGATGATAGTTGGATCCCGATTCCCACTGATGAGTTGGTTTACTCCTCGGGTGATTCCGACTAATTCTTCTTTTAGGTTTGGAGGAGAATTTGAGGATACAGTGGGAGACATTCAGGTTAGAGTGCACGCAGAGTGTTTCCTTTCTCTCTCTCTCTTTGACTGCGACCATGACCCGACCCTAGACTATAACTCAGTGACCATGTTAACCAAACTTTCTTAAAGCACTGGCTTTTGGATTGTCTGAGTTGCATACATCATTGCCACTCCTTCTTTTATCATTTGCATTTCTCCAGAACACTCCGTATTAATACAAACATCCACTTCCATTAGATAAATCCATCATATGGTTATATACGAAATCAAAGGAACGTGTTCCAGATTCGAGGATGGATTCTTGTTCTGGAGAGATTGAATAGGATTATTCAGTTGTCTTTTCCTTTTAGGTTCTCTCAGGTTGTGAGCACCGCTAGGATTAGGAGAGGATACACCTATTACGCTTATTGGACAGTCTTCTTCCAAACCATAGGCAGGTGCTGAAAGGTAGGGAATCAAGAAAACCAATTAGCCTAAGTTTGGTGTACAGAAGGTAATAAGTAAAGACAAAATAAAGGGATTAGAAAGAGGGCAAAGTAAATTGCGACTGCTAAAATTCACGACCAAACCCCGTATTTCATTGCCATCCCTACTTCACCTTTGTATTTCTCCAGAACACTTCGTATCACTATGAACATCCACTTCCATTGGATAAATCTATCGTATGGTTATATACGAACTCGAAGGAATTGGTTCCAGTTCGGGGATGGATTCTGGTTCAGGAGAAATAGAAATAAGGTTTATTCAGTTATCTTTTATCATCACCTTCTCTCAGATTGCGAGTACTCCTAGGATTAGGAGAGTACACCTATTACGCTTATTGGATAGTCTTCTTCTAAACCATAGGCTGGTGTCGAACGGTAGGGAAGAAAGAAAACCATTTAGCCTAACGATGGTGTACAGAAGGAAATGAGTAAAGACAAATAAAGAGATTTGGAGAGATGGAAAAGAAATATATTGTTATAGTCATGAATCTACATAATGGAAGAGGCATTACTAGGAATACCCGGATACCCCTTCGAAGCATTTTAATGTTTCAGTTTCACTATGCGTTGTTAATAGAAAAATGATTTCCCAATTAAATCCTCACTCCAGGGTATGTATTTACAAGGTATCATTCTCACATCTGTATTGTTTTACAAATGATGCGTGGGAGTAAATTATTGGGAATTAGGTGACTATCCTCCTTATATCGAAATTCGTTGTAATTGGTGATATTTGAGGAAATCGCCTGGGTACAGTTTTCAACCTACGATGCACAGGGTTTGAGTTATTCAACTCAGGGGACTTATACAAAGTATTATATGTTGTCCAATTTCCATTAGGACAAAGGGGTTGGTCGTCGTATTGTATTCTATTTACTTGTGACTTCTAAATTTATAGACAAGTGTTTCATAGAAATACAAGGTCTAAGTTTTGAGAAGTTGTAGGTACAAGAATAAAGTAGAGAACCATGTGTTGCAAGTATCAGGATTCTTAAAGGTGATCGAAATGTAGATACATGTGTATGGTATTCAACTGATAGTAATGGTTTTTGAGAAACTTGTTTCTCTTTCAGGTTACTCATAATTAGATGCACGCCTAAGTTGAGTAATGTTGATCGGCCTCTCTCCATTTAGTTGACATGCACTGGAGACAGCTGCATGATTTGAATCTGGTTCCAATTAAATCAGTGCCTCTATTTCTATAATGGATATAGAACGGTTCATATTTTAACGATGTTAAGGTACGGGGAGTTGTCTGGCTTATGCTTAAAACCAGATCCTGAAAAACTCATGGCACGTTTCTGTAATGGCAGTTTGTGGGTTAACCCGGGCTATGACGAGGGTTAATTTTCTACCATCTGGAAGATCAATAGTGATATTGTTCTTGACTCGCCACAGTTTTATTAAAATGGACTTTTTAAGAAAACAGTAGTGGGAGTATGGTAGAACTGGAAGTGATTTCAGAACCGCAAACGATTACCGAAAATTTAATAGGACCTAAAGATTAAATCAGGTTTAATATTCCATTAGCCTCTCTGCAGATATGGTGGGTAACCTCAAGCACCCGAGAGGTACTCCGGTAGCCTCAAGGACGGTGACAGGGAGGTTCTTGTTTACCCAGACATGACACTAATGCTGTTCCAGACTATGAGAACCGGCAGGAAGATGAGTATAGCGTCGTTCTAAAGTATTTTTAGAAGTGCACGTGTATATGACTCTGCCAGAAGGCTGTTGTGGTCGGTGGGAGCAGCGGAAGCATAGTGGACAAGTAGCTTATGTCTATTTATAGACTAAAGCAAATATAGCGGAGATAGATCATCTATTTTTGATGTGACAGTCATCGGATTTGACTTCATCAGAATAGGGGATGGATCTGTTAAGATGGTAGTAGGGTGTGATGTCCTAATATTTGGATGACATACGCATAGTAGGAAGTGAAATTCCTATACTACGATCGGTTATACTGTGGTTGTCACACAGTGGTTTCTCCACAAAGTATATGGATATAATATCAGACATTCAGGTTACTAGATCTAGATTTGGGTAGTTTCCCAATCTGGGTACTTAGACAGTATTCTAAAGGTGTTTTAGAATGGACGACTCCTGGCTTGGTGGTGTACCTGCAGGTGATGGAGTCACCCTCTCTGAAGATGTCTTACAGACTAAAAGGGAGAGGGAAGTGCATGATTGGAATATCACTTGCTTAGGCAATTAAGTCAATCATGAGATGTCAAATACCACGCCAGATGGGGTTTTTGCACTAGATGCAATAAGATGATATATTAATCCAATCATGGAGAAACGTTCGGAAGCAGTTCTAGAACATAAGTGGATGCTCTAGGGATTTGATAATGACAGCCTCCTTTGGGAGACGATTATCATTCCAGGCTTCCAAGGTGACCTGGACGACAGAGTAACTGTCAGAGTTATAGTTTTTCCCTCTTGACGAGGGGCGGTAGTTTGGACAAGTGGTCCAAATGGATACTGAGGAAGGCATGGCACATGATACTGATTAAATTTAGTTGAGGATACAGTCTAAGAAGTTTAGATTTGGAGTTCATTTAGGAACTAGGTCCCATCAGATATCCAAACATATTCTAAGACAGGTATTGCTCAATTCGGGAGATGGCTTTCTCCGCGAACTTGAGATAAAGAGATACATAGAAAGAAACATCAGGGCGGATCCACTCACTGAGGCTATTTCTCGAAAGCAATAGTTTTGCAAACGAGCATTGCGAAACTGATTAGTAGAGGAGCTGGGTATTCGGTATCATACGGGCAGTGAGTATGCGACATCGTAATAATTAGCCTTAAGTACAAGTGGGAGATTGTTGGATATAGTGCTCTCAAAGTCAATTATTGGATCGCAAGCACGCGATCATTATGATTGAGTGAGGACCGATACCGGTAGAACAGTCTTACTCAAGATAATAGTATGCTATCTGGTTTGTCTTTATCATCACTATTACATGTTGATAAAGCCCATAGGATTCTTGCTTGACTGCCAACAGTATGATGGCGATCATATACGTAGGAACTGGGGTCTATAAGCATATCCTTAAATGTCCCTAGTCGTAGGAGTATCGAGACTGGGCATCAATATTCAAGTGTAGACTAGTGTATACTGATCGAGACCCCGACGAGGGGCGGTGGCCAGGTCTCACAAGCCATTGGTGTTGGTTTGTTCACCTAAGATAGTATACAGGTGCGCATTGGGTTATGAGTACACTGGACGGACTCGCCGGGAACCTGCTATTATACCTATTGTCAGATGGCAGTTCCTAGGTGATATGTGTACAGGTTAGTCTGTCGACCTGAGATCGTCATTTGTCTCGTGTGAGTTCCCACTGTGCTTTGATTACTACCCTACCACGGCTCAAAGTAGTCGTGCAAACAGGTTTTAGTTGGGTACAGTCCCGAGCCACATAGAGGCAGTGGGCAGATCGTTGGGGATTCGTCTCTCCCGGTATTGGGGGTTGATGTCGTACAGTGCACTGGTGGCCATCACTAGAAAACCATGGCTAAGCTAATCGAGAATTACTGATTCGGATCAAAAGTTTCTCAAGTGGTGATGTAGCATTTCAGAAAAATAAAATATTATTTTTAGGAATTTTTATAATTAAATAATAAATAATATGAATATTTTAATAGTGCGGTATAATTAAATACCGACAAATCGGGATTTTTTTTGAAAATTATAGGAATTACTGAAATGAGAGCGTTTTATGTGATTCGTGCAAATTACAAATTTCTATAATTAATTATACTCTATTTTAATGCTAATCGCAATTAAATATCGCTAATCTTGCATTAATCCAGTTTTGTGCACATGACATGCACCATGTCATATTTTACACTTGTTACATTTTATCATGACTTTACTTTATTTCTTCATGCTTGATTTGGGGTTTATTATGAGAAGAGAAAAGAAAAGAAAAGAAAAAGAAAAGAAAAGAAATGAATATAGTAAGAGGTATGGGCATGAAAGAGAGAGAGAGAGTTGAGTGTTAGTGTATATGCCCTAGGGGCCATTATTGTATCATACTAGATTGTATATTACTTAATGGAAGCTTGGGATATTCACAGTTGTATATACAGTTTTGCAAAAAATGGTAGTATGCTACTTGGTTTGTGTCTACTTTAATATGTGCATATGTTTCTTGTAACGTATCACTTATACATATTAGTAGAGCCCATAGGTTCTTTGCTTGATTACCAGCGTTGTGATGACAGTCACACTAGTGGGGGCTGGGTAGTCTGTAAGCAACATCCTATACAGGACCCTGGTCGTTGGATTATCGAGATAGGGCATCGATATTCCAGAGTAGACTAGTGTGTATGCTTCTCATCCCAGTAGGGGAGATGGTCTGTCCCATAGCCATCAGTACGTCGTACTGGAGATAGTATACAGGTGCTTGTTAGGTCACGGGTACACCGGACAGGACTCGCAGGGGAACTGATTGGTTGGTATTATACCCATCATCAGTTAACAGTTCCCAGATGACATGAGCACAGCATAGTCCGCAGACTTGACACTGCTACTTCGCCTCGAGTGTGTCCCACTGTTCTTAGATTGCTACCCTACCACGGCTCAAAGGAGTCGTGCAAACAGGTAGCAGTTGGGTGCAGTCCCGAGCATTTGGAGGCAGTAGTGGTTAGATAGGATTCGTCTCTCCCGGTATTAGGAGATGATATCGCGCTGTGTCAGAGAGCCATTACGCAAAGTCCCTGGCCAGGGCAAGCGAGATATACTGGCTGGTTCCAGTCGCTTCTCAGGGTGTAATGGGCTTCGCTCCGACATGAATTATACAGCTATTAGGGGACTGACGCTTGCCGCCCCCTAGGCTTGATATGCGATAGTCTTAGACGAAAAGACCGGACTGTACGACGATTGTCACATCAGGCTCAGTGGGAGTTCGGATGATTTTCCTCATCGGCCTTCTTATCGACATCTACCTGGGGACCGTTACGTACAGCTAGTGCCGCTTGCGGTCTGTGGTTAAACCTACTGCCAGCGTAGTGTCGAGTCTTTATAGTCCCACACAGAGAGTTTCCCTGGTCCAGGCGAAACGATATAGAGGTCGTATGGTTTTACGACAAGGGTTCGGACGCGTACGTGTGTTTACGCACGTACGACTTTTTCGGACAGTTTTTACTAGCAGGCTTTGGTTTAAGCCAGATTCTAGTATCGGATTATTGGATTTATACAGTCTAATGTTTTTCCGTGTTTTCACGGATTGGATGGGTGTTCTCGTAATTTGTCGGGAAGCTTCTAGAAGAGTGGTGACTAAGGGGTTAAGGTGGCATTGCATTAAATGAGATTAGTGACTCATTTGTGTGATTCATCCAAAGTCATTAATGCATCATAAATGCTTAATGACTCACGGAGATGAATCACTCATAGATATTTATGAAGCAAGGTTGTTAATTCTATTATTTCATTTTTGGATAAATAATAATGCTTCATATATATTATGATAAGATCATTATCTCATTTGATTCTAATCTTCACCTTCTCTCTCCTCAAGCTCACTCTCTCTTCAAACCCTAACCCTAGCCTCTCATGTGTTGAGATCAAGGGTTAGCTAGACTAATACATCCATAACCTCACTCTATATCACCTAGGTAGCTTAGATTAGCACTTTAAGCAACCTAGTTATCTCAAGTTTGAGATTAAGCTTGGCGTAGGAGCTTTCGGGTGGATCGCCTTTGATTCGAGGAGGCCGTTGAGGTGCCGATGTTCCAAGGAGCCTACGAGGAGTGGAGGACCACGATGAAGACCCGAAGGACCAGTATCGTGAGGTATAACTTCGTATCCGAGTAGTTAAACCTCTGGTGTTTAGTTAGCAATGGTTTAGAAATGATTCATGCGCTCAAGTCCGTGTTACGAAGGTTTGATAATCGTTTTTCATATATTCCGCCTCCCTGCACGTTCGTGGGGTGCGTGACATGGACTTACAGTGGTATCAGAGCCAACTAAACCATTACTAGCTTGTTAGCAAATGATTAGAAGTTCGATCGACAGTTAAACACGAAAACAGAATTTCGAAACCCTAAGTTTCTGTTAATTTTAAATGTGTCTTAAAAATTATTTGACATGCTTTAAAATTCACAGCAGGGTATTTTAAGAATACTGGAAAAAAACGATTCAGTGAATCGGCAAAATGGCCGCGGATCCGCGGCAATAGAGAGCTTGTGCCGCGGATCCGCCGCCGAGTCAACGTCGAGTTAACTCGGATTTGCTCAGTAATTCCTATTTTGTTGTTTTCTGTTTTCTTGTATGTTCTGTTTCTACCCGGGTTGCCTCTGTACTGACTAGCTTTTGGGGTAGACACGGATAAAGGTGATCGATCGATGTTCTAAGTTAATTGCTAATCGGGTTATTATCTGTAATGTTTTATGTGTTCGTAAACCTCCCCTAACTGCTAGTATGTCGGTTGGTAAGGGGTTGCACATATCTGTGATGTTATTTTTTAACTGTTTATGTATATAAACTGTATTGGACTGTTGTGATGATTAGCCGGGTTTTGTGATGGGTTATTGCATTAATTCATTCGATGTAATTGTAATAAGTTGTAATATTATTTTGCGGGGCACATCCAGGTTGTGGTTGTAGCCACCGTTGTATTATTTCTTTTTACTGTTTTCGCTCCTAGGATAGACCCAAGGTGGGGTGCACAAACTACCGGGTATTTTGAACTGTTGAGGCAGACCGCTTCACTTCTGGTACTTGGCGGGTAGTTTGCCATACCCGTAGGGGTCTAGGGTGGGGTAATGGCTATTCATCACAACTGTGTAATCCGTCTTTCCTTGCAGGCTCAAAAGAAACGCGGATTGCTTGGATATCCAATAAAGTTTATCTGTGATCTGGAATGCTTATTATTGCGTCTGAAGAATGTACAATATCTATATATAAATAGCTATTAGACGTCACTTATGTTTTACACCCGCACAAGCCCAGCCCCTGCTCTGTCGTTAGTTCAGTAACCTAACGGGTGATGACGGGACCCAGTGGCGAATGCGGATGGCATAAGAGGACGTGGTATTTTCGTTGTTTTCTGCAATGATAAGATTAAAAGATGGGACGCATTATTATAATGCAAAGAAAATAAACCAAAGTCAAATCGTTGGAACAAATTTAAAAGAAACCATTCGGTTATTTTAAAAGAGTAGAATTTTTAATTACGGAGCTTTAACCACTCCTTTTAAAAAGTATCAGGTTCCTTCGATTATATCAAGTTCACTACATTCACGGTTTTGCCAAAACCATTCGTAGCCCTCCGTCATTTCATTTGGGCATTCAGTAGTATTCAAGCTATGTATATTTGGCCCTTAGTCAAAACATAGTGTTTGGAGCTGCTGGGGTATTCATTTGTTGCATAGATAGATGCGTTGGTTTGGGACAGTCGTATTACTTTTCTTGGCCCTTAGTCAAGAGTATATACGGGTGGGTTCAAATTAACCTGCATAATGACGGGTAGAACTTGACATGTGACTTATGACATATTTGGCCCTTAGTCAAAGTCATAAGAGCATGGTGCAAAAATCCATATCGAGAGTTTCTAAAGAAACAGAAATTTGCTAGTATTGCATACCATTTTGGAGTTTGATGAATGTTGGTAGGATTCCTTCAACATTATCATACGATGATATTTTGGATCCCGATCCTACTGTGAGTATATACTACTTATCAGGAGATTCATCACTTAACGATCAATGCAATAAACCAAGTAGGTGCCTAGAAAGGTGTCAGCGGGGTTACGCCCCCAGAGAAAAGAGGTTATTTAATTAAGGAACTTCGCGAAAGCATTGGAAAACCTCCCTCGAAGTATCAACACTAACCTGGCTGAACGGTTAAGCAAGTATTGTACAGTGAGAATTGTCCTGGCTAATTCTTCTTTTATGGTTTGAGGAAGGATTCGAGAAACAGTGGGAGCCATCCTGTTTAGATAAACTTAAAACCAATCTAAACTTGCAACAACATCATGCTAAAATATTTTCTTCTCTCTCTCTTAATTGCAGCGACCTTGTGACCACACATAGGTTACATCTAGATAACAAATTGATTGAATCTAACTTATTTGACTGGCAAAGGTCTGTCCAGATGTCCATTGGCTATAACAAGCTGGACCACCCTATTACTACTCAAGATCCGCCGTCCCAGGTCCAGTTTCCACTGTCGCGGATATGGATATCTGTCAGACAAGGGAAAAAGATAAAGCGAAAGCTAAGTGCCTCGTGTTAGCTTCAGTTGATGGTGTATACCAAAAGCAGCACGAGAAGATGGACTTATTTTCCATCCTTCTCCATAATAAAGATTTATATGGAGAGCAATCTCATATCGCAAGATATGAGACCTCGACCGAATTAATTCAAGCGAGGTTAGCTGACGGGTCATTTGTAGGGGACAACGTCCTTACAATGACTAGCTATATTAATGAGCTCCAGGACCTGGAGACCGCGTTGGGAAACAAGTCAAATACTGACTTGATTCTACAGTCTCTACCTTCTACCCTGAAGGAAACCAGGGAAGCAGAAGGAAAGAGAAGGGCAAAATTTTCGGGACTTAATGTAGTAAAAGTGGGTAGTTCCTATTATTATGGGATTGGACATTGGCAGAAAGAATGCAGGGCTTTAGAAGTCAGTAACCAGGATATGAAGCATGTTGTGGCTTCAACCTCAAGTGTGTTTGTAATTGTAAACTGTATGTCAATAAACTCTACTTCCTGGGTACTAGATACCGGAGCAGGATCTCATATCTGTAATTCATTACATGCTTTGAGAAACAGTAGAGTTATAAAGGTAGGTGATTGGTCTCTCAGAGTTGCAAACGGAATGACAGTAAACGCTGAATCCGTGGGAGAATATCGCCTAGGTTGACAAGTGGGCATATATTGATTTTACGTAACTGTTTATATATACCTAGTATGACTTGTAATATCATATCAGTGTCCTCACTTTCGAGAGAGGGATATGATTTTACATTCGAAAGCGATGTAGTTAACATCCACCTAAATCATGTTCTGATTGGGTCAGATACATTAGATAACGGTATATACGTATTAAGTCAAGCTCAGGTTTTCAATATCCAGAACACTCATAAAAGAAAGTCTCCAGAGATAAATCAGGCTTTCTTATGGCATTGTAGACTATGTCACATCAATGAGAGAAGGTTGACTAAGTTACATAGAGAAGGATATTTGAATCCGTTCGAATATCAATCTTATGCTACTTGTGAATCTTTTCTCAAAGGAAAGATGACAAAGACTCCGTTCACTGGACACGGAGTAAGAGCAAGCGAGCTCTTAGGACTCGTACACAGTGACGTGTGCGGTCCAATGTCTACACATGCGCGAGGTGGTTATTCCTATTTCATTACTTTTACGGATGATTTCTCTAGGTATGGATATGTCTTCTTAATCAAGCATAAATCCGAGGCTTTTGAGAAATTCCAAGAATATAAGAATGAAGTGGAAAAACAAACAGGCAAGAGTATAAAGACACTTAGATCTGATCGAGGTGGTGAATACTTAAGTGCCGAGTTCCTGGGTTACTTAAAAGAGAATGGAATTTTCTCTCAGCTTACTCCTCCATACACACCACAACATAATGGTGTATCGGAAAGGAGGAATCGAACCCTATTGGATATGGTTCGTTCCATGATGAGTAACGCTGAGTTACCGCGATCATTCTGGGGATATGCACTAGAATCAGCTGCATATCTTTTGAACCAGGTTCCCACTAAGACTGTGCCTACCACACCATATCAGATGTGGAGTGGGATGAAACCCTATCTTCAGTATCTAAAAATTTGGGGATGTCCGGCTTATGTTAATAAGCAGCATGCGGACAAACTCGAGGCACGATCAGTACTATGTAAGTTTGTGGGATATCCAAAGAACTCCAGGGGATATCTATTCTATTACGCAGAGGAACAAAAGGTTTTTGTTTCTCGTAATACCCATTTTCTAGAATATCAGTTTTTAGAAAAGGAAACTAGTGGGAGCGAAATAGAACTGGAAGAAATTCCAGAAGCACAAACTACTACTGAAAGTTTGGTAGAACCAGAAGTTCAAGAAGAACAGGCCATCCCAACGCCACTCCGCAGAAGTAATAGGCAATCTCATCCAGCCGAGAGATACTACGGTTTTCTCATAGACGGGGATAGAGAGGATTGCACTATTGACTATGATGAGCCTACTATCTTCCAGCAAGCCATTCAGAGCGGTGACTCAGTAAAATGGCTGGATGCAATGCGGACCGAAATGGAGTCTATGTACACTAACAAAGTATGGACTTTGGCATTGCTCCAGATAGGGTAAAACCCGTAGGATGCAAATGGATCTTCAAAAAGAAAATTGGTGTAGATAGACAGGTTGAAACCTATAAGGCTATACTTGTTGCAAAGGGTTTCCGTCAAAGACCTGGCTTGGACTATGACGGAACCTTTTCTCCAGTGGCTATGCTTAAATCTATTCGGGTCCTTCTTGCTATTGCTGCCTTCCACGATTATGAAATCTGGCAGATGGACGTAAAAACGGCCTTTCTAAATGGAAATTTGGAAGAAAGCGTCTATATGAATCATCCAGAAGGATTCATTCAGAGTGGGAGCAGCGGTAAAGTATGCAAGCTGCTTAAGTCCATTTATGGACTAAAGCAGGTATCGCGGAGTTGGAACATCTGTTTTGATGATGCTGTCAAAGAATTTGACTTTATCAAAAATCCAGATGAACCATGCATATACAGTAAGATTGTAGGGAGAGCTGTAGTATTCCTCGTCTTGTACGTGGATGACATTCTCCTAATAGGAAATGATATTCCTATGTTACAGTCAGTCAAAAGATTCTTGTCACATAAATTCTCCATGAAAGACCTGGGTGATGCCACCTACATTCTGGGGATCCGGATCTATCGAGATAGATCAAAGAGGATATTGGGACTTTCGCAGTCCAGGTTCATAGACACCATAGTGAAGAGATTCAGTATGGATGATTCTAAGCTCGGTAAGCTACCGGCTTGTCACGGAATCATCCTCTACAAAGAGATGTCTCCCAAGACTGATTTGGAAAGGGATCGCATGTCGATTATACCCTACGCTTCTGCGGTAGGCTCTATAATGTATGCGATGTTATGTACCAGACCAGATGTGGCATACGCATTGAGCGTAGTAAGCCGGTATCAAGCAAACCCAGGGGAGAAGCACTGGATAGCAGTGAAGAACATTCTCAAGTACCTGAGGAGGACTAAGGAGATGTTTTTGGTGTATGGCGGAAAAGACCTCCAGATGGAGGCCTTTGCCGACTCCGGCTTCCAGAATGATAAAGATGACTCCAAGTCCATGTCGGGTTATGTCTTTACCCTCAATGGAGGGGCGGTCTGTCGGAAGAGTTCCAAGCAGGAGACCGTTGCTAACTCAACAATGGAAGCAGAGTACATAGCTGCTTGCGATGCCGCAAAAGAAGCTGTCTGGAGGAAGAAGGTCCTCACAGAACTTCAGGTGGTTCCTTTCAGTGTTGGTCCAATACCTCTGTATTGTGACAACAACGGCGCTATAGCTTTAGCTAAGGAACCCAGGTCCGATCAGAAATCCAGACACATCTTAAGGCAGAATCACCTGATCAGGGAGATCGTAGATCGCTGGGAGATCGAGGTAAAAAGAGTAGAGACAGAGAATAACATTGCTGATCCATTCACAAAGGCCCTTCCTCAGACGCAGTTCGAGAGGCTTTTCGAGATGATAGATCTACGATATGCCAGCTCATAGCCCTAGTGAAAGTGGGAGATTGTTAGTGTATATGCCCTAGTGGCCATTATTGTATCATACTAGATTGTATATTACTTAATGGAAGCTTGGGATATTCACAGTTGTATTTACAGTCTTGCTAAAAATGGTAGTATGCTACTTGGTTTGTGTCTACTTTAATATGTGCATATGTTTCTTGTAACGTATCACTTATACATATTAGTAGAGCCCATAGGTTCTTTGCTTGATTATCAGCGTTGTGATGGCAGTCACACTAGTGGGGGTTGGGTAGTCTGTAAGCAACATCTTATACAGGTCGCTGGTCGTTGGATTATCGAGATAGGGCATCGATATTCCAGAGTAGAGTAGTGTGTACGCTTCTCATCCCAGTTGGGGAGATGGTCTGTCCCATAGCCATCAGTATGTCGTACTGGAGATAGTATACAGGTGCTCGTTAGGTCACGGGTACACCGGACAGGACTCGCAGGGGAACTGATTGGTTGGTATTATACCCATCGTCAGTTAACAGTTCCCAGATGACATGAGTAAAGCATAGTCCGCAGACTTGACACTGCTACTTCGCCTCGAGTGTGTCCCTCTGTTCTTAGATTGCTACCCTACCACGGCTCAAAGGAGTCGTACAAACAGGTAGCAGTTGGGTGCAGTCCCGAGCACTAGGAAGCAGTAGTGGTTAGATAGGATTCATCTCTCTCGGTATTAGGAGATGATATCGCGCTGTGTCAGAGAGCCATTACGCAAAGTCCTTGGCCAGGGAAAGCGAGTTATACTGGTAGGTTCCAGTAGCTTCTCAAGGTGTAATGGGCTTCGCTCCGACATGACTTATACAGCTATTAGGGGACTGACGCTTGCCGCCCCCTAGGCTTGATATGCGATAGTCTTAGACGAACAGACCGGACTGTATGGAGATTGTCACATCAGGCTCAGTAGGAGTTCGGATGATTTTCTTCATCGGCCTTCTTATTGACATCTACCTGGGGACCGTTACGTACAGCTAGTGCCGCTTGCGGTCTGTGGTTAAACCCACTTCCAGCGTAGTGTCGAGTCTTTAGAGTCCCAGACAGAGAGTTTCCCTGCTCTAGGTGAAACGATATAGAAGTCATATGGTTTTACGACAAGGGTTCGGACGCGTACGCACGTAAGACTTTTTCGGACAGTTTTTACTAGCAGGCTTTGGTTTAAGCCAGATTCTAGTATCGGATTATTGGATTTATACAGTCTAAAGTTTTTCCTTGTTTTCACGGATTGGAGGGGCGTTCTCGTAATTTGTCGGGAAGCTTCTAGAAGAGTGGTGACTAAGGGGTTAAGGTGGCATTGCATTAAATGAGATTAGTGACTCATTTGTGTGATTCATCCAAAGTCATTAATGCATCATAAATGCTTAATGACTCATGGAGATGAATCACTCATAGATATTCATGAAGCATGGTTGTTAATTCTATTATTTTATTTTTGGATAAATAATAATGCTTCATATATAGTATGATAAGATCATTATCTCATTTGATTCTAATCTTCACCTTCTCTCTCCTTAAGCTCACTCTCTCTTCAAACCCTAACCCTAGCCTCTCATGTGTTGAGATCAAGAGTTAGCTAGACTAATACATCCATAACCTCACTCTATATCCCCTAGGTAGCTTAGATTAGCACTTTAAGCAACCTTGTTATCTCAAGTTTGAGATTAAGCTTGGCGTAGGAGCTTTCGGGTGGATCGTCTTTGATTCGAGCAGGACGTTGAGGTGCCGATGTTCCGAGGAGCCTATGAGGAGTGGAGGACCGCGATGAAGACCCGAAGGACTAGTATCGTGAGGTATAACTTCATATCCGAGTAGTTAAACCACTAGTGTTTAGTTAGCAATGGTTTAGAAACGATTCATGCGCTCAAGTCCGTGTTACGAAGCTTTGATAATCGTTTTTCATATATTCCGCCTCCCCGCAAGTTCGTGGGGTGCGTGACATGGACTTACAGTGAGAAGGTCAACCTTGGTCTAGGTCTCATTCTAGCTTATGCACTGAGTGTAGTAAGCCGGTATCAGTCAAACCCTGGGGAGAAACACTGGATAGCAGTAAAGAACATTCTCAAGTACCTGAGAAGGACTAAGGAGATGTTCTTGGTGTATGGCGGAAAAGACCTCCAGATCGAGGCCTTTGCTGACTCCAGCTTCCAGAGTGACAAGGATGATTCCAAGTCCATGTCGGGTTTTGTCTTTACCCTCAATGGAGGGGCGGTGTGTTGGAAGAGTTCCAAACAGGAAACCGTTGCAGACTCGACGATGGAAGCGGAATACATCGCTGCATCTGATGCCGCAAAAGAAGCTGTCTGGATAAGGAAGTTCTTGAAAGAACTTCAGGTGGTTCCGTCCATTGTTGACCCAATACCTCTGTATTGCGACAACAACGGGGCTATAGCTTTAGCGGAGGAACCCAGGTCCCATCAGAGATCCAGGCACATCTTGAGGCGGTATCACCTGATCAGGGAGATCGTGGATCGCAAAGAGATCGAGGTTCAGAGGGTTGCTTCAGAAGAAAACACTGCAGATCCATTCACCAATGCCCTGCCCCAGACTCAGTTCGAGCGGCTGATCGAGATGATAGGTCTTCGATACGCTAGTACATGGCCTTAGTGCAAGTGGGAGATTGTTAGTGTATATGCCCTAGAGGCCATTACTATATCATACTAGTTTGTATATTACTTAATGGAAGCTTGGGATATTCACCTTGTATAAACAATCTTGCTCAATATAGTAGTATGCTACTTGGTTTGTTTCTACTTCAATGTGTACATGTGTTTATTTTAGTATATCACCTATACGCATTAGTGGAGCCCTTAGGATCTCTGCTTGATTACCAGCGTTGTGATGGCAGTCACACTAGTGGGGGCTGGGTAATCTATAAGCACATCCTTATACAGGTCCCTAGTCGCAGGACTATCGAGACAGGGCATCGATACTCCGGAGTAGACTAGCGTATGCGCTTCTCATCCCAGTGTGGGAGATGGTCTGTCCCACAGCCATCAGTACGTCGTACTGGAGATAGTATACGGGTGCTCGTTGGGTTACGAGTACACAGGACAGGACTCGTCGGGAACTGACAGGTTGGTATTATACCTATCGTCAGTTATCAGTTCCCAGGTGACATGAGTACAGCTTAGTCCGCTGACTTGACACTGCCACTTCGCCTCGAGTGTGTTCCCACTGTATTTTGACTACTACCCTACCACGGCTCAAAGGAGTCATGCAAAAAGGTGGTAGTTGGGTGCAGTCCCGAAGCACTTGGAGGCAGTGGCGGTTAGACAGGATTCGTCTCTCCCGGTATTGGGAGTTGACATCGCGCTGTGTCTAGGAGAGCCATTACACGAGTAGTCCCTGGCCAGGGCAAGCGAGATATACTGGTAAGTTTCCAGTGTTATCTCAGGGTGTTTTGGGCTTCACTCCGACACGACTTGTACCGCTATTAGGGGACTGACGTTTTACCGCCCCCTAGGCCCGACATGCGATGTATTAGACGAACAGACCGGACTGTACGGAGACTGTCACATTCAGACTCAGTAGGAGTTCAGATGGGGTTCACCTCGTCAGCCTTCTTGTCGGCATCTACCTGGGGACCGTTACGCACAGCTAGTGCCGCTTGCGGTCTGTGGTTAAACCCACTGCCAGCGTAGTGTCGAGTCTTTAGAGTCCCACACAGAGGGTATTCGCCTCTGGGAAAAACAGAGTAGAGGTCGCATGGTTTTGCGACAGGGTTCGTTCTCATCCGCGCACTTGTGCACGTTTGGAGTCCGGACGTATATTACTAGTAGGCTCTGGTTTGAGTCAGATACTGGTATATGTTTTGGGGTTGATTTTATCTCTTGGTATTCATGTTCCTCGAAACATGAATGCGGGTGTATATGCACAGTTGATTGAGGCGGAGGAAAAGGTTTTTCATTAGGGTTTCGGAACGGGTGCATATGCACAGTTGACAGTCGTCTTTTTCCAAACCCTAATGGATTTATGAAATATCAATTAATAATAGTAATTAAATGAAATTGTGTCATGGTTGATTTTGTTGACTTTTTGACCATGGTTGACTTGTTGACCATGGTTGAATGTTTGACCATCATCATTGCTTTGCAAGGATACTCCTTGATTCTAGCTTACATTCATTTAATGAAGTGATGATAATGGTCATTCCAAATACAACCATCAACTATTTCATTTTGAATTATTATTATTAATTAGATAATTCTTTTTCCTTTTGTTATGGTTGCTAAGGAAAAAAGCAGCCCATTCTATCATAACCATTCTCTCTCCTCATTTTCATCTTCTTCTTCCTCAAGCTCAAGGAGAATCCTTCTCATGTGTTGAGAATCCCTCTCCTTGAAAAGAAAACAACCCCTAGACACTCTCTACTCTCTCTAGGATCAAAGGTTTAGCAAGCCGAAGATTCTAGTTCTCTCAAAGTTCGAGAAAGATCCCGAAGGTTGAACCCTCAGGTGGATCCATTTTTGACGGAAGAAGGCTACGAGGATAGAACCATCAACCTCTACTAGGTTTCAAGAAGAAGGAGTTCAAGTTAAGGTATAACCACTTTGCCGAGTAGTTAACTCTCCTTTGCATGTTTGCTAGTTTAGTTTAGACACGATCCCGACCTTGTTTAGTCCATGTTGCCCCATGCGCCAAAAATTTGATTTTTATACCGTTTCCGCCTCCCCGTAAGAACCGGGGGTCGCAACGTGGACTTACATGTTCCGAGGAGCCTATGAGGATTGGAGGACCGCGATGAAGACCCGAAGGACTAGTATCGTGATGTATAACTTCATATCCGAGTAGTTAAACCACCAGTGTTTAGTTAGCAATGGTTTAGAAACGATTCATGCGCTCAAGTCCGTGTTACGAAGCTTTGATAATCGTTTTTTATATATTCCGCCTCCCCGCAAGTTCGTGGGGTGCGTGACATAGACTTACAGTGAGAAGGTCAACCTTGGTCTAGGTCTCATTCTCTCTTCTCATTATCTCTCCCCTCAACTCACATGGGTGCCCTCTTCCACCCCCATCTATTCAACCCTCAAAACACCCCCAAAAAAACATAAAAAGTCCATCCCCACTTCATTAAAAACATGCACAAGCTCACTACCAACACTTTAGAATCGATATTGTTTAGTTTTGTGAGCTTTGAAAATTCCTAGTAAGGGTTAGGGTTTTAATTCAGTTTTTATGGTGTAATTAAGGGTTAGTAGTGATTTTAGACCCCCTTTAGTGTTAAATTCTGGACTAGACCATAGAATCAAACCCCAAATACGAACTTTGAAATACTTCCGATATTAGATTTTGTGGGAATTGTGATAGTATTTTGATATCTGCTAACACCCGGGGCACCTGAAAAATATTTAGCGAAGAATGAGAGATGTGCCGGCAACCTAGAACCTATACCCAAAACCTGAGACCCCCACTCCAAGTTATGGCCACAAATTTACTTATTTTGGCCATAAATTTTGGCCTGGGTAGAGTGGAAATGATCCGTGTTTGGTCCAGGGTTTTATCTCCATTAAATTAGACCCTCCATATATGCAAAATTGGCTAATTTCACCTAGGGTAAAATCTTGGACCATTTTCTTGAGTTGCTGCATTGTTTCGCGACTTCGTTTTAATTTAGGATTTGGTATTTGTTTTTGTCTTCCATCGTCTGGTGTTTGTACGTCAACGACGGGGGTTGTTTAATGGTTTTGCAGGCGTAGGCTATCGGTTCTAACCTATAAGCGATTCGCATATCGTTTTGGCTTTCATGTTCGATTCTTGATACTATATGATGCATTGGAAATTGTACGTACCCTCATGTAGACTTCGAGATGACGACGATGAGCATGGCGTCATCGACTCCAGCAAGCGAAGATCAAGGTGAGTAGATATATATCTATGGGGGAAGTCGGGTGGACGGCGTATAGCACTGCCGCAGTTCATAGTGTAGTGTATGGTACATATTATATGGATATATTCATATGTTTATTTTGAGATTTTGATTATCTAGATAGACTTTGGGAGTCATGGATAATTTTATTGTAATTGGAAGATAGCGTCATTAATTTGTTTAGTTGCGAACCCTAGAATGAGGTTTACACCCACACGTACACACATGCTTACATTGTTTTACTTGTGCGTATAGGGGGATATGTATATACACACACATAGGTATGGGACTATGTATATATATATATATACGTATACCTACACATGGATGATGAGGATTGTATATGGTATTTGAAGATGAGTCGATGAGATTAGGCATGATGCCATGAGATCGGTGATACGTTTTTATTTGTATTATGAGATACGACATGAGATTATAGCGGGCCTTTAGGCATGTGTTTTCATACCACGTATATATTTGCAGATGGTATCAGTTTGTACTAGACTTAGATCAGTACCCCCAGTTCATGAGATATGATGATAAGGATACCAGATAAATGATGAGATAAATGTGATATTCGACCCGTACCCAGATTTGGGATGTCGTACGATGGATTTACCATACGAGCTATATATTGATGATAGATCCGCACTCTTGACTCGAGGATGCTATTTTTTGTATCGTATCGTATGTGATACTATTGAGGCAGGATCACCAACTATTATTTATATATATATATATATATATATTGACTCAGACTTAGGTGGTTTTCCCTTACCCTTTCGATTAGACTGTTCGTTTAGTCCTGTAGATTACTTGTAAATGTTAGACTAGACTCGAGTCATACCTATTTCCAAAACTAACGAATCATGAGCATTTTAAAGACAGGCCAAGGGATTCTTCGGATATTTCAAAGAACGTACCTCTTTTCTTAAAAACACTGTAGCCCTATTTTCCAAACACCACGATTCGTGTGATTTCAAATTACAAACTGTATGACTCGTATAACTAAGGTAGATTCCTTATTGTGCATTTACTTTCCTTTTCCAAATATTCATGTTGTTATTAGCGCATTGCATGCTTATATATTTGTGATTTGTAGGGTTACTAGGCACTCTCACAAGGGTCTATAAAGCATCAACCATGCCAGATTTAAATTTTAGACGTGCCGAACAACCCTAAACCAAAATCTTAGATTAGAGATTAGGCGAAACAAAGCAAGTAAACAACTTTACTTCTAAGAGTTTGGGATTACAATCTTTGTAGTCCGGTCCTTCGCTTCATAAGCTCCGTGTTGAGGTCCCTTTGCTGCGATCATCATGTTCCCGGACACTAGAGAGGCTCCACGAAGAGAAAGATGCATGCTTGCTTCCAATCTTCGATAACAAAGATGATCTACCTTGAAGTTTCATTAACACAAGCTCTCACTCAGAAATGAAGTGAACAGCCTAATCTAAATGGCAAGAATAGATTAGGATGATGAAGTAGGAATTTAGCTCTCATTTATTTTCTTTAACTCACTCATTTTCATCACTTCATAAAAAGCTAAAAAGCTTTTCATGAAACAAGAAGGAAGAAGAAGAACAATTCTCTTTGTGATGAATAATGAATCCATATGAGGTTAGAAATGCAACAATGGGTTAAGTATAATAACTTAACCCATGTAGAGACTTAACCAAGGTCAAGGGTTGGGTTAGGTTAACAAATATCATAACAATTATCTTTACAAAATATCTTTGCAAAAACAAAACAAAAAGCTTCTAGAAGCTTCTAGAAAAATTAACCCAAATCAAACCTTAATCATGTTTAGTCTACGCTAATCATGTTGCATTAATAACCCTAACATGTCACAATATTATGTATAACATATATTATATTTATTTTAACAAAATAAAATAATACAATTAATATATATCGCATATATATCAATGTATTACCCGAGTGAGAAAAAGAATCTTTTAGTGAGCTTATATTAGTTAATGTAATTTAATATATCAAATATATAATTATACATTAAATTATCAAATCAACACTTGATCCGATAATCCGGCTATTTCATAAATAACCGACTAATATAATCTGTATAAGTTCATCGAATCAACACTTGATCCGATGACTCGGCTATATCACATATACCCGGCCGATACCTCATATCCCGAGAATCTAATACGGTATCACATACACGTATTGTTCTCGGTCCCGCACATATCATATATGTGCTCCTACTCCATTTTGCCTGAGCCAAGAAACCTCTGTGTAGGACTCTAAAGAATCCTCAATACGCCGGCAGTAGGTGATGATCATATCAAACAACCACAAGCTGCAAGCGGTCAGCTAAACGTAACAGCCACCTAAGTATTGAGCGATCAGAAGATCAACAAGCAAGCCTGTACATTCTCTTGCGAATCCAATCAGTAACACTCCCGTACAGTCCGGTCTCTTCGTCTGATATGTCGCATATCTCGCCTTGGGGTGGTAAACGTCAGACCCCAGTAGCTTGATAAGTCGTGACGGTATGAGATCTATAACTTTTCGAGAAACTACTTATAACACTTACCAGTAAATCTCAGCAACCCTGGCCAGGGATTTCCAGTTATAGCCAATCGAACACAGCGCAACATCAACTCCCAATACCGGGAGAGACGAATCCCCTCCTATCGCTCATTGCCTCCATGTGATTCGGGACTGTACCCAAAAGCCACCTTTTTGCATGCCCTCTTAGTTGTGGTATGATGGAAATTAAAGCACAGTGGGAATCACACAAGACTCTATGATGATCTCGAGTCTACAGACTAACCTGTAACAGTGTCACCAGAGAACTGCCATATGACGTGAGATATAATACCATCTGGGAGTTCTCGGCGAGTCCGTCCAGTGTACCCATTCTCCACTGAGCACCCGTATACCTTCTCTGATGTCAAACACCAATGGATATGGGATCATCCATCGCCCATCATATGGGTCAAGAAGCGCATACGCTAGTCTACTCTGGTATATCGATGCCCAGTCTCGATACATCTACGACTAGAAACATTTGAAGGATGTACTTGACGACTACACTGTCCCCAGTAGTATGATCAGCATCATAGTCCTGGTAGTCAAGTACTCATCCTAAGGGCTTTATCAAAATGTAACATAGAGACAATCAGAGTACATGTCAAGATAAAGAGCAACCAGATAGCATACTATCATGTCGAGCAAGAAAGTCCTCCCTATATATGTCCAAACATCCACTACAATATACATCGTATGTACTGTGATGGCCTCTAGGGCATACATATAACTAACAATCTCCCACTTGCACTAGGACCATCTGTTATGGTATCGTATACCCAACAGTTAGTTGTGGTTGAAGTATCTCATACTCAACCATCCCATAAAAGTCTCTACTGGGAAAAAATCCTTTGTGAGTGGATCCGCGCTATTGTTCTCTGTGTCTACTCTCCTAACCTTGATCACCCTAGAGATCAATCATCTCCATGATCAGGTGATACTGCCTAAGAATTATATCTGGACTTCTGATGGGACGGGTGTTCCTAGGAGAAAGCCATAACTCCATTGTCACACAATGGTTGGAACGAAGTTCATCTCATGAACTTATATATATATCCAGACTGCCTCTTTGGTAGCATCCTTGGTAACGACGTATCTTGCCTTTGATCATCTAGTAAGTCACGGTATCTAGCTTGGAACTCTTCCAACATACCGTCCCTCTACTGAGGGTAATGACAATGCCTGCGACTGACATTCAGTCGTCCTTATCACCCTGGAACCTTTCCAGCGATTCTCCGCAGGATCGATTGATACCATCTCACTACACCTAGTGAGAATCCTAGCATCCAATTAGATCTATCTCATAGATCCAAAACCCAGGATTTAGGAGGTATCGCTTTGATCCTATATGGAGAATCCTTATGATAAGCAGAGATTGACCGACCGTAGCATAGGAAACTACTTCCCTATCAAGAGTATGTCATCCACGTACTCTACGAAGATTACCACCATACTCCCTACTACCTTTTTGTATATAGAAGGTTCATCTACCATTTTGATGAAGTCAAACTCTTTGACTATTATATCAAAACAGATGTTCCAACTCCGCGATGCCTGATTTATCTCATAAAACAACTTGCACACGTTTCTGCTGCTCCCACTATCTACGAAGCCCTCTGGCTGTGTACTTATAGACGCTCTCTTCCAAATCATCATTTAGAAAAGCAGTCATGACACCCAACCGCCAGATATCGTAGTCATGGTATGTAGCCGTGGCAAGTAGGATCTGGATGGACTTAAGCATAGCTTTGAAAGTCTCAACTTTTCCATGTACACCAAGTAATCTTCTCAAGATATACTTGCTCCTGATGGGGATTTAACCCTTCAGATAAAGCAACCAAAGTCCATACTTTGTTGGTGTATAAGGATTCCATCTCAGATCGCAAAGCATCCAGCCATTCTTACAGAGTCTCACTCCTGATGGCCTGCTCGAAATAAGTTGGGTCATCATCTCATGATAAAATCCTCGCTCCCACTGTCATAAAGAAACCGAAGTATCGTTCAAGTGGATGAGGAACCCTACCAGATCGGCGGAGAGGCTGAGGTTCGTTGGAAACTATTGAATCCTTTGTTTCTACCAAATCATCAGTTGCAGTTTGTATAGCTGGAACTGTTTCCAGTTCTACCTCATGTCCACTAATTTCTTCACAAGAAATTCCCTTTCATAAAGGTGGCATGCTGAGAAACAAAACATCTTTTGTCCCTCGATGTGGTAGAAGATATTCCCTTGCTAATGCTTGGGATATCTAATAAACTTCCACAGATCTGACTTTGCCTCGAGCTTGTCTGGATTATGCTTTTAGACATAGGCCGGACAACCCCAAATCTTAACATACTTAAGAGATGGGCTCTTCCCATACCATATCACATATGGAGTGGTAGGCATCTGATTTGGTTGGAACCCTATTCAATAGGTATGCAACTTCTCAAGTGCATAACCCCTAAAAGAAAATAGGCAACTCAGTAATACTCATCATAGAGCACACCATATTACATAGGGTGCGATTGCTCCGCCCCGATACACCGACGCGCTGTGGTGTATACGGAGGAGTAATGCTAAGAGAGAATCTCATTCTCCTTTAGAATAGTCCAGGAATTCCGTGCTTAAGTATTCTCCTCCTTGATCTCATCAAAGGACATAATACTTATACCCGTTTTTGGTTCTCTACTTCTATCTCATATTCATTAAATGTCTCAAAAGGTTCAGACTTGTGTTTCAACAGGAACATATATGCGAATCTTGAGAGACCATCGGTTAATGTAATGAAGTACAAAGAACCGGTCCTGGCATATGTAGACAGGGGACTTTCATACATCAGCATGTATCAATCCCAAGAGTTCACTAACTCTTTCTCTGTTTCCAATAAACGGAGCTGTGGTCATCTTATCTCTGTGACATGACCGGCAAGTTTCACAAGATGTAAATTCAAACTAATTTAAATATGCATCTAAATGTAACTTCAGCTAATCGGGTCGCATTGATATGACCTAGTCTACAATGCCTCAAGAAGGATTCGTTCATTTCTGAACTCTTGCTCTTGTGTGTGTTCTGTATACTAAGAACTGTAGTTTGATTTAGAACGTCAATGCTTTTAGATAACGTGCCTGAACTGATCAACTCTTGATATAGGAAATGTTCAAAACATTATCCAACAATACAAAATTATATCTTTCTTTACTAATAAAGAGACTGATATGATGTTGTATATCAGGTTCGGTATCTAATAACATTCGTTCAGAATCAATGTATTTGCTAATACAGGGTGATAACTACCAACAGACTTGGCTGTAACACTTGCACCATTTCTATCTCATGAAACTTTATCACCCGTTCTCAGTTTTCTACCTATCTGTAGCCCATGTAACAAATTACATATTGTGGGATCCTGATCCGGTATCTCATACCCAGGACGTAAAGGATATTGAGAAACAGTTATGTGTAATGAACACACCCGAAGAAGATGCATCAGCATGGACTTTCTTCGTTTGGGTGGCACGGGAATTCTGGTAATCCTCTATTTCCTGCTCGGTCTTATAACAATTATAAGTTGGAGCGGGACCAACGTTCCCTAGTGCAGTATAACAAGCGGGTTCGGTCAATACATCCGTATTATTATCTTGATTAAGGCGTGACATAGTCGCAACCAGGAGAGAGAGAGAAGAAAACACTCAGCGTATGCTCTTGCAAGATTAGATTGGTTATTAATATATCTAATCAGGATGTCTCCCACTGTTTTAGTCAAATCTTCCTTCAAACCCTAAAAGGACAGACTAGCCAGGATTAATTACAACCTACAAGTTCGCCAATCTTTCAGCCAAGCCAGTGCCGGTACTTTGAGGGAGGTTCCCCGTGCTTTCGCACGGACCTAATTAAAATAAACCTCGTTTTCCCAGGGGCGTAACCCCGTTAATACCTTTCTAGACACCTACTTGATCGGCTAATTGTAATGTGTAAAACTCTCCCAGGTGTTACTCTTACTCACAGCGGGTATCGGGATCCAACTATCTCATAGAAGGTTTGCAATCTCATCGCAAATTTCAACACTTGACCCAATAATATTTTGCCCCAAGCGTCCTATGACCTTGACAGAGGTCAACAAACCATAAGCTGCTAGTCAAGTTCAACCCGTCATTTCCTGATTGAAGTTAACCTACCCGCATGACCCTTGACAAAGGTCAACAAGGTCGCATGACTACCCTAAATCAATCACATCATATGTTTATACTAATAAGCACTAATCAGCTACCGCACACTACGCCTTGACAGAGGTCAACAAACGCAACACAAATACTAACTATTACTTATCTGAAATGACGGAGGGCTACGACAGGTTTTTAAGAAAACCCTTTGCGTAATGAACTTGATATTGTTGTAGAATCGAGTGAATTTGAATGGAATGTTTTTGAGGCCTTTTCTAGTTTTGCTAAAGAGGTCACTCCCGGTTAAGGGATCGTCGGCTCTTTCCTCATCGAAAAAGGTGCAGGATATTTCACAAATATCACTATGCAAAGCAAAAACTATAGAAACAATCAAAAGATAAACCGAGTTTGTAGCATCTGCTAGTTTCGCTAAAGAGGTCACACCCGGTGAAGGGATCTCGGCTTTTTCCTTATCGAATAAGATGCTGAATATTCTACAAGGAATACCGCTATGCAAAGCAAGAACTAGAGCTACCAGTTTTTAAACAAGTTTCTACAACATCTTTAGGTTTCTTTTATTTATGCTTCACAAGCATCAGATATGAAACGAAATCTGCAATATAACATATATCTTATATATATAATATAAACATTCGTCTCAGGCAGTAATATGATCTCATCACAGAACATTGTAGCAGAAGAACATATATGAAATATTGGATATACTAGGAGGTCCGTGTTTTAAAATGAACCTGTATAAAACACGGATTCTACGGTCGCGATAAATAGCCAAACCCACATCCCTAGACCCCTACGAAAGCTGCAAGCAACACTGCCAATTCTAAGGTTAGGAGACCCGGTCTCGACTTCTCGAGATGGTCTCCCACTGGACCCTAGAACCCGGTTACTTATGCTCCCTGCCTTGGGTCTACCTAATGCGGAAAAGTAAATAATATACAATGGTGACATCATCCTCAGCCCGGAAGTGCCCCAATAAAAGATTATTACAAACAAATGAATTTTACATGAATGAAAAAGAAAAACTCCCATCTCACATAAAACCCCCAGCTATTCAAAACACGACGATCCAATATAACATATCACAGCAATACATAATATCACATATCATCAACCTAAGTAAATATGCGTATCCTAATTGTCGTTGATGTATAGAAACGAAACCGACGATACACCACATATTACACTTACGGTCGTAGAAAAGAAAGTGTAAAACTACAACAGTTAGAATCCGCAACCTTCTTAGACATCGCATGCCTAACCAAATGAATTCCTTAGACATCTCATGCCTAACAATTATAAACCCCGCATTTTAGTCTCATTATCGAAAACTCTTTTCAATATCAATTCGGGCAATTCAACAAGATTCCCGACATCCTGATCGAATGCTCATCGCAAACTTTAGTAGACGGCAACGGCGCCATTTGATCGCACGCCGAGAGCGTGTCGGATTTTCAAAGTTCTAAAGTATAACCGCGATCAGGACGGTGTCGCTATCCAGCTAGTCGGTTGAGCACGGGTCAATCCACAGGGAGATGGTTGTATGTCCGTTCGAGTTTTAGACGAGTCAATAAAGAATTTGTATGTGTTTGTTCAAACTAACCTATGTGTTTTATATGCAAGTATGAAGTTGTTAAGAAAAAGATACGAAATTGTAAGCTAACGAAATCCGTACTCAAAACCTTTGAGCCGAGTCTTGACCAATTGAAGCTAGAGCAATCGGCAACAACGTGGATTAGGGGATTTAAGCATGGTATTCGTGGAATCCGGCTTATTTACTCTTGTCCTTCCGTTCTTGTCTCTTGCTTTCGCCTCCGGCCAAACCGAACACAACCGGTCGCGGTTAGGAATTACCGTTACCTTGGTAGGGTAGGGTGCCTAACGGAGCGCTTGCGTAACGTTTGGGCAGAGTTTAATGGAAAATAACGGGAAAAGGAAATGAGCAAAGAAACATTAACTTACAATACCGTATTTATTCTTAACAACGATAATTACAATCATTCACAAAAAGAACCAAAAAGAGAGAACAAAAGGAATAAAGAAATGAAAAGATTACAAGTAAGTAAGGGCATGGAATTTAAAGTGCAAGAAAGAAAAGCAAGGTAATAAAAAGCAAGAAAGAAATAAGCAATAAAAAGAACTAGAAACTAGAACTCAAGACAAGCATGGGATCAATAGCCAACCCTTAAACTTGCAAGCTCAATTAAGAGGTTACAAGATCAAGAGAAGGGTAAAGAACTCATGTGAAATGAAGCACTAATTCCATAAGAAGATACAACCCTTGAGATCAATAACAAACCCTTAAACTTTCAAGCTTAATAAAGAGGTTGAAAGATCAAGAGAAAGCAAGAATCTCAAGGGGAAGCTAAACAAACTAGAATGATACAAAAACTCTCGTCTTCATTTAACATCCACTCAATGTTCTCACTACATTTTCATGGAGGAAAGATGCAGAAGAAGAAGAAGAAGAACAAAACTACACTAAAAGAGGCTAAAGAAATTCACTCCTTGGTTTGGCTCAGTTCTGGGGTATTTATAGGCGTGGAAATGGAAACCTAGGGCAAGAATATGGCTCCATATAAAAGTACCAAACTGCCCCTAAAAACCCACCACCTGCTGACACAATACGGCCGCGGTTCCGCGGCCTAAGCATGCTTAGGCCGCGGTTCCGCGGCCCTTTAGGGGTTTTAGGCCGCGGTTCCGCGGCCCTTTAGGGGTTTTAGGCTATCAAATTTTGTCGTATCCCCTGGTTCACTTTTTCCTCGTGTTTGCCAACTTTAAACTGCACAAAATCTTCCAGAATATCTTCAGATTTCTTAGTCCAAGATTGCATTATTTTCTTCACTTTTGACTTCTATCTCCCTCGAGCTCCGCGCACCCATTGATTCTTGTGCAGCCCCCCTCGTGCTCTGTGCTTGTCCGAGACACGAATGACCACTGTCATATGTCTTGTCTCTGGAACTGGTACTCGGCACTGGACGGATATGGATGACCGGAACCTGGCTTTTATCTGCTGTCAACAGATGTTCTGCTTTTGGCGTAACTGTGGAGATTTTGTTTTGATTTGCAATATTTTTACTGGATACCTGTAATCTGTAAATATGTAACAAACACAAATTAAAAGCATCTACCTATAAACACACGAGCGTAAGAATGGGCGGTATAAAATGCCTATTCTGTTATGAACAAATACCCCCAAAATTAACTTTTGCTCGTCCCGAGCAAAACCAGTTATTCACAAAAATAAAATCCTAACCGCACTTTCGCAGGGAACGCGATTGCACTGAGCACGTGCAACAAGCCGTTAAACCTCTAGGTGTCCCTAGTAGGAGGAGTGTTGTCTTCTGAGGATTTTCAGCGGATTACACCCACAAAATCCCGTCAAGCTAGTGTCATAAGTTAACATCGACTCTACTCCTACAGTTTAGTATTTACGTTAGAAACTCTATCATCCTAAGTTAGAAATATCCAACCCTTATTTTTCACACCTCCTATCTATTTAACCTTGGTTCTCCTGAGTTTTCCTTCTAAAGTGCGGCCTCAAATCAGGGATTTTTATCAACTTTACAGAAAACACAAGTCTTATTCTTTATTTCTATCTTTTATCCAAACATCGAATGTATACCCCTACGTATGTGTATATTTGCACCCCTACACTCAAGAATTCAATTCAAGCTATAATACCCTTGCCCTAATACCTAATACTACTTCTTTTCATTAAGGATGGACGGATTTGCTCACACACCTTTCATGCGCCTAATAATGCTTCTTGAGGCACTAAAGACCGATTACTGAATGTGTGATCTTTAAAGCGTAAATAGCAGTTTCCAGGTCTTGACTTTATTCTATTTTTCTTTTTATTTTTCAAGACCGGATATATTTTTCAATGATGCTCTTTTGGTGTTTAGCTTTAAATACCGTTTTTTCTTTCATACTAGGCTTTCAAGAAAGAGTATTTCTAGGTATCCTCTACTATCCCAAGTTTCAAGGTACGTGTAAGTGCAGTTGTAGGGTATATACTTTCTAAATTTGAACTCAAGAAAAGAAACTATTTTTCATACTTATCCTTCAGTAGAGCTTCAATACTTTCCCCTCATCTTGACTTAACTCAAGAACTGAACTCAATGTATACTTACCAAAGTCAGACAGAATGAGGGTTATTTTTAGGGTTTTCAATTCCTAAGCCTAGAATTTAGTTATTTCTAATATATCAACTAAACTTTCGGAATAAAGATCTAAGTTACCCTATTAGCTAACTTGACGACAAAGTTTTTATATTTTTGGAAATTTTTTCGATTTTTGTTGGTTTTTAATAAGGTATGCAAATGCAAAATATACAAATGAATGCGAAGGAAGAAAGCTTACCGAGCACACCCCCAAACTGAAACTTGACAGTGCCCTCACTGTCAGGCTATACCAAGAGGGTCAAAATTGTCGGCACTCCCTAGAAACAAATTATATACAAAACAAAAAAGGAAAACAAAAAATATATACAAAAAAAGGAGTCCCCCCAAACTTAAGTAAAACAGTGTTTCCACTGTTTAAGCGTTGAAGCTCAGAATTAGGGGGGAAAAGAGAATAGTATCAATCTATACAAGGCCTTACACAGGCCAAAAGTTAACACCAACCATTCAAAGATTTTATCGTTATAATGTGCTGGTTGGTGAAAGAAAGCGTAGAGAAAAGAGATGGAGAATACGCGAGACCGTATGGAGATAGAAGTGGGATACGGTCGCGGTATATGAGAAGAAGAATGGCGGAAGGGAAAAGGAAGTGGAATACGAACTTGAGGGCGGAAATGGAGTGAATAGATTAGCACAATTTGTGATGACTGATGTGTGAAAAGCGATTGTGCTAATATATTTACCCGTCGAGAAATGGGGTCAAATCCCTCATGATTCGTAAGAAACCATGGGTACGCCGAACTTGGTAAACCAGACACAGGAAGTGAAAATGATACGGTTTCTTGCGATGCCGGAACGATGGAGAGGAGTGATCGAGGAGGGGTATCGGTTAAGGGTTCTAGAGGGTGTACACACTCAGTGAAAGGAACAGGATGAATTAGAAAATCCGACTCATCAACAAGAACTGTTTCATCATCAAAAATATCCTCAATAGTCTCCTCAAAATTCAGCTTATCCATGCAAATTTCATCAAAATCAAGACGCATATGGGGTTCGGGAAAAACATTTAATGACTCGGGATGATGAATTGAAGAGAAAAACTCAGCCAAATCTGTGGGTTCATCATCCAAAATATTCCCAGCGTCAATATCCTTAATCAAGTGAAAGTCAATATCCTCAGACACCTCATCAAAAGCATGGAGTTCAATCAATTCAGGTTCTAAGATGGAAGTGTAGAGGTCAAAAGGTTTAGGATTGGGTTCACTTGGAAAGGACCCTTCACAATCGGATAAATCAAACACTACAAAATCACACAACTCATTAATTCTTCTATCTTCAATCGGTGAATTGTTTGGAACACAAGATAGACATTCAAAACCGGAGTTGTGGGATTCAAGTTGAAACGGGTAGGTTTGATTTGGAAGGGATACAGCTCACTCTCTCCACTCAAATTCTCAATCTGTCCAACCGCCTCATCATACATTGGAAAATTAGGAGCTAGTTGGAAACTAGCTACCCGGTCTGTAGGTTGTATGAGGGCGGCCATGGACGCATTCAAATCCATCATCTGTTGGCATGACGCTACCCTAAAGTCTTCCAGCGACTGTTCCAGACTAGACATGGGTTGTGAAGGGATTTCAGTAAAAGATTCAAACTTGTTTGGACACTGAAAATTCCCAAATGGCTGTTCAGAAGCAATGTCTAGGGAAGGTGCAAAAGTCGGGTAGGACTGGTAGGAATTGAATGGCTGGACAGGGGTAGGATCAACATTTGGATAAGAAGGTGAATGGAATTGTTGATCCCAAGAATTTGAAGTGGTGAAAGGAGTGAAAGATCGGCTACGGGATTGTTCAATACGTTCAGCGATGGACAAAGGACGACTTGCAAAAGGGATATCAACATAAGCGGGTGCGGGAGGTTGAAAAGGTTGATACAAAGTGGAATGAGGAGTGCAAGTGTTTGTCCTAGACGCTGCTATGCGATCTTTCAGTGAAACTTTGGGCATGGAGGGATCGTTCGACGTTCGGCCAAAGCAAGAACCGTAAGAAGTAATGTCTGGTTGTGGGTACCAAAGTTCGGCAAGAGTTTTGCGAGGAGGGGTACCCATGATATGAAGAGAGAAAGAAAGAAAGGCAGAGAAAAAGGAGGGGAAAAATGAATGATTTTTTTTATTTATTTTTCAGTTATTAATAACAGAATGAAATATACACACAAAAAGAATATGGACAAAAAACAATCACGACACAAAAATACCACACACCTAATCGTTCTAGGGTTCACCTAGGTCAACTAGACCTGCTCCAGAACTTGATTGTCGAAGTAAAACTGTGTCGAGAAACTGGCTCAAGATACACTGATCACGAGGCCAGGTAAGTGCAGAGATAAGGGGAGGTTTTCCAACGCTTTCGCGAAGTTCCTTAATTAAATAACCCTTTCTCTTTTGGCGGTTTCGCCGTTAACACTTTCCTAGACACCCCGTAAACAATGTACCGTTAAGCGAGGTTCTAAACACGGTTAACTTCTCCTAATGAGCGCAAAGTCCTTAAGGCTTAAAGTCTAATTTCTTTTAAAATTTGTGCGGGTAAACGTTATGCTCAAGTTCGTGATTTGTGGGCCACGGAAAAGGTGATGAAATCCTTTACCGTATATTGTGGGGTTCGCTTGCCCTTAAGTCCGTATTAATGTATGCAATGCGCAATTCAATAAAAATTCGATAAAGAATCAAACAATCGTTTTTTAGTTTAAGCACGGCACTGTAACAAATACGGGTTAGTCAATTTTTAGCGTTTGCTAGCGAACTTGCAAAGAATCCTGCAAAGAATAGTATATTGGATGCGTCGGATTTGAGAAGAAGGTGTTAGTAAAGTACGTACCGTTAAGTTTTTGGGTTAGGAAAACCCCCGTTGAATCAAATCCGGTAAGCTTGAAAAGTTCGCTTGCGCGGGTCAAACTACCTGGATCTTTGGCACTGTACTTTGCAATCACCTTAGCCTTGAACGTACACTTTGCTCCCCACAATCGCCGTTTGCAAATCCGCAAAAATCTGCAGACTTGCTCACAAAAATTATTAAAAAAAAACAAAAAGATTTTTTTTTATAAATATATACAAAAAGAATATTAACACGAATAACAAGAAAGAAAATACGCTACCGTATCCCCAGTAACGGCGCCATTTGATCACACGCTAAAAGCGTGTCGGATGTTCAAAGTTCTAAAGTATAACCGCGATCAGGACGGTGTCGCTATGCAGCTAGCCGGTTGAGCACGGGTCGATCCACAGGGAGATGGTTGTATGTCCGTTCGAGTTTTAGACGAGTCAAGAAAGAATTTGTATGTGTTTGTTCAAACTAACCTATGTGTTTTATATGCAAGTATGAAGTTGTTAAGAAAAAGATACGAAATTGTAAGCTAACGAAATCCGTACTCAAAACCATTGAGCCGAGTCTTGACCAATTGAAGCTAGAGCAATCGGCAACAACGTGGATTAGGGGATTTAAGCACGGTATTCATGGAATCCGACTTATTTACTCTTGTCCTTCTGTTCTTGTCTCTTGCTTTCGCCTCCGGCCAAACCGAACACAACCGGTCGCGGTTAGGAATCACCGTTACCTTGGTAGGGTAGGGTGGCTAACGGAGCGCTTGCGTAAAGTTTGGGCGGAGTTCAATGGAAAATAACGGAAAAGGAAATGAGCAAAGAAACATTAACTTACAATACCGTATTTATTCTTAACAACGATAATTACAATCAATCACAAAAAGAACCAAAAAGAGAGAACAAAAAGAATAAAGAAAAGAAAAGATTACAAGTAAGTAAGGGCATGGAATTTAAAGTGCAAGAAAGAAAAGCAAGGTAATAAAAAGCAAGAAAGAAATAAGCAATAAAAAGAACTAGAAACTAGAACTCAAGACAAGCATGGGATCAATAGCCAACCCTTAAACTTGCAAGCTCAATCAAGAGGTTGCAAGATCAAGAGAAGGGTAAAGAACTCATGTGAAATGAAGCACTAATTCCATAAGAAGATACAACCCTTGAGATCAATAACAAACCATTAAACTTTCAAGCTTAATGAAGAGGTTGAAAGATCAAGAGAAAGCAAGAATCTCAAGGGAAAGCTAAACAAACAAGAATGATACAAAAACTCTCATCTTCATTTAACATCCACTCAATGCTCTCACTACATTTTCATGGAGGAAAGATCAAGAAGAAGAAGAAGAAGAACAAAACTACACTAAAAGAGGCTAAAGAAATTCACTCCTTGGTTTGGCTCAGTTCTGTGGTATTTATAGGCGGGGAAATAGAAACCTAGGGCAAGAATATAGCTCCATATAAAAGTACCAAACTGCCCCTAAAAACTCACCACCTGCTGACACAATACGGCCGCGGTTCCGCGGCCTAAGCATGCTTAGGCCGCGGTTCCGCGGCCCTTTAGGGGTTTTAGGCTATCAAATTTTGTCGTATCCCCTGGTTCACTTTTTCCTCGTGTTTGCCAACTTTAAACTGCACAAAATCTTCCAGAATATCTTCAGATTTCTTAGTTCAAGATTGCATTATTTTCTTCACTTTTGACTTCTATCTCCCTCGAGCTCCGCACACCCATTGATTCTTGTGCAGCCCCCCTCGTGCTCTGTGCTTGTCCGAGACACGAATGACCACTGTCATATGACTTGTCTCTGGAACTGGTACTCGGCACTGGACGGATATGGATGACTGGAACCCGGCTTTTATCTGCTGTCAACAGATGTTCAGCTTTTGGCGTAACTGTGGAGATTTTGTCTTGATTTGTAATATTTTTACCGGATACCTGTAATCTGTAAATATGTAACAAACACAAATTAAATGCATCTACCTATAAACACACGAGCGTAAGAATGAGCGGTATAAAATGCAATATTCTGTTATGAACAGTCTCCCACTGGACCCTAGAACCCGGTTACTTATGCTCCCTGCCTTGGGTCTACCTAATGCGGAAAAGTAAATAATATACAATGGTGACATCATCCTCAGCCCGGAAGTGCCCCAATAAAAGAATATTACATACAAATTAATTTTACATGAATGAAAAAGAAAAACTCCCATCTCACATAAAACCCCCAGCTATTCAAAACACGACGATCCAATATAACATATCACAGCAATACATAATATCACATATCATCAACCTAAGTAAATATGCGTATCCCAATTATCGTTGATGTATAGAAATGAAACCGACGATACACCACATATTACACTTACGGTCGCAGAAAAGAAAGTGTAAAACTGCAACAGTTAGAATCCGCAACCTTCTTAGACATCGCATGGCTAACCAAATGAATTCCTTAGACATCTCATGCCTAACAATTATAAACCCCGCATTTTAGTCTCATTATCGAAAACTCTTTTCAATATCAATTCGGGCAATTCAACAAGATTCCCGACATCCTGATCGAATGCTCATCGCAAACTTTAGTAGACGGCCGGACCCCCGGATGCCTTCGACGAAGTGCACTATGGAGGAACATCGCTGCCATGAGCACCCGAACGGATGATTTTGGCGACGGAGTTCTCCTACAGTTACTTGGTCGGGGCTATGGGGCGTGGCTGTCTATTAAGTTTACCCGATGAGTATCTGCGTACGCTACGTGATTGCGACGAACTTTTGATCACATCAAAATCCCGTGGCAACCGATCAAATGAGACTAAACTGCTAGATTTATATCATTCAAATTAGTTATCTCATAACTACTTGTGGATTCCAAATATTGTATCATATTCCAGATAAATAGACAATGTTAAACATTCCGATCGAATAAACAAACACCTAAGATTTCCCAAATAGTTCTCAACACTTGAAATTAGTTTTAAAAATATCCATCACATGCCACAGTACCGATGGTCCAGCCGTAGAAGGGTCAAACCAACGCCTCACATGTGGCAACGCCGTACTGCCCTAAACCCTAAGGTTTAGAGGCAGTTCAGACGGTCACATAATCGAGTTAAGGTTTGTGTTCTTCTAGAGGGTCCACCGCGTTACTTGCACGACTTAGAACATTCTTAAACTACGGAAAATTCCAACTTTTGAAAATCTTCCGACAGGGGAAAAAGTGAGTTATTGATATCCGTTCGAATTTTTTAACAGGTTCTAAATTATTCGGAAAACTAAACGAAATTAAACTTTCCGTTCGAATCAACGAATTCCCAATACAACCCAGAAAACTCAAAACTTGAGTAGAATTAAAAATTCCCAGAAGCAATAAAATATACCCAAGAATATAACCCAGAAGTGTTAACTCCTAACTGCCTACATTGGTCGCGGAACCGCCACCAAATCCATGGTTTGGCCGCTGTTCCGCGGTCACGTGGAGGAGTCAGGATGTCGGACTTCACAGTAATTCTTATATTTCCCTGCTTATTTTTCTGAGTATTTTTAATACGAAAAAATCAACATTTTAAAAAATTTCCAGAGAAGGGGTTCGTGACGTGATTTCGGAGTTCGATCGGACTTTAAACTTCGTCTAGACTTCGCTTAAAACTCTAGCTTGGCTCTAATACCAGTGTAGGGTTACTAGGCACTCTCACAAGGGTCTATAAGGCATCAACCAGGCCCGATTTAAATTTTAGACGTGCCGAACAACCGTAAACCAAGATCTTAGACTAGAGATTAGGCGAAACAAAGCAAGAAAACAACTTTACTTATAAGAGTTTGGGATTACAAACTTTGTAGTCCGGTCCTTCGCTTCATAAGCTCTTTGTTGAGGTCCCTTCACTACGATCATCATGTTCCCGGTCTCTAGACAGGCTCCACGAAGAGAAAGATGAATGCTTGCTTCCGATCTTCGATAACAAAGATGATCTACCTTGAAGTTTCATTAACACAAGCTCTCACTCACAAATGAAGTGAACACCCTAATCTAAATGTTGGATATATGTATGCCCTAGAGGCCATTATGTGATAGTGGATGTATCTATACATGTATATATATTCAGTTTTCATTCTTGCTCGACATGATAGTATGCTATCTGGTTCTTCTTTATCTGACATATTGATTTGATCATGCTTTTATTCATTCATACATGCTGATAAAGCCCTGAGGATATCGGCTTGACTACTCTGATTATGATAGAGATCATACTAGTGGGACATTTGTAGTCTATAAGCATATCCTGAAATGTCCTTAGTCGGAGGTGTATCGAGACGAGGCATCGATATACCAGAGTAGACTAGCGTATATGATACTACACCCATGTGATGGGCGATGGATGTTCCCACATTCATCGATGTTTGACATCAAGATCATATACGGGTGCTCAGTGCTGACTGGGTACACTGGACGGACTCACCGAGAACTCCTATATGGAATTATATCTATCGTCGGATAGCTGTTCTCAGGTGACACTGGTACAGGTTAGTCTGTAGACCCGAGATCGTCATGGAGTCTTGTGTGCTCTCCCACTGTACTTTGATTGTCACCCTGCCACGGCTCTACTGAGTCGTGCAAACAGGTGGTCGTTGGGTACAGTCCCGAGACACACGAAGGCAATGAGCGATAGGAAGGGTTTCGTCTCTCCCGGTATTGGGGGTTGATGTTGTGCTGTGCCCGACTGGTTATATCAGTAAGTCCCTGGCCAGGGCTGCTGAGATTTGCTGATAAGTGTTATCGGTAGTTTCTCGATCTGTTATAGACCATTCACCGGCACGACTTATTGAGTTATTAGGGTCGACGTGACCATCCCTAGGCTCGATATGCAGCATATCTGACGAAGAGACCGGACTGTACGGTAGTGTTGCCGGATGGCTCGACGGGAGTTGTAGCAGGTTCGCTTGTTTTCTTCTGATCGCTCAATACCCGGGTGGCCGTTACGTTTAGCTGACCGCTTGCGGTTTGGGGGTACCTGATATGATCATCACCCTCTGCCGGCGTATTGACGAGTCTTAGAGTCCCACAAAGGAGTTACCCAGTCCAGGCGAAACGTTGTGGTGCGCGTATGCGATATGCGCATGCACCCGATTAAAATGAGCGTATATGATACCGAACATTGATCGGGTGGCCTGCTTTTGGTGGGGTCGTATGAGATATGACCGGATTGATAAATTAAGTGTTGGTTTATCATCTAACCATTAGTTTTCTCACTTGAAACCTTTCTAGGGTTTGATGGATGTATGCATGCATGCATGTGTTTCTAACTTTCATTTTATTTTCATGCACATGTGGATGTGCATACATGCATACATACATACACCCATCCATCATGGTTGTTAGCATATGGAAATGGTGGCAATATAAGACTCACACCATGGATTAAATTATGGATTATTATTTAATTTTGGTTTTAAAACAAAATGAAAAAGGAAAGGATAATCATTCTAGCTTCTACATTCTTCCTTTGACCTAACCATGCTTACCTACCTCTTAACTTGAGTTATCCTTCTCTTTATCATTTAAAACTCAAGTTAAATAATGTCTCCATCACTTTAACCATGGTTCATAGTAAGAAGAAATAAAATATATATTGATATATTTCTTTTTCTTCTAATGAGTTATCTTTTTTCTCATTACCTCTTGTGAAAAATATTGCCACCATCTTCTTCCTCTTTCTCATTTGCTCTCTAGTTTTTTCTAGTGAGTAAATACCACTTAAAGAAAGGTTTTTGAAGTGAGAACCTTAACCACAACTTCATTCTACACAAGCTTAGCCGTCTTGTTTAGAGTGTTCTCTTCGGTTTTACGAAGTTGCGAGCTTGGACGGAGAACTCCATGGTGCATCGTCGTGGACACAAGAGGACTTCAAGAGGACCTCCATTCAACACCCTAGAGACCAAGGAGTCCAGCGAAAGGGAGCTACAAAGGTTGTAGTCTCGAAACCCTAGATTAGTTCGCTTTATATTTCGAAACCCTAATTTTCTAGGATCGATTCCTTTGCATGGTCGTTTAGCACCATAAAAATTTAAACTTTAGGTCATGTGATGCTTCAAAACTCATTATAGGGTGCTAGACAAACCTTTCATTGGTATCAGAGCCGACCTAGAACATTAGGCGACCTTTTTACGAAGTTAAAACTCCGATCGAACCGAAATACGGCTTTTTAGGGTGCTCTCTGGAAATTTTCTAAAATTTGACATTTTTCAGAAATAAAAATATCTAAAAAATTCAGCAGGTAAAAATAAGAATTACGATGCAAAAATTATCCAATGAACATTATTTTCTGCCGCGGAAACGCGGCCTAATCTTGCTTGGACCGCGGTTCCGCGGCCGTACACATTAATTAGTGGATAATTTTTTTATATTAATTCTCGAATCTGCTTGAATAATTTTTGGGGTATTTTTAATCTGTATTTAGTTTTGAAAAATTCTGGAGATGGTTTTGGACTCGTCAATTCGATCGGGATTTTCATTTCGTAGCTTTTCCGGGTAAATTAGAAAGTATTGAAGTGTTTGAACGAGTATCATTTGCTCTCTATTCACGGGGGATACGTGCAAGTCTTTTTGCGGTGGTCCCTCTAGAAGACAACAAACCTTAACTCGATTATGTGACCGTCTCGAACTGCCCTTTGAACCTTAGGGTTTGGGGCAGTACGGCGTGCCACATGTGAGGCGTTGGCTTGACCCTTCTACGGCTGGACCGCTACTACTGTGTCACACTCCGGATTTTTGAACCCTGCTCAAGTGTTGAGCTTTAGTGAATCTTGGGTACTTGATCGTTCGTTCGAAAACTTTAATACTTTCTGTTTGTCTGGAATGTGATACAATATGTGCAATTCATATAGTTTAGGCATGAAATACGAAATATGTGATATTTCGCATTTATGATGTCTAAAGAGAATGTGGATTCCAAATATTGTAGTTTTACACTTTCTTTTCTGTGACCGTAAGTGTAGTATGTTCGATATCGCCGGTTTTGTTGCTATACGTCAACGACAATTGGGGTATACATACTTATTTACGTTGATGATATGAGATATTATGTGTTGCTGAGATATGATGTGCAGGATTTTCGCGATTGAATAGCCGGGGGTTTTATGAGAGATGAGTGTTTTATATTTTCATTCATGTAAATTCAAATGTAATCTAATATTCTTTTATTTGGGGCACTTCCAGGTTGAGGTTGTGTCACCAGTGTTGTATATTATTTACTATTCCGCATTAGGATGGACCCAAGGAGGGGAGCACAGGTGACCGGGTTCTGGGGTTCAGTGGGAGGCCATCTCGAGGAGTCGAGACCGGGTCTCCTAAACTCCAGAATTGGTAGGGTCACTTGCCGCTCTCGTAGGGGTCCAGGGTGTGGGCTTGGCTATTCGTCGCGACCCTGGAATCCGTATTTTCTATTCTGGCTAAATACTAAATACGGACGTCCTAGGATATCCCACGTTATATCTATGTTTCTGCTGCCTGTGTTCTGTGATATCTGAGACGATTGACATATTATATATATGATATATAGTAAATGTTGCTTATGTTTTACACCCGCGCTAGTCCCGTCCCGGTATGCCGTTAGTTAAGTAACCTAACGGTGCATAACGGAACATTGTGGCGAATGCGGATGGCATAAGCGTACGTGTTATTTTCGTTTCTTTTCTGTGATTGGCTTAAGGACTTAAATGATGGGATTACATTAATGTGATTAATGTAAAGAAAATAAACCTAAAAAGATGTTGTAGAATCGGATTTGAAAACTACTCGGCTATTTATGAAAAAGCTACATTTCAAAACTGCGGAGCTTAAGCCACTCCTTTTGAAAACTTTTTGATTCTACAACGATATCAAGTTCAAAGCGTTAAAGATTTTCTTAAAAATCATTCGCAACCCTCCGTCATTTTAGGAAGTAGAGTACTTAGTATTCGTGCTACGTTTGTTGACTTTAGTTAAGGCGTAGTGTACGGTAGCTAAGTGATGTCTTCCTACAATGCATATGATGCAGATTAATTAGGACATTCATGCGACTTTGTTGGCCATAGTTAAGGGTCATATGGGTGGGTCTAATTGATCAAGAAATGACGGGTAGAACTTGACTGGTACTTATGATTTGTTGACCATAGTTAAGGTCATAAGTACTAGGGGTAAAAATTACATCGGGAATTTCAAGTGTTGAAATTTGCAATGAGATTGCATACCTTCTATGTGATAGTTGGATCCCGATCCCACTGTGGGCAATAGTTGCTCCTAGGAGAGTTTTACAGTTTACAATTAGCTAACTCATTAGGTGTCTAGAAAGGTGTTAACGGGGCTCCGCCTCTGGGAAAACGAGGTTTACTCTAATTAGGTCCGTGCGAAAGCACGGGGAACCTCCCTCAAAGTACCGACACTGGCCTGGCTGAACGGTTAGCGAAGTTGTAGACTGTAATTAATCCAGGCTAGTTTTTCTTTTTAAGGTTTGAAAGAAAAACTCGATAAAAGCAGTGGGAAACATCGATTAGACAAGATACTAAACCAATCTAATCTATGCAAGAGCTTTCGCTGAGTGTATTCTTTTCTCCCTTTTAATGGCAGATACCAATGACTGGACTTAAGATTCTACTAGATAAAAACAAACTGAATGGGGCCAACTATAAAGACTGGCTGAGGAATCTGAAAATCGTCTTGACTTATGATAAAGTATCATATGTCCTCACGGCTTCAGCCCCGCCTGTCCCAGGTCCAAAATCCTCAGTTGCGGACATTGAAGTCCGCAAGACATGGGACGCTGACTGTGCCACGGCCACATGCATCGCGCTTGCATCGATGGATAACACACATCAAAAGCAGCACGAGGACATGGACATTCACGGTATATTGCTCCATATAAAGGAGTTGTATGGGGAGCAATCCCGCGTATTACGATACGAAGCATCAAAGAAATTATTTCAGATGCGAATGGCCCCTGGCACACCAGTAGGAGACCATGTTCTGAAGATGTTAGCTCTTATAGAAGAGCTTGAGGACCTTGGATGGACGATGGACAATGAACAATATATAGATATTATTCTGCAGTCCCTTCCCTCCACCTTTGCTCAGTTCATAGTGAACTTCAACATGCATAGCATGGAGAAGGACCTCCCTGAACTCCTTAATATGTTAAGGAGTGCAGAGAGCACTATGAAGTTAGCAAAAACTCCCGTTATGACTATTGGACAGTCTTCCTCTTCACGCCCGAAAGCCAAGGCCAAGGGAAAGAAAAAGAAGAAACCCACTAATCCTAAGGGCGGAGTTAAAAAGGTGAAGGGAAAGGGAAAGTCCAAGGCTGGAGACTCGGGGAAAGGCGAATGTTTTCATTGCCACAAGACAGGACATTGGAAGCGCAATTGCACAGAGTACTTAAGTCTCAAGAAGAAGCATGGTGATGCTTCTGCTTCAGGTGCGTTTGTGACTGAAAACTGTTTTTCTATAAACTCTGCTTCCTGGGTATTGGATACCGGTTCAGGTTCTCACATTTGCAATTCTATGCAGGGGCTGAGAAATAGCAAGGTTTTGAAGACAGGTGACCATACTCTCCGCGTTGGAAATGGTTCCAATGTACATACAGTCGCAGTGGGAGAGTATCACTTGGGGTTGCCATTTGGATGTATTTTGATTTTGAATCCATGTTATTTTGTACCAAGTATGCTATGTAATATAATATCCGTTTCTTTGTTGGACAATGAAGGATATAATTTTGTGTTGCAGAACAATATTATGAACATTCACCTGAATCAAATGTTGATTGGGTATGGTACGCTTAATAACGGAATATATGTCCTAAATCAACACACAGTTTTCAGTATACAACACACTAATAAAAGAAAACTTTCAGAATTAAATGAAGCTTTTCTTTAGCATTGTAGACTTGGTCATATTAACGAAACAAGACTAAACAAGTTTCACAAAGATGGATATTTAAACTCTTTTGAATAGAAATCTTATGCGACTTGCCAGTCTTGTATCAAGGGTAAAATGACCAAAACTCCGTTTACCGGACACGGAGAAAGAGCTACTCAGCTCCTTGGCCTCATACATAGTGATGTATGTGGGCCAATGTCTATACAGGCTAGAGGCGGTTTTTCATACTTCATTACATTCACTGACGACTTCTCAAGATTCGGTCATGTATTTTTATTAAAGCACAAGTCCGACGCTTTCGAGAAATTCATTGAATATAAACAAGAAGTAGAAAAACAAACCGGCTTGAGTATTAAGATGCTTCGATCAGATCGAGGTGGTGAGTATCTCAGTACAGAATTTTCAAACTTCCTAAAAGAGAATGGGATTCTCTCTCAGCTCACTCCTCCTTACACACCACAGCACAACGGTGTGTCAGAACGACGGAATAGGACCCTATTAGATATGGTCCGGTCCATGATGAGTGACGCTGTGTTACCAGTCTTATTTTGGGGGCATGCATTGGAGACTGCAGCGTTTCTGCTGAACAGGGTTCCAACCAAAGCCGTGTCTACCACGCCATATAAGATATGGAATGGGTAGAGACCATCTCTTAAGAGAATTAAGATTTGGGGTTGCCCGGCCTATGTTAAAAAGCAAAATCCGGACAAACTCGAGACACGGCCAGTCATGTGTAACTTTGTGGGATATCCAAAGAATTCTTATGGATATCTGTTCTACCACAAAGAGGAACAAAACGTGTTTTTTTCCCAGTATGCCACATTCTTGGAAAAAGAGTTTTTCACAGATAAAGATGGTGGCAAGGTGGTGGATCTAGAAGAGGTTCTAGAGACACAAACTACAAATGACGATTTGGTTGAACCGGCTGTTGCAACAGAAACTGAGGAACCTCGGCCACTCCGAAGGTCTGGTAGGACTTCTCGCCCACCGGAAAGGTACTACGGTTTCCTCATTGATGGTGACAGGGAAGATTGCATCATGGATGATGATGATCCTACCAGTTTTCAGCAAGCTATCACGAGTGGTGACTCTGTGAAGTGGTTGGATGCCATGAGATCCGAAATGGAGTCTATGTACACCAACAAAGTATGGACTTTGGACGTTGTACCCCCAGGGGTAAAACCTGTAGGGTGCAAATGGATCTTTAAAAGAAAGATTGGTGTGGATGGGCAGGTAGAGACCTATAAGGAAAGACTTGTGGCGAAAGGTTTTCGTCAAAGACCAGGTTTGGACTATGACGAAACTTTTTCGCCCGTAGCCATGCTTAAATCCATTCGGATCCTACTTGCTATTGCTGCTCACTACGACTATGAAATCTGGCAGATGGACGTTAAAACAGCATTTCTAAATGGAGATTTAGAAGAATGCGTTTATATGGATCAGCCAGAGGGTTTCATTGACAGTGGGAGCAGTGAGAAAGCGTGCAGGCTGCTTAAATCCTTATATGGGTTAAAGCAGGCATCTCAGAGTTGGAACATCTGTTTCGATGATGTTTTCAAAGAGTTTGATTTCATCAAAAATCCAGATGAACCTTGTGTTTATAAGAAGGCTGTAGGAAGAGCTGTCACATTCCTCGTATTGTACGTAGATGAAATTCTTCTGATAGGAAATGATATTCCTATGCTACAGTCGGTCAAATCATTCTTATCACTGAGGTTCTCCATGAAGGACCTGGGGGATGCCACATACATCCTGGGCATAAGGATCTATAGGGATAGATCCAAAAAGTTATTGGGATTGTCCCAAACCAGGTACATCAACACCATCCTAAAAAGGTTTAGTATGGAAGACTCCAAGCGGGGTGCCTTACCCGCTTGCCATGGAGTCACTCTCTCCAAGGATTCTTGTCCAAAGACCGATGAAGAGAGAGCTCGCATGAGCATTATACCCTATGCTTCGGCAGTAGGATCTATAATGTATGCGATGTTATGTACACGCCCAGATGTAGCTTATGCACTCAGTGTTGTAAGCAGGTATCAATCCAACCCAGTGGAGAACCACTGGACAGCTGTGAAGAACATTCTCAAGTACTTGCGAAGGACTAAAGAATTGTTCTTGGTGTATGGTAATACAGATCTCCAAATGGAGGCCTTTACCGATTCGAGCTTCCAGAGCGATAAGGATGACAGCAAATCTATCTCTGGGTTTGTATTTACCCTCAATGGAGGGGCGGTAAGTTGGAAGAGTTCCAAACAAGATACCGTTGCAGACTCTACGATGGAAGCTGAGTACATTGCTGCAAATGATGCCGCCAAGGAAGCCGTCTGGATGAAGAAGTTCGTCTCGGAGCTAGGAGTAGTTCCAACCATTATTGATCCAATACCCTTGTATTGTGATAATAATGGGGCTATGGCGTTAGCCAAGGAGCCCAGGTCCCATCAGCGGTCCAGACACATCCTGAGGCGCTTTCATTTGATCCGGGAGATTGTAGATCGCCGCGAGATCGAGATTAAGAGAGTAGACACAAAGAACAAGGCCGCGGATCCATTCACCAAGGCCCTCCCTCAGCCGCAGCATGAGCGACTTTTTGAGATGTTGGGTATGAGATACGCCAATAACTGGCCTTAGTGCAAGTGGGAGATTGCTGGATATATGTATGCCCTAGAGGCCATTATGTGATAGTGGATGTATCTATACATGTATATATATTCATTTTGCATTCTTGCTCGACATGATAGTATGCTATCTGGTTCTTCTTTATCTGACATGTTGATTTGATCATGCTTTTATTCATTCATACATGCTGATAAAGCCCTGAGGATATCGGCTTGACTACTCTGATTATGATAGAGATCATACTAGTGGGACATTTGTAGTCTATAAGCATATCCTGAAATGTCCCTAGTCGGAGGTGTATCGAGACGGGGCATCGATATACCAGAGTAGACTAGCGTATATGATACTAGACCCATGTGATGGGCGATGGATGTTCCCACATTCATCGATGTTTGACATCAAGATCATATACGGGTGCTCAATGCTGACTGGGTACACTGGACGGACTCACCGAGAACTCCTATATGGAATTATATCTATCGTCGGATAGCAGTTCTCAGGTGACACTGGTATAGGTTAGTCTGTAGACCCGAGATCGTCATGGAGTCTTGTGTGCTCTCCCACTGTACTTTGATTGTCACCCTACCACGGCTCTATTGAGTCGTGCAAACAGGTGGCTGTTGGGTACAGTCTCGAGACACACGAAGGCAATGAGCGATAGGAGGGGTTTCGTCTCTCCCGGTATTGGGGGTTGATGCTGTGCTGTGCCCGACTGGTTATATCAGTAAGTCCCTAGCCAGGGCTGCTGAGATTTGCTGATAAGTGTTATCGGTAGTTTCTCAATCTATTATAGACCATTCACCGGCACGACTTATTGAGTTATTAGGGTCGACTTGACCATCCCTAGGCTCGATATGCAGCATATCTGATGAAGAGACCGGACTGTACGGTAGTGTTGCCGGATGGCTCGACGAGAGTTGTAGCCGGTTCGCTTGTTTTCTTCTGATCGCTCAATACCCGGGTGGCCGTTACGTTTAGCTGACCGCTTGCGGTTTGGGGGTACCTGATATGATCATCACCCTCTGCCGGCGTATTGACGAGTCTTAGAGTCCCACAAAGGAGTTACCCAGTCCAGGCGAAACGTTGTGGTGCGCGTATGCGATATGCGCATGCACCCGATTAAAATGAGCGTATATGATATCGAACATTGATCGGGTGGCCTGCTTTTGGTGGGGTCGTATGAGATATGACCGGATTGATAAATTAAGTGTTGATTTATCATCTAACCATTAGTTTTCTCACTTGAAACCTTTCTAGGGTTTGATGGATGTATGCATGCATGCATGTGTTTCTTTCTTTCATTCTATTTTCATGCACATGTGGATGTGCATACATGCATACATACATACACCCATCCATCATGGTTGTTAGCATATGGAAATGGTGGCAATATAAGACTCACACCATGGATTAAATTATGGATTATTATTTAATTTTGGTTTTAAAACAAAATGAAAAAGGAAAGGATAATCATTCTAGCTTCTACATTCTTCCTTTGACCTAACCATGCTTACCTACCTCTTAACTTGAGTTATCCTTCTCTTTATCATTTAAAACTCAAGTTAAATAATGTCTCCATCACTTTAACCATGGTTCATAGTAAGAAGAAAAAAAATATATATTGATATATTTCTTTTTCTTCTAATGAGTTATCTTTTTTCTCATTACCTCTTGTGAAAAATATTGCCACCATCTTCTTCCTCTTTCTCATTTGCTCTCTAGTTTTTTCTACGGAGTAAATACCACTTAAAGAAAGGTTTTTGAAGTGAGAACCTTAACCACAACTTCATTCTACACAAGCTTAGCCGTCTTGTTTAGAGTGTTCTCTTCGGTTTTACGAAGTTGCGAGCTTGGACGGAGAACTCCGTGGTGGATCGTCGTGGACACAAGAGGACTTCAAGAGGACCTCCATTCAACACCCTAGAGACCAAGGAGTCCAGCGAAAGGGAGCTACAAAAGTTGTAGTCTCGAAACCCTAGATTAGTTCGCTTTATATTTCGAAACCCTAATTTTCTAGGATCGATTCCTTTGCATGTTCGTTTAGCACCATAAAAATTTAAACTTTGGGTCATGTGATGCTTCAAAACTCATTATAGGGTGCTAGACAAACCTTTCACTAAATGGCAAGAATAGATTAGGATGATGAAGTAGGAATTTAGCCCTCATTTAATTTTTTTAACTCACTCATTTTCAACACTTCATAAAAACCTAGAAAACTTTTCATGAAAGAAGAAGGAAGAAGAAGAACAATTCTCTTTATGATGAATAATGAATCCATATGAGGTTAGAAATGCAACCATGGGTTAAGTATGATAACTTAACCCATGTAGAGACTTAACCAAGTTCAAGGGTTGGGTTGGGTTAACAAATATCATGACAAATATCTTTACAAAATAACTTTGCAAAAACAAAACAAAAAGCTTATAGAAGCTTCTAGAAAAATTAACCCAAATCAAACCTTAATCGTGCTTAATCTCCACTAATCACGTTGCATTAATATTCCTAACATGTCACAATATTATATATCACATATATAGTATTTATTGTAACAAAATAAAATAATACAATTAACATATATCACATATATATCAATATATTACCCGAGTGAGAAAAAGAATCTTTTAGTGAGCTTATATTAGTTAATGTAATTTAATATATCAAATATATAATTATATATTAAATTATCACATCAAAACTTGATCTGATAATCCGACTATTTCATAAATAACCGACTAATATAATCTATATCAGTTCATCGAATCAACCCTTGATCCGATGACCCGGCTATATCACATATACCCGGCCGATATCTCATATCGCGAGAATCTAATAAGGTATCACATACACGTATTGTTCTCGATCCCGTACATATCATATATGTGCTCCTACTCCGTTTTTCCTGAGCCAAGAAACCTCTGTGTAGGACTCTGAAGAATCCTCCATACGCCGGCAGTAGGTGATGATCATATCAAACACCCACAAGATGCAAGCGGTCAGCTAAACGTAACAGCCACCCAGGTATTGAGCGATCAGAACATCAACAAGCAAGCCTATACATTCTCCTGCGAATCAAATCAGTAACACTCCCGTACAGTCCGGTCTCTTCGTCTGATATGTTGCATATCTCGCCTAAGGGTGGTAAACGTCAGACCCCAGTAGTTTGATAAGTCGTGTCGATATGAGGTCTATAACAGTTCGAGAAACTACTGATAACACTTACCAGTAAATCTCAGCAACCCTGGGCAGGGATTTCCAGTTATAGCTAATCGAACACAGCGCAACATCAAATCCCTATACCGGGAGAGACGAATCCCTTTCTTTCGCTCATTGCCTCCATGTGATTCGGGATTGTACCCAAAAGCCACCTTTTTTCACGCCCTCTTGGACGTGGTATGATGGAAATCAAAGCACAGTGGAAATCACACAAGACTCTATGACGATCGGGTCTACATACTAACCTGTACCAGTGTCACCAGGGAACTGCCATCTGACGTGAGGTATAATACCATCTGGGAGTTCTCGGCGAGTCCGTCCAGTGTACCCAGTCTCCACTGAGAAGCCTTATACCTTCTCTGATGTCAAACACCAATAGATATGGGATCATCCATCGCCCATCATATGGGACAAGAAGCCCATACGCTAGTCTACTCTGGTATATCGATGATACACCTTCGACTAGGAACATTTGAAGGATGTACTTGACGACTACACTGTCCCCACTATTATGATCCACATCATAGCCCTGGTAGTCAAGTACTCATCCTAAGGGCTTTATCAACATGTAATATAGAGACAATCAGAGTACATGTCAAGATAAAGAGCAACCAGATAGCATACTATCATATCGAGCAAGAAAGTCCTCCCTATATATGTCCAAGCATCCACTACAATATACATCGTATGTACAGTAATGGCATCTAGGGCATACATATAACTAACAGATTTATGTTATATTAAACCCATGTTATCGGGACACCAGCACCATTATCGATGATGTGTATGCTCCACGTACACCTGCTTGCCGGCTCACACACTTCATCATCGATAATTGCCATGTTACTACACAGTAGGATTGTTGCATCAGGATATCACTCCTTACATAACAAACTTGCGTATATACCTACTTGTACATCTATATTGGCGCACAAGCATATTGTACACTTATACTTGTGTATATACCTACTTGTATATCCATATTGGCGCACATGCACATTGTACACTCATACTTGCGTATATACCTACTTGTACATCCATATTGGCACGCATGCACATTGTACACTCATACTTGTGTATATACCAACTTGTATATCCATATTGGCGCACGGCATATTGTACACTCATACTTGCGTATATACCTACTTGTACATCCATATTGGCGCACAGGCATATTGTACACTCATACTTGCGTATATACCACTTGTACATACATAGATGATGCTGGCTTGATTTTGGAGAATTAGGGACCGCATGTTATATTTTCAAAACTGGATCCACTTAAAAGAGCGGTTTTCCCTTGTTGCTCATAGTACGACTTTATGCTGCATACATCACATTACATGAATTTACGCATTGAGTTTTGGATTTTATGTGATTTCTGGATTTGAGAACCAAGATATTATTTAAAGAAAGTATGCATTGTTTAAAAACCCGGTTTCTCTTGATATGATATTTAAGTACGTCCACCATGCGTTTTCTCGGTTCTGAGACGTATGATAGAAACACGATTCGAGGAGGAGGAGGATCCGTTTGCGGGTTCTTGGTGGACCCGGTATGGTACCCCAGGGCGAGAGAGAGATTTCGTGGGGATTACGATGAGCATGCCAGAGGGATCACTACCTACCGGTGATAGTATTTGGGCTCGTCGGATATCCGGAGGATACCGACCGGAGTCGAGAGATGATATAGGCTGATCCGGACTGTCGGAGCCCGTGGGCCGATCCGGACTGACGGAGCCCGATATATGAGGATTTACGTGTCGATGCTGGTCATGGTTTTCATGATGTTTCGAGTGTCGATGCTGGACACTCAGGTTCCTTGATTTTGATGTGTCTCGAGGGACACACGTTGATTTATATCCTCATACTTTCATGCATATTCTTTTATGACTTTTACATGCATGATGTTGTTATGTCATTGGTTGACACGTGGATGAGATCCACATGCATACAGGCATTGATTACATAGTTGGATGATATTCACATACTTATAGACTTCATGATATAGTTGACACTTATTTCATGATGATTACATTGATCACACCTCATGTTTATGGTATGTTTCTACCTGAGGCACTGACACGAGCACTTGGTATTACACTGATGTATAGATGTTTACCCTTACCACCTTATCATGCTTCAGACTTTATCGTTTTGAGGATATATATATTACTGATCGTATTGACCTAGGATTGAGTCATGCATACGATTTCTTCTCTGTGATGTTTTCTACTCACGAGTTGGCAACCCACCCCCATTGTGCCACAGTTTCTTGCAGGTCTTGCCGTACAGTTTCATTGCGGCTTTCTGGCACACTGCTTCCATTCCGGATGATTGCTTGGTAGTTGGGTTCACTTGCATCATGACCACAATTGTATTTTATTTATTCAGTTGTATCTAGTAACTCCATCAACCAGACTTATATTTATTTCAGATTTAGAAAAATAGTTGTTTATTCTTTCGACCTTAGAGTCGCGCGTTGTATTATTATGGTTTTCTTGATCTTTTGAGTTCCTTTTGAGTTTTGATCCTCGCCCTTCGGCGTTGTATATTATATTGCTTGCGTGGTTGTGACCGTCAATTGGCAAAAAGCTAGCTCCTACTTGGGGATGCCTTTTATCATTGTGCATATATTATTCATGATGTACCCCGTTTGGGGCCAGTATTTACAAAGGAAACTCTGCCGAAATTTTCAGAAAAGACTAGGGATTCTAAAAATGCATCCTTCGGCTTATGTTTTTAAAACCACTTGTTTTAAAACTAGTTTTCTTCTCTTCTTCCTTAAAATGGTTTAGATTTCTGGGATTTTTGGCTTACATGAATTAGATGGGGTCTTATAGACGTCATATGATTCAAGTGCCAGTCACGTGCCATTACGGGTCGTGACAAAGTTGATATCAGAGCACTAGGTTAACCTTGGTTTGAGTCTATGTTTGACTATACGGAGCCTAGGGCGTTTGTATATATTCGGAACTTAGGCTTGACCTTACGGAACATAGACTTAGTCGAGGGGGTTTTAGACCCGAACTTTCGTCGCGTAGGTTGACATTGGTTGATGGAGTAGGTGACTTAAGTAGTGTGACGTACCGTGTGTATGTTCCGCGGCATACTTACGATACGCTACTCCGCTTAAGAAGCCTTAGAATGTACATTTCCTTGCACAGTATTATATTCATTCCTATGATCTATCCTCATCATTATTGGTTATGGTTTTTGCTGCCACGATTACACGGGAAGAGATAGGGCCACGGCTAGAGTTGCGTCAGCACGAGCTCGTCACGGACGAGGACTGACCAGGGCGTGATTCCAGAGACTTACAATTGCATAGAGGCATCGTTTTTTGTGTTTTCGCGCCATGAGCATTTGATGGATCGCTTTTACGAGATTTCTCGGACGTGCAGATCAGCGCCAGAGGATTGGGCCACTGCTAGAGGCCAGCCAGAATGTGATGACCATTGATGTATCGCTTATTTATGATGATTGAGGCACTGTTCAGCATGCAGGCGAATGTGCCAGTTGTTGCTGCGAATGACAAGATATCGCCCCAGATGTTGGAGCTACTACAATATGAGTTTATACTTAGAGATAAGATAGAAGATCGCTAGTCACCAAGGATGAATGACTAGGACTTGTGGATCGTTTGCACACCCCGATGCGAGGTCATCAGATTGATTGATTCTAGTTAGAGACGACTTCACGCAGGTATGTTGAGAGTCGAAAGAAGACGATCAAATGTCAGAAACCCATTTTTTCCTAGTTTAAAGTATTCAGAGACAAATGCAAGTTATGCTATGGACCCTCTAGAAGAATAAAACCCTAATTCGACATAATGACCATGAGAATGCTTTGAAACCTTAGGGTTTACGGCAGTTCAGCAGTGCCATTAGTGAGACTTGGGTTTGCCTTTCTACGATTGGTCTACAGGTACTGTGGCATGTACTGGAATACTAATAAACTGTACCAAAGATCTTGAGCTCTTAGGGGATTATGGAAGTTTGACAAATCGAACGAAAGGTTCGACATTATTCAGATATCATGTGATGGGATGCATTACTTGGGAGACTCCAGATACGAGTATAGTCGTTGGAGCGCAATCAATGCAGCCACGAAGAGACGAGTCCGAAGCAGTAGACATTAGAGGAAAGTGGAGTAAGAAATTCGTATGAGATTTTGATGAGATGACGATCAACTCCGCTGACTTCAGAGATGTGATATGCATGCAGAGGCGTTGTATATGGATATGTCTTCCAGAAGGAGTCGCGATGAGTATGCAGCCGTTTCAGAACAAGAAACAGATTTAATAAAGGACGATGACTTCCGGGCAGTTCGGCAGAAACGAGATTTGGGAGAGTCCTCGACAGGACCTTTCTAGAATATTATACGAGAAGACTTGGACCCAGGAGTGGTCATATTACGCACACCCAGCAGGCCAGAGTTCGGCACCGTCGACAAGGTATGTTATGAGTGACCACGACAGTTGGCCAGACATTCTTAGAGGATATGCTTGAGCGGGACTATTCCGCCATACTTGATTTTGGTATTTTGGGCGATCTATTCGCATGATTGAGTTTTGATGATTGAGTTTCATGATATTTGTTTTCGTGCACCATGGTTGCACCTACCAGGTATTTATATTTTGTGCATAGTTATTACACTTGAGTTATGCTTTATACACTGTTGTGTTGATTTATGATTTGTGCACAGTTATTGCACTTAATATCATTTTTGTGCCTTGGCTGCACATGTTTATGATTTCATGGATTTCATAAAGTTGGGTTGATTTTGAGCATATAATACGCACACGATTTGGTTTTTGCACTCGGTATAGTTCACATAGGCTTGCAGAGCATTGATACGTATTTTGTGCACCATAGTTGTACCTGACTTCGGTTTGATGTCATTCGATATGTTGATTTTGATTTCATGCCTATGTTATGCATGTGATTTGACTTATGCTTTCGGCATAGTTTTCATGCACTTCTAGTATTTTGATTTGTGTTTGTGCACGGTGATGCACATGGTTGTGAGATTATATACCACGGTATACCTGATTTGGATTTGGATTGAAATGTGTTGTATACCGTCGATTTCGATTATGATACTCGATATTTGTTTTGTGCACCTTGTGCACCTGATTGGATTCTTGCGCATATTTGACGCGCTTGGATTGGATTTTGCGCATGCTCGGCGCTTGATATTGGATATCGTGATTTCGTACATGTTGGAAGCACATGATTTAGATTTTATTCATGCATGATGGCTGCACCTGATTTGGATTTTTGCGCATGTTGGGCGCATGATATGAGATGCGATTTTGGTGCACACCAGATACACTAAATCGAGATTCTTCGTGCATATTAGATGCACCTGATATTGCTGTCAGGCAAACCCGTTGCCCTTGACAGATATTTCGTGCACACCCGATGCACATAGATTTTGTTTCTGTGCACATGTATGGCACATTCATGGATTTTGATTTCCGTGTGCACCTGATGCACGCGACATTCTTATGCGTTTTGGGAGTGATTCCTTTTAAGTAGTATGTTTTATGATATTTACTATTTGTTTCCGTACTGAGCAGGACTAGTCCGAGGACAGTACTTGAATTTATTTTGCATGCATTGATAGTTATCGAAGAGATTTCCAAATAAAAAGATATAGTCTCAGTATTTACCCACGTGTCCGAGATGACACAAAACATTTAACAAAGGAAACCCTTCTAAATTATTTTCAAAAACGGCGGGACGTACATATTAAACAAAGGATAAGTATATATATAGTTATTTTCTTACAATAAACGACCGCCACTGTGCCGCGATACGCGCATCGCACAGCAACATGAAAGGTTTGGCATGCATTTCCTTCAGATGTTTACATGTATAGTTTTGATGTATATCATATTGGTTTTCGTATTGGATTTGACATCTGTGTCTTCACCATGACTCCGATGATTGCGAGATACTTGACGGAGTTTTGATTTGGAATTATCTGCTCATTGTTCATGCGCATGCATTGCGTTATGATGCGTTTTATGTATTGATGATTTCGGAGCCCCGACGACTTGGGCCTTTTACTGAAATGTTTTAGTATTTGAAGGGTTTAAATTCAAATTCAAGGACCGAATTTCTTTTAGGGGGGAAGATGTAACATTTCAGAAAAATAATATATTATTTTGGGAATTTTTATAATTAAATAATAAATATTTTGAATATTTTAATAGTGCGGTATAATTAAATACCGATAAATCGGGAAAAATTTGGAAAATTATAAGAATTACTGAAATGAGGGCGTTTTATGTGATTCATGCAAATTACAAATTTCTATAATTAATTATACTCTATTCTAATGCTAATCGCGATTAAATATCGCTAATCTTGCATTAATCCAGTTTTGTGCACATGGCATGCACCATGTCATATTTTACACTTGTTACAATTTATCATGGCTTTACTTTATTTCTTCATGCTTGATTTGGGTTTTATTACGAGAAGAGAGAAGAAAAGAAAAGAAAAAGAAAAGAAAAGAAATGAATATAGTAAGAGGTATGGGCATGAGAGAGAGAGAGAGGTGAGGGGGTCAACCTTGGTCTAGGTCTCATTCCTCTCTCATTCTCTCTTCTTCATTCTCTCTCTCCCCTCAACTCCCATGGCTTCCCTCTTCCTCCCCCATCACTTCAACCCTCAAAACACCCCCAAAACAACATCAAAAGTCCATCCCCACTTCACTAAAAACATGCACAAGCTCACTACCAACACTTTGGACCAAGAAAAATCGGATTTTGAAGACATGAGGCAACTCAAGAAAATTCTTGAGTTGCCAAATCAGATATTTTCTGCACCATTAGAATTGTATTTAATTTCCTTTAACATTCATATATGTTTAGAATCGATATTGTTTAGTTTTGTGAGCTTTGAAAATTCCTAGTTAGGGTTAGGGTTTTAATTGAGTTTCTATGGTGTAATTAAGGGTTAGTAGTGATTTGAGACCCCCTTTAGTGTTAAATTCTGGACTAGACCATAGGCTCAAACCCCAAATACGAACTTTGAAATTTTTCACATATTAGATTTTGTGGGAATTGTGATAGTATTTTGATATCTGCTAACACCCGGGGCACCTGAAAAATATTTAGCGAAGAATGAGAGATGTGCAGGCAACCTAGAACCTATACCCAAAACCTGAGACCCACACTCCAAGTTATGGTCGCAAATTTACTCATTTTGTCCACAAATTGCGGCCTGGGTAGAGTGGAAATGATCCGTGTTTGGTCCAGGGCTTTATCTCCAGTAAATTAGACCCTCCATATGTGCAAAATTGGCTAATTTTACCTAGGGTAAAATCTGGGACCATTTTCTTGAGTTGCTGCATTGTTTCACGACTTCGTTTTAATTTGGGATTTGGTATTTGTTTTTCTGTTCCGTCGTCTGGTGTTTGTACGTCAGCGACGGGGGTTGTTTGATGGTTTTGCAGGCGTAGGGTATTGGTTGTAACCTATAAACGATTCGCATACCGTTTTGGCTTTCATGTTCGATTCTTGATACTATATGACGCATTGGATATTGTAGGTACCCTCACGTGGACTTCGAGACGACGAGGATGTGCATGGCGTCATTGACTCCACCAAGCGAAGATCAAGGTGAGTAGATATATATCTACGGGGGAAGTCGGGTGGACGGCGTATAGCACCCCCGCAGTTCGTAGTGTAGTGTATGGTACATATTATATGGATATATTCATATGTTTATTTTGAGATTTTGATTATCTAGATAGACTTTTGGAGTCATGGATAACTTTATTGTAATTGGATGATAGCATCATTAGTTAGTTTAGTTGCGAACCCTAGAATGAGGTTTACACCTACACGTACACACATGCTTACATTGTTTTACTTATCCGTATATGGGGATATTAATATATATACACACATAGGTATGGGACAATGTATATATATATATACACACACACACACGTATACCTAGACATGGATGATGAGGATTATATATGGTATTTGAAGATGAGTCGATGAGATTAGGCATGATGCCATGAGATCGGTGATATGTTTTGATTCGTATTATGAGATACGACATGAGATTATAGCGGGCCTGTAGGCATGTGTTTTCATACCACGTATATATCTGCAGATGGTATTAGTTAGTACTAGACTTAGATCAGTATCCCCAGTTCATGAGATATGATGATAAGGATACCAGATAAATGATGAGATAAATATGATATTTGACCCGTACCCAGATTTGGGATGCCGTACGAGCTATATATTGATGATAGATCCGCACTTTTGACTCGAGAATGTCATTTTGTGTATTGTATCGTATGTGATACTATTAAGGCGGTATAACCGACTATTACTTATATATATATATATATCGACTCAGATTTAGGTGGTTTTCCCTTACCCTTTCGATTAGACTGTTCGTTTAGTCCTGTAGTACTTGTAGACGTTAGACTAGACTCGAGTCATACATATTTCCAAAACTAACGAATCATGAGTATTTTAAAGACAGACCAAAGTATTCTACGGATATTTCAAAAGACGTACCTCTTTTCTTAAAAACACCCTAGCCCTATTTTCCAAACACCACGATTCGTGTGATTTCAAATGACAAACTGTATGACTCGTATAACGAAGGTAGATTCCTTATTGTTGAATTTACTTTCCTTTTCCATATATTCATGTTGTTATTAGCGCATTGCATGCTTATATACTTGTGATTTATGTTATATTAAACCCATGTTGTCAGGACACCAGCACCATTATCGATGATGCGTATGCTCCACGTACACCTGCTTACCAGCTCACACACTTCATCATCGATAATTGCCATGTCACTATACAGTAGGATTGTTGCATCAGGATATGACTCCTTGCATGACATAATTGCGTATATACCTACTTGTACATCTATATTGGTGCACATGCATATTGTACACTCATACTTGCGTATATACCTACTTGTACATTCGTATTGGCGCACATGCACATTGTACACTCATACTTGTGTATATACCAACTTGTACATCCATATTGGCGCACAGGCATATTGTACACTCATACTTGTGTATATACCTACTTGTACATCCATATTGGCGCACATGCACATTGTACACTCATACTTGCGTATATAGCTACTTGTACATTTATATTGGCGCACAGGTATATTGTACACTCATACTAGCGTATATACCTACTTGTACATCAATATTGGCGCACAGGCATATTGTACACTCATACTTGCGTACATACCACTTGTATATACATAGATGATGATGGCTTGATTTTGGAGAATTGGGGACCGCATGTTATATTTTCAAAACTGGATCCACTTAAGAGAGCGATTTTCCCTTGTTGCTCATAGTACGAATTTTTGCTGCATACATCACATTACATGAATTTACGCATTGAGTTTTGGATTTTATGTGATTTCTGGATTTGAGAACCGAGGTAATATTTAAAGAAAATATGTATTGTTTGAAAACACGATTTCTCTTAATATGATATTTCAGTATGTCCACCATGCATTTTCTCGATTCTGAGACGTATAAGTGAAACCCGATTCGAGGAGGATGATGATCCGTTTGCGGGTTCATGGTGGACCCGGTATGGTATCCCGGGACGAGAGAGAGATTTCGTGGGGATGACGATGAGCCTGCCAGAGGGACAACTACCTACCGGTGATAGTATTTGGGCCCGGCGGATATCCGGAGGATATCGACCAGAGTCAAGAGATGATATGGGCCGATCTGGACTGACGGAGCCCGTGGGCCGATCTGGACTGATGGAGCCCGATATATGAAGATTTACGTGTCGATGCTGGGCACGGTTTTCATGATGTTTCGAGTGTCGATGCTGAACACTCAGGTTTCATGATTTTGATGTGTCATGAGGGACTCACATTGATTTATATCCTCATACTTTCAGGCATATGGTTTTTTAACTTTTACATGCATGATGTTGTTATGTCATTGGTTGACACGTGGACGAGATCCACATGCATACAGGCATTGATTACACAGTTGGATGATATCCACATGCTTATAGGCTTCATGATATAGTTGACACTGATTTCATGATGATTACATTGATCACACCTCATGTTTATGATATGTTTCTACCTGAAGCACTGACACGAGCACTTGATATTACACTGATGTATAGATGTTTACCCTTGCCACCTTATCATGCTTTAGACTTTATCATTTTGAGGATATATATATTACTGATCGTATTGACCTAGGATTGAGTCATGCATACGATTTCTGCTCTGTGATGTTTTCTACTCACAAGTTGGCAACTCACCCCCGTTGTGCCACAGTTTCTTGCAGGTCTTGTAGTACAGGTTTCATTGCGGCTTTCTGGCACACTGCTTCCATTCCGGATGATTGCTTGGTACGTTGGTTCACTTGCATCATTACCACCATTGTATTTTATTTATTCAGTTGTACCTAGTAAACTCCATCAAACAGACTTGTATTTATTTCAGACTTAGAAAACCAGTTGTTTATTCTTTCAACCTTAGAGTCGCGTGTTGTATTATTATGGTTTTCTTGATATTTTGAGTTCCTTTTGAGTTTTGATCCTCGCCCTTCGGTGTTGTATATTATATTGCTTGCGTGGTTGTGACCGTCAATTGACGAAGAGCTAGCTCCCACTTGGGGATGCCTTTTATCATTGTGCATATATTATTCATGTTGTACCCCATTTGGTGCCAGTATTTACGAAGGAAACTTTGCCGAAATTTTCAAAAAAGACTTGGGATTCTAAAAATTCATACTTCGGCTTATGTTTTTAAAACCACTTGTTTAAAAAATAGTTTTCTTCACTTCTTCCTTAAAATGGTTTAGATTTCTGGGATTTTTGGCTTACTTGAATTAGATGGGGTCCTATAGATGTCATATGATTCAAGTGCCAGTCACGTGCCATTACGGGTCGTGACAGGTGATGGGCTTCATACCAACACGAATTATCGCGTTATTAGGGGTATGACTTTATCCACCCCCCTAGACTCGATATGCGATACTCTTAGACGAATAGACCGGACTGTACGGATATTGTCACTATTAGGCTCAGTAGGGTTCCTGGATGAGTTCGCTCATCGGCTTCCCTTTCGCTCAATATCTCGGCAGCCGTTACGCACAGCTAGTGCCACTGACGTACTTGTGGTTGAATCTACAGCCAGTGTATTGATGAGTCATTAGAGTCCCCCACAGATTGTTTTCCAAGTTCGGGCGAAACGTTGTAGAGGCCGTATGATTTTATGGAAGGGTTTGAACTTACACGTGCACTTGTGCACGTGTCATGGTTCAGACAGATAATACTAGTGGGTTTTGATTTAAGCTGGATCCTAGTATTATATTGTGTTGGAATACTTTAGTCTCTTTGCATTCATATTCGGTCGGAATACAAATGCGGGTATATATATACAGTTGTGGGGTAATCCTGTAATTGGTTACAGGATTACTTTTGAAGTTGCCAAATTTCTTTTCTCGGATTAAACTTTTTGTTTAAAGTTTAATTAAATGCGAGCATAATTTTTTCCTTTCCTTTCCAAATACATTTGGCCGGACCATACATGTTTGGGCTTGGGCTTTTGTCTTTTGGTGACTCATTGTTTTGCTTCTAGAATAGCATGGTTTCTTTCATGACTCACTTGCTTCATTAATGGTTTTTGTTTTGAGCTTGGATATTTTTTTTTTGATGGGTTTTCTTTAAGTGCACCACTTGATTTCCTTTGTTATCAGCTCTTCCAAAAAAAACCCACAGAGCACAAAAGAAGTGGCCGAGCACTATGTGTGCAAGAAGTGGCCGAGCCCATTTTTTAGATGTTCACATTTTTCCTTAGCCAAATATCCTTAGCTCACTTCATCTACTCAAAATGGCAACTTCATTTACCTTCACCCAATTCGTTGGGTGCCTTGAGACAAAATATTCTACATTCTCTCTACTTTAATCTTGGACATGTCGGCTAGAAAATTTCATGTCCGAGTTGCTTTAGTTCGAAACGGGAGCCCGTATAGTGATTCGTTGACGTGGTGCCACTTCGACGAGGAGACCGGAGATCGAGCGAGATCGGAGATGCCGCGAGGAGCGTGGGATGATAGCTAAAGACCGAAGGACACGGATCGATCGGTATAGCCATTCTAACATCTTTTGTAGTTTGCTAGTTTGGATTAATAGAACGATCCGGGTGTTTGGTTATGGTAGCACCAGTTATAAAATTTTTGTTGCGCATTTGGCATCGGATTGATGGCCGGGGCGCTGCCGTAACCCAACACTATCATACAATCCCAAGTAGAATATATCAAATGTAAATGACCTGTATCTATGTATATGCCTAATGTAACCGAAAATATATATATATATATATATATAAACATCTTCTTTAAAATAGCCGCGGAATAGATATGTCACGGTATAAAGCAGACGTGATAGTATGAAATATAACAGATATCTTATTTAAGATATGTTAGTTATATGTATGCCCTTGAGGCCATTACTGTACATACGATGTATATTGTAGTGGATGCTTGGACATATATAGAGAGGACTTTCTTGCTCGACATGATAGTACGCTATCTGGTTACTCTTTATCTTAACATGTACTCTGATTGTCTCTATATATACATGTTGATAAAGCCTTTAGGATATGTACTCGACTACTTGGACTATAATGAGATCATACTAGTGGGGCCACGGTAGTCGATGAGTACATCCTATAACTGTTCCTAGTCGAGGGTGTATCGAGACAGGGCATCGATACACCGGAGTAGACTAGCGTATACGCACCTTGACCCATATGATGGGCGATGGATGATCCCATATCCATCGGTGTTTGACATCAAGGATTGTGTACGGGTGCTCAGTAAAGACTGGGTACACTGGACGGACTTGCCGAGAACTCCCAGATGGTATTATACCTTACGTCAGATGGCAGTTCTCCGGTGACACTGGTACAGAGTAGTCTGTTGACCCGAGATCGTCATAGGGTCTTGTGTGATTCCCACTGTGCTTTGATTTCCATCATACCACGTCCGAGAGGGTGTGCAAAAAGGTGGCATTTGGGTACAGTCCTGAATCACATGGAGGCAATGAGCGATAGGAGGGGATTCGTCTCTCCCGGTATAGGAAGTTGATGTTGCGCTGTGTTCGATTGGCTATAACTGGAAATCCTTGGCCAGGCTTGCTGAGATTTACTGGTAAGTGTTATCAGTAGTTTTTCGAACTGTTATAGACCTCATATCGACACGACTTATCGAGCTACTGGGGTCTGACGTTTACCACCCCTAGGCGATATATGCGATATATCAGACGACGAGACCGGACTGACAGGAGTGTTATTGATTGGATTCATAGGAGAATGTACAGGCTTGCTTGTTGATCTTCTGAGCACTCAATACCTGGGTGGCTGTTACGTTTAGCTGACCGCTTGCAGCTTGTGGGTGTTTGATATGATCATCACCTACTGCCGGCGTATTGACGATTCTTTAGAGTCCTACACAGAGATTTCTTGACTCAGGCAAAACGGAGTAGGGGCACATATATGATATGTGCAGGACTGAGGATAATGCGATATGAGATAGCGTATTCTATTCTCACAATATTTGATATCAGCCGGGTTATCGGATCAAGTGTTGATTCGATGAATCGGTAAATGATATATTAGTCGGTTATATGCGATATAGCCGGATTGTCGGATCAAGTGTTGATTCGATGATTTAATGTATAATTATATATATGATATATTAAATTACATTCACTAATATTAGCTCACTAAAAGATTCTTTTTTCTCACTCGGGTAATACATTGATATATATGCGATATATGTTAATTGTATTATTTTCTTTTGTTACAAAATATATTATATATGTGATATATAATATTGTAACATGTTATAATTACTAATGCAACATGACTAGTGGAGATTAAACAAGGTTAGGGTTTGATTTGAGTTAGTTCCTTCTTGATGCTTCTAGAAGGATTTGTTTTTGTTTTTGCAAAGATATTTTGTAGTGACTCATCCTTAACCCAACCCAACCCCTTAACCCTAGTCAAATCTCTACATGGGTTAGCTTATATTATTAGCAACCATAGTTGCATAAGTTATTATTATTATTTTTTCATTATTCATCACAAATGGAATTGTATATTCTTCTTTTTCTTCTTCCTTGGAAAAAGCTTTCTAGCTTTTTGCTAGGTGATGAAAATGAGTGAGAAATAGAAAAATAATGAGAGCTAAAATCCTACTTCATCATCCTCATCTATCCCTGCATTTAGATGAGGGTGTTCACTTTATATAGTGAGTGAGAGCTTGTGTTAATGAAACTTCAAGGTAGATCATCTTTGTTATTGAAGATCGGAAGCAAGCTTGCATCTTTCTCTTCGTGGAGCCTCTCGAGAGTCCGGAACTTGATGATCGCAGTGAAGGGACCACAACACGGAGCTTATAAACAGAAAGACCGGATCTACAAAGGTTGTAATCCCTCTCACTTAGTGTTAAAGTGTTTAACATGCTTGTTTTCACCTAAACTCTAGTATAAAGATCTTGTTAAGGGTTGTTTGGCACGGCTAAATTTTAAATCGGGCATGGTTGATGCCTCGTAGACCCTTGTGCGTGTGAATAGTAACCCTACAAGATATACGTCCTGCTATTTTAATGAATGGTGTTAAGAGGTTTATAATTTAAAAGATTTCAGTGTCATATCAGACACATCAAAATAATGAGGCTATAGCTCGAATTTGAAATCCCTTTTTATGTATATGAATGCCCGTACGAATATATACAGGTACTGTCACCCGGATCAGTCCTGGTCGGCTACAATAAATGTAATCTAACTGTGTATCTCATGATAGTAATCATATCAATGTATATGGATGTCCAGCATCGACACCCAAAATCAGAAATCTCTCGTGTCCATCATCGACACGTAAATGCATATACCATCGACACCATCTCAACAGATGATCGCCATCCAATATCCCTGGCCCCAGTCAGTATCCTCTGGATATCCGCCATGCCCAATCGAACCCCGGCCAGTATCCCCTGGATATCTGTCGTGCTCATCTCTATCTCCGGTATCGAGTATCCTCACTAGGCTCCCGGCCTCAACTGTGGCTATCCTGCCCCTCGGTCTCGATCCGGGTCTACCATGTATCTGACTGTATATCCCCCCCCACTCAGTCCGAATATTTTCCCTCGCTGGAAATTTTCCAAGAGTTGGATTTTTTCCAAGTTTAAAATCTTCAGAAAATCATGCAAGCAATTATGTGGACCCTCTAGAAGAACGATACCCAAACTCGACTTTTTAGATCACGGAACCGCGGTCATACCCTAGAGTTGCGGCAGTTCCATGGCGACATGAGTGAGGCATGGGTCGGCCCTTCTACGGATGGTTCATAGGTGCAGTAGCATGTTCTGCGTACTTTTTAAACTCCGCTCAAGTGTTGATTTTTTTGGGAAATTTTGGGTGTTTGTTTATTCAATCGAAAAGTTTAACATCATCGAGCTATCTGTGATTGTGATACAATACTTGGAATCCACAATAATTAGTTATGTGATAACTAGTTTGAATTTTATAAATCTAGCAGTTTAGTCTCATTTGATCGGTTGCCGCGGAATTTTGATGTGGATCAAAAGTCCGTCGCAATTACGTAGTGTACGTGGATACTCGCCGGGTAACCTTACTAGATAGCCACACCCCATAGCCCCGACCAAGTGACTGTAGGAGTACCCTGTCGCCAAAAGCATCCGTTCGGGTGCTCGCGGCCGCGGTGTTCCGCCTAAGTGCACTTCGTTGACGGCATCGGGGGTGTGGCCGTCTACTAATGTTTCCAACGTGCATTGGATCAGGTTATCGGGAATCTTGTTGAATTACCCAACAGGTTATTGGAAAGCATTTTCAATATCGAGAATAAAATGCGGGGTTTATAATTATTAGGCATATGATTTCTACGGAATTTATTTGGTTGGGCATGAAATCCAAAGTATGTGAAACATTGGGTTTATGATGTCTAAGGTGGTTGCGGATTCCAATTGTTGTAGTTTTCACTTTTTTTTCTGTGACCGTAAGTGTAATATATGGTGTATCGCCGGTTTCGTTGCTATATGTCAACGACAATTGGGATACGCATATTTACTTACGTTGATGACATGTGATGTTATGTGTTACTGTGATATGTTATATTGGATCGCCGTGTTTTGAATGGCCGGGTTTTTTTATGTGAGACGAGAGTTTTTCATTTTCATTCATGTAAAAACTTGTATGTAATATTCTTTTATTTGGGCACTTCCGGGTTGAGGATGATGTCACCATTGATGTATATTATTTACTTTTCCACATTAGGATAGATCCAAGGAGAAGTGCACAAGTAACCGGGTTCTAGGGTCCAGTGGGAAACCATCTCGAGGAGTCGAGACCGGGTCTCCTAACTCTAGAATTGGTAGGGTTGCTTGCCGCTCTCATAGGGGTCTAGGAATGTGGGTTTGGCTATTCATCGTGATCGTGGAATCCGTGTTTTATACTGGCTTAATTTAAAACACGGAATTCCTAGTATATCCAATATTTCATATGTGTTCTTTGTTGGAGATAGTGCCCTCAGAGTCAATTATTGGATCACAGGCACGTGATTGCAATGATTGAGAGAGGACCTATCCCGATAGGACAGTCTTACTCGAGATGATAGTACGCTATCTGGTGTACCTTTATCATCGTGTACTGCTTTAGGTGACCTGACAGGTCGCTATTGCACGTTGATAGAGCCCCTAGGATTCTTGCTTGACGACCAGCAGTATGAGGGCGATCATATACGTGAGAGCTGGGGTCTACAAGCATATCCTTAAAAGGTCCCTAGTCGTAGGAGTTTCGAGACAGGGCATCGATTCTCCAGAGTAGACTAGTGTATACAGTCGAGACCCCGACGAGGGGCGGTGGCCGGTCTCACAAGCCACTGGTGTCAGTTGGTTCACCTAAGATGTATACAGGTGCTCATTGGGTTATGAGTACACCGGACAGGACTCGCCGGGAACATGCTAGTTGGTCTTATACCTGACGTCAGATAGCAGTTCCCAGGTGACATGTGTACAGGTTAGTTCATCGACCTGGGGATCGTCATTTGTCTCGTGTGAGTTCCCACTGTGCTTTGATTACTACCCTACCACGGCTCAAAGGAGTCGTGCAAACAGGTTTTAGTTAGGTACAGTCCCGAGCCACATGGAGGCAGTGAGCGGATCTTCGGGGGTTCGTCTCTCCCGGTATTGGGGGTGAGGTCGCGCTGTGTCTAGGAGAGCCATTACACGAAGTCCTTGGCCAAGGCAGGAGATTTACTGGTAGGTATTCCAGTAGTATCTCAGGGTGTTCTGGGCTACACTCCGACACGACTTGTACCGCTTTTTGGGGTCTGACTTTTACCCACCCCCTAGGCCCGACATGCGATGCTCATAGACGAACGGACCGGACTGTACGGATATTGTCACTGACAGGCTCAGTAGGGTGTCAGGATGAGTTCGCTCATCGACGTCCCTTTTGGTCAATAGCTGGTGGCCCGTTACGTATTGGCTTATACCTCTGACGTGCTAGTGGTTAAATCCACAGCCATAGTATTGACGAGTCTTTAGAGTCTACCACACTTTCAGTTACTCAAGTTTTCGGGCGAAACGCTGTAGAGGCCGTATGGAGATATGGCAGGGTCCGATCAGATACGTGCGGTATTGCACGGATCAGGATCGGACGGTTTGTACTAGTAGCCGTATAGGAATATGGCAGGGTTCGATCAGATACGTGCGGTATTGCACGGATCAGGATCGAACGGATATTACTAGCCGGCTTTGGTTTAAGCCGGTCCTAGTTTAGTACAGTGTAGATTTTGTCTTTTTGCATTTGTATCCGGACGGAATACAGATGCGGGTGTGTATGCACAGTGTCGGGGTTTTCCTGTAATTTATTACGGGACCAGTTTTCTGGAGTTGCCAGTTTGCATTCCGTTCCGGCCGGTTTTCCTTTGTTCTTTCCCGGCCGGACTTTTCCGATGGAGGGGGTTATTTGCAGTTTGCAAATAACATCTTGTGGAGGGTTCTTTGCATTTTGCCATGCTCCATCCCTTGAATTTATTAAAGTAAGGATAGGTATGGGGTTTGGTGTTGGAAATTGTTATGGGCCGGCCACTGTGTGAGGATGAGTGTGCAGGAGAATTCTTGTTGTGTGTGGATTAATTTATTAAGGAATGATTGAATAATGAGTGTGCAGGAGAATTCTTGTTGTGAGGGAATTAATTTATATATATATAATGGATTAATTTCCTAAGTTTTGAAATGAGTGTGCAGGAGGCTTTTTTAGTGGCCGGCCTTATCATGTGAGAGAGGTTAATTTTGGTGGGCCCCCCCCATTGTGTGTGCTGTGAAGGAATAATTTCCTTTTCTCCTTGGTATTAATTTATGCAACCTTAACACATTCATTCTCCAGAGAAGGCAGAGATAGCTTGCTTCATTCCAAATTCCAGTGAGCTCCAAAATGGTTTTTGGCCGAGCCCTTCATGGATCTTTGATCAGCCACAAATCTTTCCTCAAATGAAAAAGTTCATTCCACCTCCATCATCTTTATGGCAACTATACAAAACCCCAAAGAGACAACGATTCTACACTATTCTACAGCAAATCTTGGGCGCGTCGGCTAGCCAACTTCGCGCCCGAGTTGCCTCGGTATTGAGGTGGGAGCCCGTAAAAGATACAGGCGATGTGGTGCCCTTCCGGCGAGGAGGCGACGACCGGAGATCCCGCGAGGAGATCGGAGTGGAGATGAAGACCGGAGGACTCGGATCAGTCGGTACATCTCTTCCCTTTCTTGTTAGTAGCTTAGACTTGTTAATGGTTACGATCCGGAGTTTAGTGCGCGGTGGTGCCGGTTTGCAAAGTCCGCAAAAATTAAAGTTTTTCACCGCTTCCGCATTTGGCCGTCGGGTTGACGGCCGGGGCGCCGCCGTGCACTTACAGTGGTATCAGAGCCTCGCCATTAACTTCGTCTAGCTTTGTGTAATGTGTTTTGCATTTCCGATCGATCAAAAAGTTCCAAAACCCGTATTCCCTTCGCATCAGTTTCTGTCGAAATTTTTTGGAGTCTAAAAATTTTTCAGGTGATCTCAGAATGATATGCAGGGAGTACAAAGAACACAGAAAAAATTTGGAGGCACAATTCGTCCGTACGACCGCGGAAGGGCGGCCAAAACCCCCATTCCGCTGCTCTTCCGCGGCACACTGTTCACATTACTGCACCATTTTTTTTCAGATGTTTTCTGGGTTTAATATATGGGCTTTGGAATATTAAAGTTGGGCCAATTATTTCTGTGAGTGCTACATTTTTCTTTGGGGCCCACTTGTTAATTGTTTGATCAATCGGAAAATTTTAAAACACATTTTTCACAGTATTTACATTATATCTGCGACCGTGAATGTCACTCGATCGGTAAATCCGGTCTAACTGCTATAGCCCGGTTAGACGGATTGGCGAACGTGACCTTCACGTTGATGTTCTATGTATTTGCTGTGTTGTTGCGGATCGGTCGTGGGGGATAGCCTGGATGCAATGCTAGTACAGTTTTGTTGTATCATGTACATTTGATATTGCGGGGCGAGCGTCCGACATGTGGACTGCCGTCACTGCCTGTTTGTATTATTCTTTTGGGGCACGACCTGGTTGCGGTCGATGTACCCGGTGTATGTATATTTTACTTTCTGTACTAAGGTTACCCCGCGGAGGGTTGCACGGATAGCCGGGTTCTGGAGGGCAACAAGCCCGCATCTCATGGCATTGAGACGGAGGGGGCTTCACTCTAGGATTGGCGGGCTATTCTCCGCACTCGTAGGGGGTACAGGTTGACCCAGGATGGGTGCCCAAGTTACCGGATTCCGTGAAGTGCTGGGTGGTCCATTCACGGCGCTCAAGGGGGCTGCCTCGCTTCAGGTTTTGGCGGGTGACTTGCCGCGCCCGTAGGGGTCTAGGTTCTCATTGCACAGGCTATCCACACGACCAGGGGAACGTCGGGTTTCAGTAGTGGCTCTGTGAAACCCGGGGATCCCAGATATCTGTATTGTTCTGTGATGCTGTACATTTCTGTGATGGTGCATTTTATTCACGCCTTGAGCGAAATACTATATATTGGTATATATATAAGTAGATGTTGTATATGTTTTTCATCCGCGCTAGTCCAGTCCCCGCTCTGCCGTTAGTTAGCTAACCTAACGGGTGATGACGGGACCCAGTGGCGAATGCGGATGGCATATACGTACGTCAGTATATTTTCGTTCTTTGTGGTGTGATCAATTGATGGGACTGCATTGATTCGGATCAATGCAAGTTGAACAAACCTATTCTGATGTTGTTGGAACACTTTTCAAAAAGCTGTTATTGCAAGGACGTTCATTTCTGTTTTGCATCGTGGTATTCATTTGGAATATCCTGCTCCTCAGTCGACGAGGCAAGGGCCGAGATCCCTTCACCGGGAGTGACCCCTTGGACAGAAGTTTGCGTCAGGGCATTAACTTCACTATAACCGATTACTTTTGCTTTGCATCGTGGTATTCAGTTGGAATATCCTGCACCTCATTCTACGGGGAAAGAGCCGAGATCCCTTCACCGGGAGTGACCTCTTTAGTAAAGGTTTTCGTCACTATATTTTCTAAAAAGCTATCCGTTCCTTCAACGATATCAAGTTCATTACGTTAAAGGTTTTCGCCAGAAACCATTCGTAGCCCTCCGTCGTTTCATATGGGTAGTCAATAGTATTCAAGCTGTGTTTGTTGGCCAAAGTCAAGGCACAGTGTTTGGTAGCTGTTGGTTATTCATATGCAGCATAGATAGATGCGTTGGTTTGGAACAGTCGTACTGCCTTGTTGGCCAAAGTCAAGGGTATGTACGGGTGGATTCAAATTAACCTGGAGAATGACGGGCAGAACTTGACATGTGACTTATGATTTGTTGGCCAAAGTCAAGGTCATAAGAGCATGGGGCAGAAATCACATCGGGAGTTTCAAAAGAACTGAAACTTGCCAGATATGCGCATACCTTCTGGAGTGTGATACCGTGAGCGGATTCCGTCACGTTATCATGCGATGAGAGTTGGATCCCGATTCCCACTGATGAGTTGGTTAACTCCTCGGGTGACCCCGACTAATTCTTCTTTCAGGTTTGGAGGAGAGTTTGAGGTACAGTGGGAGGTTTCCAGATTAGATAAATTGGTAACCATTCTGATCTTGGTTATAGTGCACGCTGAGTGTTTCTTTTCTCTCTCTCTGGCAGCGACCATTGACCCGACCCTAAGACTATGACTCAGTGACCAAGTTGACCGAACCTACTTAACACTGGCCTTTGGATTGTCAGAGTTGCGAACCTCATTGCCACTCCAACTTTTACCCTTTTCTCCAGGACACCCCGTATTACTACGAACGTCCACTTCCATTGGACAAAACCATCGTATGGTTAGATACGAACTCGAAAGAATTAATTCGAGGATGGTTTCCGGTTCTGGAGAAAACGGATAGGATTATTCAGTTGTCTTTTCCTTTTACCCTCTCTCAGGTTACGAGTACTCCTTGGTTTAGGGGTAGTACACCTATTACGCAAATTGGATTGTCTTCTTCCAAACCTTAGGCTGGTGCCGACCGGTAGGGAATGAAGAAAACCAATTAGCATAACGATGGTGTGCAGAAGGTATTAAGTTCAGACAAAGCAAGGGATTAGTAAGAGGGCAAAGTAAATTGCAACTCATATTCACGACCAAACCAAATATTTCTTCGCCAATCCTAAATCACCTTTGTATTTCTCCAGGACACTCCGTATCACTACGAAGATCCACAGTTTATTTGGATACTCCATCGTATGGTTATATACGAACTCGAAAGGAACTTGTTCCAGTTCGGGGATGGATTCTGGTCCAGGAGAAATAGGAATAAGGTTTATTCGGTTGTCTTTTATCTTCACCTTCTCTCGCATTGAGAGTGCTCCTAGGACTAGGACAGTACACCCATTATGCTTATTGGATAGTCTTCTTCCAAACCATAGGCTGGTGCCGAACGGTAGGGAAGGAAGAAAACCGATTGGCCTAAAGGGGTGTGCAGAAGGTAATGACTAAAGACATATAAAGGGATTTGGAGAGGTGGCAAAGAATTATGCGGTTATAGTTGTGAATCTGGATAATGGTAGAGGCATTACTAGGAATACCAGGATACCCCATCGAAACATTTCAATGTTTCAGTTCACTGTGTACTGTTAAAAGAAAACTGATTTCCTGATAATATACTTGCTCCAGGGTATGTATTTACCAGGTATGATTCTCACATCTGTATGGTTTTACAGATGATGAGTGGGAGTAAGTTATTGGAAATTGGGTGATCATCCTCATTATATCGGGATTCGTTATCATCGGTGATATTTGAAGAAATCACCTGGGCTGTTTGCCGGTCGGCAAATATTTGGTTTTGAATATCCGCTTTTATGAACCAATTTCAAATTGATATATCTGTACGTCTATTTTCATAGAGTGAGATATACCTTTCTGAAATTATGTCTACGACATTTACCTATATCAGTGGATGGTTAGGTAAGGAGCATTAAACAGCGGTGTAATTCTTCTTAACCATAAGTACAGTTTTCAACCTACGACACACAGTGAATGAGTTACAGACTCAGGGGACTTATACAGAGTATTGTATGTTGTCCAGGGTCCATCAAGGACAGAGGGGTTGGTCCTCGTACTATATTCGGTTTACTTATGACTTCTCCAGTTTTTAGACAAGTGTTTCGTGGAAACACAGGGTCCGAATTTTGAGAAGTTATAGGTATTTGAATAAAGTAGAGAACCAAGTGTTGCAAGTATTGGGATTCTTCAAGTTGATCGAAGATGTAGATACTTGTGTGTGGTGTTCAGTTGATAGTAATGATTAAGAGAACTTGCTTCTCTTTCAGGTTATTTCATAATTGGAAGTATTCCTAAGTTGAGTAACGCTGATCAGCCTCCTTCCATTTAGTTGACATGCACTGGAGACAGTTGCATGATTTGAATCTGATTTGACATTCCATTAGCCACTCCGCAGATAAGGTGGGTAACTTCAGGCACCCGAGAGGTACTCCGGTAGCCTCAAGGACGGTGACAGGGAAGTTCTTGTTTACCCACACTTGCCATTGCTGTTGTTCCAGGCTGCGAGGCCCGGCAGGAGGATGAGTATAGCGTCGTTCTAAACTAGCTTTAGAAGTGCATGTCTATATGACTCTGCCAGAGGGTTGTCGTAGTCAGTGGGAGCAGCGGAAGCATTGGTGGACATCAGGCTTATGTCTATTTATAGACTAAAGCAGATATAGCGGAGATAGATCATCTGTTTCTGATGTGACAGTCATATGTTTGACGTCATCAGAGTAGGGGATGGATCTGTTGAGAAGGTAGTAGGGTGTGATATCCGGATTTTGGATGACATACACAAAGTAGGAAGTGACATTCCTATACTACGATCGGTTATACTTTGGTCGTCACACAGTGGTTTCTCCACAAGGGACTTGGACATTATATCAGACATACTGGTTACTAGATCTATGGTTTGTAGATCTAGATTTGGGTGGTTTCCCAATCAGGGTACTTTGACAGCATTCTAAGAGTACTTAGAATGGACGACTCCTGGCACGGTAGTGTACCTGCAGGTGATGGAGTCACCCTCTCCAAAGGTGTCTTACAGACTAAAGGGGAGAGGGATGTGCATGATTGGCAGATCACTTACTTAGGCAATTGAGTCAATCATGAGATGTCAAGTACCACACCAGATGTTGTTCTTGCACTAGATGCAATAAGTTGATATTGATCCAATCCTGGAGGAACAGTCGGAAGCAGTTTTAGAACATAAGTGGCTGTTCTAGGGATATGATAGCGAAAGCCCCATTCGGGAAACAGTTATCATTCCAGGCTTCCAAGGTGACCTGGACGACAAGGAGGTTGTCAGAGTTATAGTTTTCCCTCTGACGAGGGGCAGTATTTTGGACAGGTGGTCCAAGGCAATACTGAGGGAGGCATGGCGCAGGATACTGATTAAGTTCAGTTGTCGATACAGTCTAAGAAGTTTGGATTTGGAGTTCATTTATGAGCTCGGTCCCATCAGACATCCAGACACTCTAAGACAGGTATTGCTCATTTCGGGAGATGGCTTTCTCCGCGAACTTGAGAAATAGAGAGACATTGAAAGAAACATCAGAGCGGATCCACTCACTGAGGCTATTCCTCGAACGCAATAGTCTCGCAAACGAGCTTTGTGAGACTGACTTGTAGAGGAGTTGGGTGTTCGGTATCACACGGGCTGTGAGTATGCGACATCGCAATAATTAGCCTTGAGTGCAAGTGGGAGATTGTTGGAGATAGTGCCCTCAGAGTCAATTATTGGATCACAGGCACGTGATTGCAATGATTGAGAGAGGACCTATCCCGATAGGACAGTCTTACTCGAGATGATAGTACGCTATCTGGTGTACCTTTATCATCGTGTACTGCTTTAGGTGACCTGACAGGTCGCTATTGCACGTTGATAGAGCCCCTAGGATTCTTGCTTGACGACCAGCAGTATGAGGGCGATCATATACGTGAGAGCTGGGGTCTACAAGCATATCCTTAAAAGGTCCCTAGTCGTAGGAGTTTCGAGACAGGGCATCGATTCTCCAGAGTAGACTAGTGTATACAGTCGAGACCCCGACGAGGGGCGGTGGCCGGTCTCACAAGCCACTGGTGTCAGTTGGTTCACCTAAGATGTATACAGGTGCTCATTGGGTTATGAGTACACCGGACAGGACTCGCCGGGAACATGCTAGTTGGTCTTATACCTGACGTCAGATAGCAGTTCCCAGGTGACATGTGTACAGGTTAGTTCATCGACCTGGGGATCGTCATTTGTCTCGTGTGAGTTCCCACTGTGCTTTGATTACTACCCTACCACGGCTCAAAGGAGTCGTGCAAACAGGTTTTAGTTAGGTACAGTCCCGAGCCACATGGAGGCAGTGAGCGGATCTTCGGGGGTTCGTCTCTCCCGGTATTGGGGGTGAGGTCGCGCTGTGTCTAGGAGAGCCATTACACGAAGTCCTTGGCCAAGGCAGGAGATTTACTGGTAGGTATTCCAGTAGTATCTCAGGGTGTTCTGGGCTACACTCCGACACGACTTGTACCGCTTTTTGGGGTCTGACTTTTACCCACCCCCTAGGCCCGACATGCGATGCTCATAGACGAACGGACCGGACTGTACGGATATTGTCACTGACAGGCTCAGTAGGGTGTCAGGATGAGTTCGCTCATCGACGTCCCTTTTGGTCAATAGCTGGTGGCCCGTTACGTATTGGCTTATACCTCTGACGTGCTAGTGGTTAAATCCACAGCCATAGTATTGACGAGTCTTTAGAGTCTACCACACTTTCAGTTACTCAAGTTTTCGGGCGAAACGCTGTAGAGGCCGTATGGAGATATGGCAGGGTCCGATCAGATACGTGCGGTATTGCACGGATCAGGATCGGACGGTTTGTACTAGTAGCCGTATAGGAATATGGCAGGGTTCTATCAGATACGTGCGGTATTGCACGGATCAGGATCGAACGGATATTACTAGCCGGCTTTGGTTTAAGCCGGTCCTAGTTTAGTACAGTGTAGATTTTGTCTTTTTGCATTTGTATCCGGACGGAATACAGATGCGGGTGTGTATGCACAGTGTCGGGGTTTTCCTGTAATTTATTACGGGACCAGTTTTCTGGAGTTGCCAGTTTGCATTCCGTTCCGGCCGGTTTTCCTTTGTTCTTTCCCGGCCGGACTTTTCCGATGGAGGGGGTTATTTGCAGTTTGCAAATAACATCTTGTGGAGGGGTTCTTTGCATTTTGCCATGCTCCATCCCTTGCATTTATTAAGGTAAGGATAGGTATGGGGTTTGGTGTTGGAAATTGTTATGGGCCGGCCACTGTGTGAGGATGAGTGTGCAGGAGAATTCTTGTTGTGTGTGGATTAATTTATTAAGGAATGATTGAATAATGAGTGTGCAGGAGAATTCTTGTTGTGAGGGAATTAATTTATATATATATAATGGATTAATTTCCTAAGTTTTGAAATGAGTGTGCAGGAGGCTTTTTTAGTGGCCGGCCTTATCATGTGAGAGAGGTTAATTTTGGTGGGCCCCCCCCATTGTGTGTGCTGTGAAGGAATAATTTCCTTTTCTCCTTGGTATTAATTTATGCAACCTTAACACATTCATTCTCCAGAGAAGGCAGAGATAGCTTGCTTCATTCCAAATTCCAGTGAGCTCCAAAATGGTTTTTGGCCGAGCCCTTCATGGATCTTTGATCAGCCACAAATCTTTCCTCAAATGAAAAAGTTCATTCCACCTCCATCATCTTTATGGCAACTATACAAAACCCCAAAGAGACAACGATTCTACACTATTCTACAGCAAATCTTGGGCGCGTCGGCTAGCCAACTTCGCGCCCGAGTTGCCTCGGTATTGAGGTGGGAGCCCGTAAAAGATACAGGCGATGTGGTGCCCTTCCGGCGAGGAGGCGACGACCGGAGATCCCGCGAGGAGATCGGAGTGGAGATGAAGACCGGAGGACTCGGATCAGTCGGTACATCTCTTCCCTTTCTTGTTAGTAGCTTAGACTTGTTAATGGTTACGATCCGGAGTTTAGTGCGCGGTGGTGCCGGTTTGCAAAGTCCGCAAAAATTAAAGTTTTTCACCGCTTCCGCATTTGGCCGTCGGGTTGACGGCCGGGGCGCCGCCGTGCACTTACATTCTTCTGCTGCTGATATTCTGTGATGTGATCACTTGATATGTTGAGACGATTGCTTATATTATATATATGAGATATAATAAATATTGATGATTTCGTTTCTTCTGTGATGCTTAGGAAGTATAATTTGATGGAACTTCATTAATGAGATTAATGAAATAAAAGAAACCTAAAGATGTTTTAGAAACTTGTTTTAAAAAAACAGGTAGCTCTATTTCTTGTTTTGCATAGCGGTATTCCTTGTAGAAATCCATCAACTTACTCGATAAGGAAAGAGCCGAGATCCCTTCACCGGGAGTGACCTCTTTAGCGAAACTGGCAGATACTACAACCTACACGGTTTGTCTTTTGATTGCTTCTATAGTTTTTGCTTTGCATGGTGGTATTTATGAAATATCCTGCACCTTATTCGATGAGAAAAGAAACAAGATCCCTTCACCAAGAGTGTCCTCTTTAGCAAAACTAGTAAAACCCTCAAAAACACTCCTTTTAAAATTCACTCTATTCTACAACGATATCATGTTCATTATGCAAAAAGTTTTCTTAAAAACCTGTCATAACCCTCCGTCATTTTAGGAAGTAGAGTACTTAGTATTCGTGCTACGTTTGTTGACCATAGTTAAGGCGTAGTGTGTGGTAGCTAAGTGATGTCATCCTACACAGCATATGATGTGATTAATTAGGACAGTCATATGACTTTGTTGACCATAGTTAAGGGTCAAGTAGGTGGGTCTAATTAATCAGGAAATGATGGGTAGAACTTGACTAGTTCTTATGATTTGTTGACCATAGTTAAGGTCATAAGTCACTAGGGGTAATAGTATTATCGGGAATTTCAAGTGTTGAAATTTGCAAAGAGATTGCATACCTTCTATGAGATAGTTGGATCCCGATACCCACTGCGAGTAAGAGTTACTCCTGAGAGAGTTTTACACATTACAATTAGCCGATCAAGTAGGTGTCTAGAAAGGTGTTAACGGGGTTACGCCCATAGGAAAACGAGGTTTATTTTAATTAGGTCCGTGCGAAAGCACGAGGAACCTCCCTCAAAGTACCGACACTGGCATGGCCGAAAGATTAGCGAACTTGTAGGGTGTAATTAATCCCAGCTAGTCTTACCTTTTAGGGTTTGAAGGAAGATTTGATAAAAACGGTGGGAGCCATCCTGATTAGATAAAATAATAACCAATCTGATCTTGCAAGAGCATACGCAGAGTGTTCTTTTCTCTCTCTCTCTCTCCCTCTCTCTCTCTCTCTCTGCGGTAGCGACCATGTCACGCTTTAATGAAGATAATAATATGGATGCATTGACCGAACCTGCTTATTATATTGAGCTAGGGAACGTTGGTTCCACTCTATCTTATAACTGTTATAAGCCAGACCAGGAAATAGGGGAATATCCGGATTTCCACGCAACCCAATCGAGGAATGAGCATGTTGATGCATATTCTTCGGGTGTGTTCGTTACCGAGAACTGTTTCTCAGTATCCTCTACGTCCTAGGAATAAGATACCAGATCAGGATCCCACATATGTAAGTGTTACATGGGCTATAGAAAAGTAGAGAACTGGGATTGGGTGATATGTCTCTAAGTGTTAGAGAATGGTGCAATTGTTGCAGCCAAATCAGTTCGCAAATATCACTTTGTATTAATACATTGATTCAGAACAAATGTTATTAGATACCGAACCTAATATACAACATTACATCAGTTTCTTTATTAAGTTATAGAAGGATATAATTCTGTATTGGAGGATAATGTTGTGAACATTTTCCTGAATCAAGAGTTGATTAAATCAGGCACGTTATCTAGTGGCATGTATGTTCTAAATCAAACCACAGTTCAAAGTATCTAGAACACACACAAGAGGAGTAGTTCAGAAATGGACGAATCCTTCTTGTGGCATTATATACTAGGTCATATCAATGCGACACCACCAGCTAAGCTACATAAGGATGAATATGAGAATCTGTTCGAATTTTCATCTTATGATACTTTCCAGTCTTGTCTCAAAGGTAAAATGACCAATACTCTGTTTACTGGAAACAGAGAAAGATTTTTTAAACTCTTGGGACGGATACATTATGATGTATATGGTCCTATGTCTATAAATGCCAGGGTTGGTTCTTTGTACTTCATTACATTCATCGACGATCTCTCAAGATTCGGACATGTGTTCCTGTTGAAACACAAGTCTAAAACTTTTGAGAAATTCAAGGAATATAAGCTTGAAGTTAAGAACCAGACAGGTAGAAGTATTAAAGTCCTTCAATGTGATCGAGGAGGAAAATACTTGGGCATGGTGTTCCTGGAGTTTCTAAAAGCAGAATGTGATTCTCTCTCAGCTTACTCCTTCGAGTACACCACAGCATAACGGTGTATCGGGACGGAGGTATCACACCCTATGAGATATGGTGCGCTCTATGATCAGTACTGCTGAGTTGCCTTTTTCCTTTTGGTGTTATGCACTTGAGAAGCTGCATACCTATTGAAGGGTGTTCCATCCAAATCAGTGCCTACCACACCATATAAGATATATAATGGGAAGAGAACATTTCTTAAGCGAGTTAAGTGTCACGTCCCGAAAGTACGGAACATGACCGGCACTTAGACTACGAAACATCTCGAGGCGTACGTAATCAAAGTAAGCCGAAACCCAGAAATCCAAACCAAGAAAAGTAGTAGAGTGAAGGAAAAACCAACTTAAAACAAGTAGTTTTAATAGCATAAGCCGAATTATGCGTTTTTAAAAAACATCAAGTATTTTATGAAAATTTCGGCAGGGTCTCCTTTGTAAATACTGGCCCCCAAACGGGATACAACATGAATAGTATACGAAATCAATAAAAAAGGCATCCCCAAGCGGGAGTTAGCTCTTCGTCAATCGACGGTCACAACCACAAAAGCAATATAATATACAACGCCAAGGGCGAGGATCAAAACTCAAAAGGAAACTCAAAACAGCAAGAAATCCATAAAGATACAACGCGCGACTCTAAGGTCGAAAGAATAAACATCACTGGTCTCTATCTCTGAAATAAATACATATTTGGTTGATGGAACTTCTAGATACAACAGAATAATAATATACAATGTATAATGATGGGTACGATACAATTAAACCCACCTACTAGAAAGTCACCCGAAAAGAAGCAGTGCCAGCAAATCCATAATGAAACCTGTACGGCAAAACCTGCAAGCACAGTGGCACAACGGGGGTGAGTTGCCAACTCGTGAATAGAATACATCTACGAACAGGAATCACATGTATGACGTAATCCTAGGTCATACGATCGTAATATATAATCCTCAAATGTAAAACCTGCAGCCTATAACAATGGCTAGGGTAAATATCTAACCCAAGTGTAATCCCATGTGCCCGTGTCAGTGCCTCAGGTAGCAATATATCATATGGATGATGTATGAATGCAAGAAAACAGAATACATGTAGTAAAGAAACTGCTTTCATAATTTAGTGAGATTTCCTTTGTATTTTTAAAATGAGGTATCATAAATGAAAGCATCAACAGTGTCTAGCATCGACACAAAACACAAATCTCATTATCTCAAAATCTCAGGCTCCGGCTATCCGGACTGGCCTGTATCATCAAATCTCAGTACCTCAATATCTCGAAATCTCAATGTCTCAATCTCAATATCTAGGGCGCCGTCAGTCCAGACCGGCCCCTATCATCCATCTTAAGACCACGACGGTATCCTCCGGATATCCAACGCGTCGGGTAAAATCACCGGTAGGTAGTCTCCCCCTGTCAGACTCACATCGTCATCACCACGTGCTTCTTGCCCCGGGGTACCTTACCGGGCCTACCATGTACCCGAAACGGTTCATCAAACTTCTCGAATCGGGTCTCGAAATCCATCAGCAAACTCATGGTGGACGACTCATACATCATGGGAAAACCGCACTTTTCATTTAAAAAAGAGAGCGAAAAGAAGTTTATAAATGTTTTGCGGTTTTCCCCCAAATGCATGAAATCTCATGAAAACCCGAATCCAAATCATCAATAGCATGTAAAAAATGAATATAGGTATAAAAATCCATAAATGCGGCATGACAGTGAATAATAACATGTATGAAGTAGCAAGTAATAACTATAATGGCTCAGCTAGCATATAAGGCAAGTACACTAATATCATGTCTAAACTATTAGCTAACAAACTATGTCAATGAACTAGTATTTTCTAAAGTATTCGTGACATGGAAATTACCGATGAAGATGTGTGTGAGCCGGCAAGTAAGTGTACGTGGTACATACGCATCATCGGTAATGGTGCTGGTGTCCTAACAGCATGATATCAAAAACGGTATATGAATCACAAAATAAGTATGCGATGCGGAGCGAACAGCAATAATAAGCGGGAGCTAAATACTAGACACAGTGATAACCAATCTACATTTAATATAAATCTAGTCTAACAACTACACTAAACTATACGGCCGAGCTAACAAGCTAAACTAAAGGTAAGGAAACCAGTTAACATCTGAGTCGGTATATATATATATATATAGTCGATGATCCCGCCTCGATAATATCACATCCGATACCATATCTATAATCAAATATTCCCAAGTCAAGAGTGAAGATCAAACATCAATATATAACTCATACGTAAATCCGTTGTACGGCATCCCAAATCTGGGTACGGGTCAATATCACATTCATCACATTATTAATCTGGTATCCTCTTTATCCAAGATCATAATCTGGGTACTGATCTAGGTCTAGTACGATACTAATATTATCAATATAATCATGATCTGACCACTGATCGACAGTCTCGTACAAACCGATATCATCGGCACATATCATCATAAAGAAGTATACGTCGCCCAATGCGGCCTATCATAAACATCCTAACATATCATATCTCATAACACGATCACATGTCGATCATTTCATTATTACTACTATACACATGGTATCGTCGTCCAAAGATCCGCTATGAAATCATGACGTATCTCAAATACGAATCCTGCTATATCACCGATCTCTCGGTCTCAAATCAATCTCATCGACTCACCTCAAATCCCAAATACTATGCTCAAATCTAGTATGTGAACACATAGTCCCATACCCATGTGAACATATAACTATATATATTCCCATCTAAGCACATATGAAAGAAGGATGTATGCAAGTATGGGTGTGTGTGTGTGTGGTGCAACCACTACTCTAGGGTTTCGCAAAAATAAACCAATCTAATCACACCAAATATCCATCTTTATCATCAATAATCTCAGACAATATATATAATCAATATATGTGTGTATACGTATTCGTATACATCACCACGAACTGCGGGGGTGCTATACGCCATCCACCCGACTTCTCCCCGTAGATATAAATCTACTCACCCGGTCCTCGCTAGCCGATACCGACGTCACCATGTGCTTGTTGTCATCTCGAAGTCCACATGGGGGTACCTACATGTCACAACGTATCGTTCCGCATAAAAATCCAATTTAAAACCAAAACGACACCTGAATCTCACGTAGGTCAAAGCCTAAGGTTGTTTTCACAAATCAACCCAAAAACCCTCAACATCGACGTACAAACGCCAAACCATCGAGAAAAACCCAAACACACCCATTTACACATTCACAATCACAAATTATAATATGAAATAGGTTGCAATTCACAAAAATCTCAAACTCACTTTAAAAGCTATTTTTCCGAAAATCTAGCAAGCAAAAATTTACCGTTTTAGTACAAAACTTGATGTTTTAACAATTCTAAAGGCAATAATACTTATTAAACATTTTAAATAAGTCATAAAAACCATTTCCATAATTTAATCTCATTAAATTTCATTAGCCCCAAAATTCTAGTTTACAAATTAACCAATTTTAACAATTTTGTAGCAAAAATGCACAAACAACAATTTAGCTTGGGTTAGCATGATCTAAGTTGCTAAAAAACATATTAAAATGTTAATAATGCAATGAATAACCTAATTAGGTTATTCTCTTAAACATATTCATAGTTTACAAAAACCTAGTTTAAAAACAAAACTTAATTTGGACATTTTAAATGTTACAATTTGGAAATTAGCAACTAGATTAATTTTGCATAGCATTAACTAGTTGAATCCACCACACAACTATAATCTCATACCTAAAACCATAACTAAGTTTTCACAAAACCTAACCTTTAACTTGAACTTGCAATTCAAAACCTAATTTAAACCACTCATTAACTTAATTTGAAGAAATAATAAATAACTCAAAAAAAAAAAAAAATTTATGCCACACAACCTTCTTGAGATCAACATGAAACTTGACCTCCAAATTGAAATCTTTGCACCAAGATCCATGCTAAAAGAGATAAGGGAAAATGTGTAGGGATTGGATTTTTATTTTGTGGGATTTTTGTGTTGATTTTTGGGCATTTTGTGATGAAATTTTGATGAGAAATGAGAGGAAAAGAGAGAGGGGCTGCTGTTGTGGGAGAGGAGAGAGAGGGTCAGCTGAATGGGGAGGGGGGAGAGAAGGAGGTGGGGAAAAAGGCAATACCCAAAAGTCAAAGCCCAAACTCCTTTATCTAATTTCTTTCTTTCTTTTATTTTCTTTTCTTTATTTTTGTGAGATGAGGGGCCCAAGATGTTGGGCTGTTCAAGGGGGGCCCGGCCACTTGGGGAGAGGAAGAGAGGGTGAAGTGTGGGTGTGTGGTTTAGGGAAAAAGATAGATATATTACTCCAATTCCCATTAACACAAATTTCACTATTTAAGCATTTTTCTTCGATATTTCTAAAACCGTTTGGCAGCATCGTTTCATTTCAGAAACAACATGTAAAAATTTTGTTTAATGTGTTATGATGCACAAAATTTGTTTCAACCCATTCCAATTAGTAATTTTCCCTAATTAAATGTATTAGTGACGGCTTAAAATAATATTAAAATAATTAATTTCGGAAATTTTTTCAGAAAATTTGAAATTTCACCAGTGGCTCAATAAACACCAAATACTAGCAATTACATAGCTAGAATATGTATATTTAATTTTATAATAAAGATATTTGTATTTTTACTTTTTACAGAAAACCCCTTTATTTTACCGATTTTTCCGAAATTTCACCGAAACGATTTTCAAAACGTTACAATCTTCCCCCCTTAAAGAAATTCGGTCCCCGAATTTAAATTAAAACTCCCCCCAATTACTAAAATATCTAAGCAAAACCATTAAGTCGTCGGGGCTCCGAAATCATAAATACATAAAACAAATCGTAGCGCAACGTATGCGTATGAAAAATGAGCATATAACTCAAAATCAAAACTCCGTCAAGCATCCCGCAATCATCGGACTCATGGTGAAGACATCAATGTCAAGATCCAATACGAAAACCAACATGATATACATCATTAAAACATCTAGAAGTAATGCATGCCAAACTTCTTTTTTTCAAATTGTCGTTCGATGTTCGCAACACTGCACAGTGGCGGACGTCTATTGTAAGAAAATAACTACATATATATCTATATATATATATATATATATATATATCCTTTGTTTAATATGCACGTCCCGCCGTTTTGAAAGCAATTTAGAAGGGTTCCTTATTTTGAACGTTTCGTGTCATGTCAGACACGTAGGTAAGTACTGAGACTATAGCTCTTCTTTGGAAATCCCTTCGGTAACTATCAACGCATGCAAAAATATACTCAGGTACTGTCCTGTGACTAGTCCTGCTCAGTACTAAACCAAATAGCAAACATCATAAAATATACTACTCCAACATAAATCAATCCCAAATATATATATGAATGCCATGTGCGTCTAGTGCGCACGGAAATCGAAATCCATGAATGTGCCATACATATGCACAGAAACAACATCTAAGTGCATCGGGTGTGCACGAAACATCTGTCAAGGGCAACAGGTGTGCCTGACAGCAAAAACAGGTGCATCTGACATGCACGAAGAATCTCGATTTAGTGCATCTGGTATGCACCAAAATCGTATTTCGTAACATGCGCCCAATATGCGCGAAAACCCAAATCAGGTGCATCCATCATGTACGAAATCATGAAATCCAATATCAAGCGCTGAACATGCGTAAAATCCAATTAGGTGCACAAAACCAATATCGAGCATCACAATCGAAATCGAAGTCCAGTGCATCTAAGTGCACAAAATCCGTATCACTGCACTGCAAGCATATGTGAACTATACCGAGTGTAAAAACCAAATCGTGTGCGTACACATGCACGAAATCAACTCAGCTGTATGAAACCCATAAAATCATAAACATGTAAAACCAAGGCACAAAAACGATATCAAGTGCAACAACTGTGCGAAAATCGTAAATACTCAGTAAGTGCAACCATGGTACATGAAAACAAATATCGTGAAACTCAATCATCAAAATCAATCATGCGAATAGATCGCCCAAAATACCCAAAATCAAGTATGGCGGAATAGTTCCGCTCAAGCACACCTCCAAGAATCTCTGGCCAACTGTCGTGGTCACTCATAGCATGTCTCGTCGACGATCCTGAAATCTGGCCTGCTGGTGTGCGTAACATGACCACTCCTGGGTCTCTGTCTTCTCGTAATTTATTCTAGAAAGGTCCTGTCGAGGTCTCTCCCAAATCTCGTCTCTGCCTAACTGTCTGGATGTCATCGTCCTTTACTATATCTGTTTCTTGTTACGGAACGGCTGCATACTCATCGCGATTCCTTCTGGAAGGTATATCCAAGTACGATGGCTCGGCATGCGTATCGCATCTCTGATGTTGGCGGAGTGGAACGTCATCTTATCCAGATCTTGTACGAACCTCTTACTCCGCTTTTCTCTAATATCGACTACTTCGGACTCGTCTCGTCGCGGCTGCATGGACTGAGCTCCAACGGCTATCCGCGTATCTGGAGTCTCCCAAGAAGTGCATCTCACCACCTAGCATCTGAATGAAGTCGAACCATCCGATCGATTCGTCAAAACCTCATAATCCCCCAAGAGTTCAACATCTTGGATACAATTTAATAATATCGAGTACGTACCACAGTATCGATGGTCCAGCCGTAGAAGGGCAAACCCAAGCCTCACTAATGGCGCCGCCGAACTGCCGCAAACCCTAATGTTCAAAGGCTTTCACACGGTCATTAAGTCGAGTTAGGGTTTCATTCTTCTAGAGGGTCCATAGAATTGCCTGCATGTCTTTCCGAATACTTTAAACTTGGAATAATAGGTTTCTGACATTCGATCGTCTCTGTCGACTCTCAACGTCTCCGCGTGAAGTCACCTGTAGCTGGAATCAATCTATCTGATGACCTCGCATCGGGGTAGCGAACGAACTACATGTCCTAGTCATTTATCCTCAGTGACTAGCGATCTTCTATCATCTCTTAGTATGACTCGTACTACAATAGCTCCAACATCTGGGGCGATATCTTGTCGTTCGCAGCAATAACTGGCTAACTCGTTTGCACGCTGAACAGTGCCTCAATCATCAGGAGTAAGCAATACATCAACGGTCATCAAAATCTGGCTGGCCTCTATCAGTGGCTCGATCCTCTGGTGCTGATCTGCACGTCCGAGTAATCTCATACAGCGATCCATCAAACGCTCGTGGCGTGAAAAAACAATAAAAAGACACATCTCTGCAATCGTGTGTTGCCGGAATCACGCCCTGGTCAGTCATCGTTCGTAACGAGCTCATGCTGACCGCAAGTCTAGCCGTAGCTCTCCCTGTCCGTAATCGTGGCAGCAAAACCATAACTGATACCGATGAGGCTAAATCAGGAATGAATATAATACTGAACAAAGAAATGTACATCCTAAGGCTTTTTAAGTGGAGTAGCGTATCGTAAGTCTGTCGCGGAACATACCCACGATACGTCACTCTACTTTAGTCACCTATTCCATCAACCAAGGGTCATCCAATGCTCCGAAGGGAAAACCTAACGCTTTGATACCAACTTTGTCACGTCCCGAAAGTACGGAACATGACCGACACTTAGACTACGAAACGTCTCGAGGCATACGTAATCTAAGTAAGCCGAAACCCAGAAATCCAAACCAAGAAAAGTAGTAGAGTGAAGGAAAAACCAACTTAAAACTGTTAGTTATGTATATGCTCTAGAGACCATTGTTGTACATATGATGTATATTATGATGGATGCTTGGATATATATAGAGAAGACTTTCTTGCTCGTCATGATAGTATGCTATTTGGTTTCACTTTATCTTAACATGTTGACTTGTATTGGTTTACTGTCTTTCTCTCACATGTTGATAAAGCCCTTAGGATCTGTACTCGACTAATGGGACTATGATGAGATCATACTAGTGGGGCCATGGTAGTCGATGAGTACATCCTATAACTGTTCCTAGTCGAGGGTATATCGAGACAGGGCATCGATACACCAGAGTAGACTAGCGTATACGCATCTTGACCCATATGATGGGCGATGGATGATCCCATATCCATCGGTGTTTGACATCAGAGATGGTGTATGGGTTCTCAGTGGAGACTGGGTACACTGGATGGACTCGCCGAGAACTCCCAGATGGTGATATACCACATGTCAGATGGCTGTTCTCCGGTGACAGTGGTACAGGGTTGTCTGTAGACCCGAGATCGTCATAGAGTCATGTGTGATTCCCACTGTGCTTTGATTTCCACCTTACTATGTCCAAGAGGGTGTGCAAAATGATGGCTTTTGGGTACAGTCCCAAATCACATGGAGGCAATGAGCGATAGGAGGGGATTCGCCTCTCCCGGTATAGGGAGTTGATGTTGTTGGAGATAGTGCCCTCAGAGTCAATTATTAGGTCACAGGTACGTGATTGTAATGATTGAGGGAGGACCTATCCCGGTAGGACAGTCTTACTCGTAATGATAGTATGCTATCTGGTTTACCTTTATCATCGTGTACTGCTTTAGGTGACCTGACACGTCGCTATTACACGTTGATAGAGCCCCTAGGATTCTTGCTTGACCACCAGCAGTATGAGGGCGATCATATAAGTGGGAGCTGGGGGTCTACAAGCATATCCTTAAAAGGTCCCTAGTCGTGGGAGTTTCGAGACCGGGCATCGATACTCCATTAGTAGACTAGTGTATACAGTCGAGACCCCGACGAGGGGCGGTGGCCGGTCTCACAAGCCACTGGTGTCAGTTGGATCACCTAAGATGTATACAGGTGCTCATTGGGTTATGAGTACACCGGACAGGACTCGCCGGGAACATGCTAGTTGGTCATATACCAGACGTCAGATGGCAGTTCCCTGGTGACATGTGTGCAGGTTAGTTCATCGACCTGGGGATCGTCATTTGTCTCGTGTGAGTTCCCACTGTACTTTGATTACTACCCTACCACGGCTCAAAGGAGTCGTGCAAACAGGTTTTAGTTGGGTACAGTCCCGAGCCACATGGAGGCAGTGAGCGTATTTTCAGGGGTTCGTCTCTCCCGGTATTGGGGGTGAGGTCGTGCTGTGTCTAGGAGAGCCATTACACAAAGTCCTTGGCCAAGGCAAGGAGATTTACTGGTATGTATTCCAGTAGTATCTCAGGGTGTTCTGGGCTACACTCCGACACGACTTGTACCGCTTTTGGGGGTCTGACTTTTACCAACCCCCTAGGCCCGCCATGCGATGCTCATAGACGAACGGACCGGACTGCACGGATATTGTCACTGACAGGCTCAGTTGGGTGTCGGGGTGAGCTTCCTCATCGACGTCCCATTTGGTCAGTACCTGGTAGCCCGTCACGTATTGACTTATACCTCTGACGTGCTAGTGGTTAAATCCACAGCCAAGGTGTTGACGAGTCTTTAGAGTCCCCCACATTCAGTTACTCAGCTTTCGGGCGAAAGGTTGTAGAGGCCGTATGGAGATATGGCAAGGTCGGATCAGATACGTGCGGTATTGCACGGATCAGGATCGGACAGTCTGTACTATAGGCCGTATGGTTATATGGCAGGGTTCGATCAGATACGTGCGGTATTGCACGGATCAGGATCGAACGGATATTACTGGCCGGCTTTGGTATAAGCCGGATCCTAGTATTGTACAGTGTAGAGTTTGTCTCATTGCATTTGTATTTCGGTCGAAATACAGATGCGGGTGTGTATGCACAGTATCGGGGTTTTCCTGTGATTTATTACGGGACCAGTTTTCTGGAGTTGCCAGTTTGCTTTCCGTTTCGGCCAATTTCCTTTGTTCCGTTCATTGGCCGAAGATTGGTGGAGGAGGGCTTATTTGCATTGTTGCAAATAAGCTTTAGTGGAGGGGGTCTTTGCTTATTTCCTTGTATCATGATGGCTCACCATACCTTAACCTTTTTGACTTCATACTTCATGATGGCTTGACTTTGTTTGCATCATGGTTGTTGATGATGGTTGTGGTTGTGTGTGGTTTTTGCTTGTGATCATATTCTTTCTTGATGCCCTCTTGCATCATGGCTTCCACCCACCCCTTGACCTTACTCTCTCCCCATTCACAAAGAGGGCCGGCCATTCTTTAGAGTGGTGGGTGATTGATTTTGGTGTGGCAATTTTTGGTTCTCTTCATTCTCCAAAAATCACACAAGAACCCTCTCCAAAAGTTCCTCTCTTTTCCTCCACAAAATGGCACAACTCCATAACCCCAAATGAGACACAATCCTCTACTACACATTCTACAACGAATCTTGGGCACGTCGAGTAGCCGGCTTCGTGCCCGAGTTGCCTCGGCATTGAGGTGGGAGCCCGTAAACAAAGTAGGCGATGTGGTGCACTTCCGGCGACGAGGAGGAGACGGGACTTTTCCGCAGGAGATCCGGACGATGGCGAGAAGACCGGAGGACTTGGATCGTCGGTATATCTCTAACCCATCTATTCCCTTTCTTGTAGATAGCTTAGACTTGTTAATGGTTACGATCCGGGTGTTTAGTGCGCGGTGGTGCCGGTTTGCTAAGTCCGCAAAATTAAAGTTTTTCACCGCTTCCGCATTCCGGCGTCGGATTGACGGCCGGGGCGCCGCCGTGCACTTACATTGGTATCAGAGCCTCGCCATTAACTTAGTCTAACTTTGTGTAATGTGTTTGCATTTCCGATCGATCAAAAAGTTCCAAAACTGCATTTTAGTTCGCATCAGTTTCTGTTGAAAATTTTTGGTCTCGAAAAATTTTTCAGGTTATAAAATATTGATGTACTGGAAAATCTAAGAGTTCTGTAAAAATTTGACGAAGTAACTCCACAGTTGGAGCGCGGAACCGCCGCGAAAACCCCATTTATGCGGCCCTTCCGCCGCGCACTATTCACATCACTTCACCATTTTTTTACAGAGGCCTTCTGGGCTTAAAATATGGGCTTTGGAATATTAAAGTTGGGCCAATTGTTTCTGTGAGTGCTACAGTTTTCTTTAGGGCCCACTTGTTAATTGTTTGATCAATCGGAAATTTTTTAAACACATTTTTCACAGTATTTACATTATATCTGCGACCGTGAATGTCACTCGATCGGTAAATCCAGTCTAACTGCTATAGCCCGGTTAGACGGATTTGCGAACGTGACTTTCACGTTGATGTTCTATGTATTTGCTGTGATGTTGCGGATCGGTCGTGGGGGATAGCCTGGATGCAATGCTAGTACTGTGCTGTTGTATTATGTACATTTGATATTGCGGGGCGAGCGTCCGACATGTGGACTGCCGTCACTGCCTGATTGTATTATTATTTTGGGGCACGACCTGGTTGCGGTCGATGTACCCGGTGTATGTATATTTTACTTTCTGTACTAGGATTGCCCCGCGGAGGGGTGCACGGATAGCCGGGTTCTGGAGGGCAATAAGCCCGCATCTCATGGCATTGAGACGGAGGGGGCTTCACTCTAGGATTGGTGGGCTATTCGCCGCACTCGTAGGGGGTACAGGTTGACCCAGGAGGGGTGCCCAAGTTGCCGGATTCCGTGAAGTGCTGGGTGGTCCATTCACGGCGCTGAAGGGGGCTGCCTCGCTTCAGGTTTTGGCGGGTGACTTGCCGCGCCCGTAGGGGTCTAGGATTTCATTGCACAGGCTATCCACACGACCAGGGGAACGTCGGGTTTCAGCGGCTCTGTGAAACCCGGGGATCCCAGATATCTGTATTGTTTCTGTGATGCTGTACATTTCTGTGATGTTGCATTTTATTCACGCCTTGAGCGAATATAATATATTGGTATATATATTAGTAGATGTTGTATATGTTTTGCATCCGCGCTAGTCCAGTCCCCGCTCTGTCGTTAGTTAGCTAACCTAACGGGTAATGACGGGACCCAGTGGCGAATGCGGATGGCATATACGTACATCAGTATATTTTCGTTCTTTTTGGTGTGATCAATTGATGGGACTGCATTGATTCGGATCAATGCAAAGTTAAAAACAAACCTAATCTGATGTTGTTGGAACACTTTTCAAAAAGCTGTTATTGCAAGGACGTTTACTTTTGTTTTGCATCGTGGTATTCATTTAGAATATCCTGCTCCTCAGTCGACGAGGCAAGGGCCGAGATCCCTTCACCGGGAGTGACCCCTTGGACAGAAGTTTGCGTCAGGGCATTAACTTCACTATAGCCGATTACTTTTGCTTTGCACCGTGGTATTCAGTTGGAATATCCTGCACCCCATTCTACGGGGAAAGAGCCGAGATCCCTTCACCGGGAGTGACCTCTTTAGCAACGGTTGTCGTCACTATATTTTCAAAAAGCTATCAGTTCCTTCAACGATATCAAGTTCTTTACGTTAAAGGTTTTCGCCAGAAACCATTCGTAGCCCTCCGTCGTTTCAGACGGGTAGCACGTAGTATTCATGCTGTGTTTGTTGACCTTCGTCAAGGCATAGTGTATGGTAGCTGCTTGTTACCTTTCTGCTGCATAGATAGATGCGTTGGTTTGGGACAGTCGTATAGCCTTGTTGACCTTCGTCAAGGGCTTGTACGGGTGGATTCAAATTAACCTGGATAATGACGGGTAGAACTTGACATGTGACTTATGATTTGTTGACCTTCGCCAAGGTCATAAGAGCATGGGGCAGAAATCACATCGGGAGTTTCAAAAGAACTGAAACTTGCCAGACATGCGCATACCTTCTGGAGTGTGATGACGTGAGCGGATTCCGTCACGTTATCATGCGATGAGAGTTGGATCCCGATTCCCACTGATGAGTTAGTTTACTCCTCGGGTAACCCCGACAAATTTTTCTTTAAGGTTTGGAGGAGAATTTGAGGTACAGTGGGAGGATTCCAGATTAGATAAATTGGTGACCATTCTGATCTAGGTTAGAGTGCACGCTGAGTGTTTCTTTTCTCTCTCTCTTTGGCAGCGACCATTGACCCGACCCTAAGACTATGACTCAGTGACCAAGTTGACCGAACCTTCTTAAACACCGGCTTTTGGATTGTCAGAGTTGCAAACCTCATTGCCACTCCTACTTTTACCCTTTTCTCCAGGACACCCCGTTTTACTACGAACGTCCACTTCCATTGGACAAAACCATCGTATGGTTAGATACGAACTCGAAAGAATTTATTCGAGGATGGTTTCCGGTTCTGGAGAAAACGGATAGGATTATTCAGTTGTCTTTTCTTTTCACCTTCTCTCAGGTTGCGAGTACTCCTTGGTTTAGGAGTAGTACACCTATTACGCAAATTGGACAGTCTTCTTCCAAACCATAGGCTGGTGCCGACCGGTAGGGAATGAAGAAAACCAATTAGCCTAAACGGTGTGCAGAAGGTATTAAGATTAAGACAAAGCAAGGGATTAGGAAGAGGGCATAGTAAATTGCGACTGATATTCACGACCAAACCAAGTATTTCTTCGCCAATCCTAAATCACCTTTGTATTTCTCCAGGACACTCCGTATCACTACAAAGATCCACAGTTTATTGGATACTCCATCGTATGGTTATATACGAACTCGAAAGGAACTTGTTCCAGTTCGGGGATGGATTCTGGTCCAGGAGAAATAGGAATAAAGTACATTCAGGTGTCTTTTATCTTCACCTTCTCTCGCGTTGCGAGTGTTCCTAGGATTGGGACAGTACACCCATTATGCTTATTGGATAGTCTTCTTCCAAACCATAGGCAGGTGCCGAACGGTAGGGAAGGAAGAAAACCATTTGGCCTAAAGGGGTGTACAGAAGATAAAGACTAAAGACATATGAAGGGATATGGAGAGGTGGCAAAGAACTATACGGTTACAGTCGTGGATCTGGAAGAGGCATTACTAGGAATACCAGGATACCCCATCGAAATATTTCAATGTTTCAGTCTCACTGTGTACTGTTAAAAGAAAACTGATTTCCCGATTAGACACTTGCTCCAGGGTATGTATTTACCAGGTATGATTCTCACATCTGTATGGTTTTACAGATGATGAGTGGGAGTAAGTTATTGGGAATTGGGTGATTATCCTCATTATATCGGGATTCGTTGTAATCGGTGATATTTGAGGAAATCACCTGGGCTGTTTGCCGGTCGGCAAATATTTGGTTTTGAATATCCACTGTTATGCACCAATTTCAAATTGATATATCTGTACGTCTATTTTCATAGAGTGAGATATACCTTTCTGAAATTATGTCTACGACATTTACCTATATCAGTGGATGGTTAGGTAAGGAGCATTAAACAGCGGTGTAATTCTTCTTAACCATAAGTACAGTTTTCAACCTACGACACACAGTGAATGAGTTATCAGACTCAAGGGACTTATACAGAGTATTGTATGTTGTCCAGTGTCCATTAGGACAGAGGGGTTGGTCCTCGTACTATATTCGGTTTACTTATGACTTCTCTAGTTTTTAGACAGGTGTTTCGCGGAAACACAGGGTCTGAATGTTGAGAAGTTATAGGTATTTGAATAGAGTAGAGAACCAGGTGTAGCAAGTATCGGGATTCTTCAAAGTGATCGAAGATGTAGATACTTGTATATGGTATTCAGTTAATAGTAATGATAAAGAGATCTTGCTTCTCTTTCAGGTTACTCATAATTGGAAGTATTCCTAAGTTGAGTAACGCTGATCAGGCCTTCTTCCATTTAGTTGACATGCGCTGGGGACAGCTGCATGATTTGAATCTGGTTCAATTAAATCAGTGCCTCTGGTCCTATATGGGATATAGAACAGTTCGTATCTTAACGATGTTAAGGTACGGGGAGTTGTCCGGTTTATGATTAAAACCAGACACTGGACAACTCAAGACACGTTTCTGTAATGGCTGTTTGTGGGTTGACCCAGGCTATGACGCGGGTTGACTTTCTACCATCTGGAAGATCAATAGCAATATTGTTCTTGACTCGCCACAGTTTTAAATTAAAAATGGATTTTTTCAGGAAAACAGTAGTGGGAGTATGGTAGAACTGGAAGTGATTCCAGAACCACAAACGATTACTGAAGATTTGATAAGGAACCTTAAGATTCAATCTGAATTGACATTCCATTGGCCACTCCGCAGATAAGGTGGGTAACTTCAGGCACCCGAGAGGTACTACGGTAGCCTCAAGGACGGTGACAGGGAAGTTCTTGTTTACCCACAATTACCATTGCTGTTGTTCCAGGCTGCGAGACCCGGCGGGAGGATGAGTATAGCGTCGTTCTAAACTAGTTTTAGAAGTGCACGTCTATATGACTCTGCCAGAGGGTTGTCGTAGTCAGTGGGAGCAGCGGAAGCATTGGTGGACAGGTAGCTTATGTCTATTTACAGACTGAAGCACCAGTAGCGGAGATAGATCATCTATTTCTGACGTGACAGTCATGGGTTTGACTTCATCAGAATAGGGGATGGATCTGTTGAGAAGGTAGTAGGGTGTGATATCCTGGTATTTGGATGACATACACAGAATAGGAAAGGAAACTCCTATACTACGATCGGTTATACTTTGGTCGTCACACAGTGTTTTCTCCATATGGGATATGGATTTTGTATCAGACATATTGGTTACTAGATCTATGGCTTTAGATCTAGATTTGGGTGGTTTCCCAATCAGGGTACTTGACAGCATTCTAAGAGTATTTAGGATGGACGACTCCTGGCACGGTAGTGTACCTGCAGGTAATGGAGTCACCCTCTCCAAAGGTGTCTTACAGACTAAAGGGGAGAGGGACGGGCATGATTGGCAGATCACTTGCTCAGGCAATTGAGTCAATCGTAAGATGTCAAGTACCACACCAGATGTTGTTCTTGCACTAGATGCAATAACTTGACATTAATCCAATCCTGGAGAAACAGTCGGAAGCAGTTTTAAAACATAAGTGGATGTTCTAGGGAGATGATAACGACAGCCTCATTCAGGAGACAGTTATCATTCCAGGCTTCCAAAGTGACATGGACGACAAGAAGGTTGTCAGAGTTATAGTTTTCCTTCTGATGAGGGGCAGTATTTTGGACAGGTGGTCCAAGGCAATACTGAGGGAGGCATGGCGCGCAGGATACTGATTAAGTTCAGTTGACAATACAGTCTAAGAAGTTTGGATTTGGAGTTCATTTATGAGCTATGTCCCATCAGACATCCAGGCACATTCTAAGACAGGTATTGCTCTTTTCGGGAGATGGCTTTCTCCGCGAACTTGAGATATAGAGAGACATAGAAAGAAACAACTAAGCGGATCCACTCACTGAGGCTATTCCTCGAACGCAATAGTTCCGCAAACGAGCTTTGTGAGACTGACTAGTAGAGGAGTTGGATGTTCGGTATCACACGGGCTGTGAGTATGCGACATCGCAATAATTAGCCTTGAGTGCAAGTGGGAGATTGTTGGAGATAGTGCCCTCAGAGTCAATTATTAGGTCACAGGTACGTGATTGTAATGATTGAGGGAGGACCTATCCCGGTAGGACAGTCTTACTCGTAATGATAGTATGCTATCTGGTTTACCTTTATCATCGTGTACTGCTTTAGGTGACCTGACACGTCGCTATTACACGTTGATAGAGCCCCTAGGATTCTTGCTTGACCACCAGCAGTATGAGGGCGATCATATAAGTGGGAGCTGGGGGTCTACAAGCATATCCTTAAAAGGTCCCTAGTCGTGGGAGTTTCGAGACCGGGCATCGATACTCCATTAGTAGACTAGTGTATACAGTCGAGACCCCAACGAGGGGCGGTGGCCGGTCTCACAAGCCACTGGTGTCAGTTGGATCACCTAAGATGTATACAGGTGCTCATTGGGTTATGAGTACACCGGACAGGACTCGCCGGGAACATGCTAGTTGGTCATATACCAGACGTCAGATGGCAGTTCCCTGGTGACATGTGTGCAGGTTAGTTCATCGACCTGGGGATCGTCATTTGTCTCGTGTGAGTTCCCACTGTACTTTGATTACTACCCTACCACGGCTCAAAGGAGTCGTGCAAACAGGTTTTAGTTGGGTACAGTCCCGAGCCACATGGAGGCAGTGAGCGTATCTTCAGGGGTTCGTCTCTCCCGGTATTGGGGGTGAGGTCGTGCTGTGTCTAGGAGAGCCATTACACAAAGTCCTTGGCCAAGGCAAGGAGATTTACTGGTAGGTATTCCAGTAGTATCTCAGGGTGTTCTGGGCTACACTCCGACACGACTTGTACCGCTTTTGGGGGTCTGACTTTTACCAACCCCCTAGGCCCGCCATGCGATGCTCATAGACGAACGGACCGGACTGCACGGATATTGTCACTGACAGGCTCAGTTGGGTGTCGGGGTGAGCTTCCTCATCGACGTCCCATTTGGTCAGTACCTGGTAGCCCGTCACGTATTGGCTTATACCTCTGACGTGCTAGTGGTTAAATCCACAGCCAAGGTGTTGACGAGTCTTTAGAGTCCCCCACATTCAGTTACTCAGCTTTCGGGCGAAAGGTTGTAGAGGCCGTATGGAGATATGGCAAGGTCGGATCAGATACGTGCGGTATTGCACGGATCAGGATCGGACAGTCTGTACTATAGGCCGTATGGTTATATGGCAGGGTTCGATCAGATACGTGCGGTATTGCACGGATCAGGATCGAACGGATATTACTGGCCGGCTTTGGTATAAGCCGGATCCTAGTATTGTACAGTGTAGAGTTTGTCTCATTGCATTTGTATTTCGGTCGAAATACAGATGCGGGTGTGTATGCACAGTATCGGGGTTTTCCTGTGATTTATTACGGGACCAGTTTTCTGGAGTTGCCAGTTTGCTTTCCGTTTCGGCCAATTTCCTTTGTTCCGTTCATTGGCCGAAGATTGGTGGAGGAGGGCTTATTTGCATTGTTGCAAATAAGCTTTAGTGGAGGGGGTCTTTGCTTATTTCCTTGTATCATGATGGCTCACCATACCTTGACCTTTTTGACTTCATACTTCATGATGGCTTGACTTTGTTAGCATCATGGTTGTTGATGATGGTTGTGGTTGTGTGTGGTTTTTGCTTGTGATCATATTCTTTCTTGATGCCCTCTTGCATCATGGCTTCCACCCACCCCTTGACCTTACTCTCTCCCCATTCACAAAGAGGGCCGGCCATTCTTTAGAGTGGTGGGTGATTGATTTTGGTGTGGCAATTTTTGGTTCTCTTCATTCTCCAAAAATCACACAAGAACCCTCTCCAAAAGTTCCTCTCTTTTCCTCCACAAAATGGCACAACTCCATAACCCCAAATGAGACACAATCCTCTACTACACATTCTACAACGAATCTTGGGCACGTCGAGTAGCCGGCTTCGTGCCCGAGTTGCCTCGGCATTGAGGTGGGAGCCCGTAAACAAAGTAGGCGATGTGGTGCACTTCCGGCGACGAGGAGGAGACGGGACTTTTCCGCAGGAGATCCGGACGATGGCGAGAAGACCGGAGGACTTGGATCGTCGGTATATCTCTAACCCATCTATTCCCTTTCTTGTAGATAGCTTAGACTTGTTAATGGTTACGATCCGGGTGTTTAGTGCGCGGTGGTGCCGGTTTGCTAAGTCCGCAAAAATTAAAGTTTTTCACCGCTTCCGCATTCCGGCGTCGGATTGACGGCCGGGGCGCCGCCGTGCACTTACAGATGTTGTGCTGTGTTCGATTGGCTATAACTGGAAGTCCCTGGACAGGGCTGATATAGAGATATACTGGTAAGTGTTAACGGTAGTTCTCGACTAGTTATGAGCCACACATCGACACGACTTATCGGTTACTGGGGTCTGACGGATACCACCCCTAGACTTGATATGCGACATATCAGACGAACAGACCGGACTGTACGGGAGTGTTACGCATTGGATTCACAGGAGAACATACAGGCTAGCTTGTTGATCTTCTGATCGCTCAATTCCTGGGTGGCTGTTACGTTTAGCTGGCCGCTTGCAGCTTGTGGGTGTTTGATATGATCATCACCTGCTACCGGCGTATTGACGATTCTTTAGAGTCCTACACAGAACTTTCTTGGCTCAGGCAAAACGGAGTAGAGGCACATATGTGATATGTGCAGGACCGAGGATAATGCGATATGAGATACCGTATTATATTCTCGCGATATTTAGATATGAACCGGGTCATCGGATCAAGTGTTGATTCGATGAATCGGTACATAATATATTAGTCGGTTATATTCGATATAGCCGGATTGTCGAATAAAGTGTTGATTCGATGATTTAATGTATAATAATATATATGATATATTGTATTACATTATCTAATATTGGCTCGCTTTTTATTTCATTTTCTCACCGGATAATACATTGATATATATGCGATATATATTAATTGTATTATTTTCTTTTGTTACAAATATAATATATATATGATATATATTATAGTAACATGATATGATTGATAATGAAACATGTTTAGAAATGATAAGAAGAGATTAGGGTTTGATTAGGGTTAGCTTCTTCTTGCACCATTTAGAAGCATTGCTTTTGTCTTGGTTAAGATATTATGGTTCATATTTATCCATGACTCATTTTTAACCTAACCAAACCCTAGCTCTAGTTTATTCTATACAAAGGTTAACCTTCTCATCCTTGACCATGGTTCCATGATCAATCATATATTCTTTACTACTATTCATCACAAAAGGATTATATCATTATTCTTCATCTTCTTCTCTCTTGAGTTTTTGAGAGAGCTCACTAGATTTTCCTTTGGTGATGATTTCTTGTGAGAAATTGATATAAAAAGATAGCATAAATACTACTTCATCATCCTCATCTAATCTAGCCCATTAGGTTAGGGTGTTCACCTCATTATAGTGAGAGAGCTTGAGTTATAGCCACTTCGACGTAGATCATCGGAGAAGCGCAACACTACAAGCTAGCATGGATCGTTCGAGTCGTGGAGCCTCTCTTGAGTCCGGGAGATCGTGGATCGCGGCGAAGGGACTTCTACTCGGAGCTTATGAAGCGAAGGAGCGGACTACAAAGGTTGTAATCTCTCACATTTAGTAGTAAAGATGTTTACTTGCATGTTTAACCCTAATAATCTAGCAAAGATCCCGGCTTTGGGTTGTTCGGCACGTCTTAAATTTTATTTGGGCATGTTTGATGCCTTATGAACCTTCACAAGAGTGCCTAGGAACCCTACAGTGGTATCAGACCCTAGATAGAGCATTAGGCGACGTATATACGAAGTTAAAACTCCGATCGAACCCGATACGACGAAATAAAACCCCTCTCTGGATATTTTTCAAAAACTGTGATTTTTCAGAATTAAAAATACTTTAAAAAATTTAGCAGAGAATTCTAAGAATTAGCACGAAAAACGAGCCCCTAATTCTTTAATATGGCCGCGGAACCGCGGCCATAAGCTACTTTTGGCGGCGGTTCCGCGGCATGAATAGTGTATTGGGGACGGTTCTTTATGCAGCAATATCCTATTTTATTCCTGCTTAATTCTGGGTATTTTTTAATCTGCCTTTACTGTTCAGACTCTGGGGTTTATTTTGTAATTATAGATTCGATCGGAATATTTAATTTCGTTTTGTGTTCCGGATCTTTAGAAACTGTTAAAATGTTCGAACGGATATCATTAAACTCATTTTTCAGGCATGTAAAACTTTCAAGTGTTGAATTTTTATCGGGTTTAAATCTTTCGGAAAAACGTGCAAGTAACGCGATGGATCCTCTAGAAGACAACAAACCTTAACTCGATTATGTGACCGTCTTGAACTGCCTTTTGAACCTTAGGGTTTGGGGCAGTACTGCGTGCCACATGTGAGGCGTTGGCTTGACCCTTCTACGGCTGGATCATCGGTACTGTGACAGTTTCTGGGATTATTTGAACTCCGCTCAAGTGTTGAGCTATTTAGGAAATTTTGGGTATTTGATTATCTGTTCGGAAAGTTTAATACTGTCTATTTATCTGGAATGTGATACAATATGTGGAATTCATATAGTTAGGCATGAAATGCGAAGTATGTGATATTTCGGATTTACGATGTCTAAAGTGATTGTGGATTCCAAATACTGTAGTTTTACAATTTCTTTTCTGTGACCGTAAGTGTAGTATGTAGTTGTATTGCCGGTCTTCGTTGCTATACATCTACGACGATTGGTGTATGCATACTTACTTACGTTGATGATATGTGACATTATGTATTGCTGTGATATGTTATATTGGATCGTCGTGTTCTGAATAGCCGGGGGTTTTATATGAGATGAGGGTTTTTATTTTAATTCATGTAAAATTCATTTGTATGTAATATTCTTTTATTGGGGCACTTCCGGGATGAGGTTGATGTCACCATTGTATATAATTTACTTTTCCGCATTAGGTAGACCCAAGGAGGGGAGCATAAGTAACCGGGTTATAGGATCCAGTGGGAGGCCATCTCGAGGAGTCCAGACCGGGTCTCCTAACCTTAGAATTGGCAGTGTTACTTGCCGCTCTCGTAGGGGTCTAGGGATGTGGGTTTGGCTATTCGTCGCGACAGTGGAATCCGTGTTTTATACAGGCTAGTATTGAAAACACGGACGTCCTAGTATATCCAATATTTCATATATGTTCTTCTGCTGCAATGTTCTGTGATGAGATCATATTACTGCCTGAGACGAATGCTTATACTATATATATGCTGATATATAAATATTACTGCTTTCGTTTCTTCTGTGATGCTTAGGAAGCATAAGCTGATGGGATTTTATTAATGAGATTAATAAAAGGAAAGAAACCTAAAAGATGTTGTAGAATCAAAATTTTATAAAAAATGGTAGCTACAGTTTTGCTTTGCATAGTGATATATATGATATACCCTGCCCCTTATTCGATGAGGAATGAGCCGAGATCCCTTCACCGGGAGTGACCTCTTTAGCGAAACTGGCAGATGCTACAAACACGCGGTTTAGATTTTGACAGTTTATATAGTTCTTGCTTTGCACAGTTATATATGTGATATATCCTGCACCTTATTCGATGGGGAAAGAGCCGAGATCCCTTCACCGGGAGTGACCTCTTTAGCGAAACTAGAATAAGCCTAAAAAACACTCCTTTTCAAAAACACTCGATTCTACGACGATATCAAGTTCATTACACTCAGGGTTTTTTTTCTGAAAAACCAGCGTAGCCCTCCGTCATTTCAGATACAGACTAGTTAGTATTCGTGCTGCGTTTGTTGACCTTAGCCAAGGCGTGGTGTACGGTAGCTAATTAGTATTTATCTGCTAAAACATGAGATGTGATTGAGTTAGGGTAGCCGTACGACTTTGTTGACCTTAGCCAAGGGTCGTACAGGTGGGTTTAATTCAATCAGGAAAAGACGGATTGAACTTGACTGGCTCTTATGATTTGTTGACCTTAGCCAAGGTCATAAGTTGCTAGGGGTAAAATCATTATCGGGAATTTCAAGTGTTGAAATTTGCAATGAGATTGCATACCTCCTATGAGATAGTTGGATCCCGATACCCACTGCGAGTAAGAGTTACTCCTGGGAGAGTTTTACACAGGACAATTAGCCGATCAAGTAGGTGTCTAGAAAAGTGTTAACGGGGTTACGCCTCTAGGAAAACGAGGTTTACTTTAATTAGGTCCGTGTGAAAGCACGGGGAACCTCCCTCAAAGAACCGACACTGATCTGGCTGAAAGATTGACGAAATTGTTGGGTGTAATTAATCCCGGCTAATTTTACCTTTTATAGTTTGAAGGTAGATTTGATAAAAACAGTGGGAGACATCCTGATAGATAAGATAATAACCAATCTAATCTTGCAAGAGCATACGCTAAAGTGTTTTCTTCTCTCTCTCTCCAGGTAGTGACCATGTCAGGCCATAATCAAGATAATAATATGGATGTATTGACTGAACCCGCTTATTATACTGAGCAGGGGAACGTTGGACCCGTTCTTTCTTATAAGAGTTATAAGACTGAGGGAATAGGAGAATATCTGGATTCTCAAGCCGCCCAAAAGAACATGCATGTTGATGCACCTTCTTCGGGTGTGTTAGTTATTGAGAACTGTTTCTCAGTTCACCCTACGTCCTGGGTATTAGATACCGGATCAGGATCCCACATATGTAAATTGTTACATGGGCTACGTAAAGGTAGAGAACTGGGAAAATGTTATCATTCCGTTCAAGTAGGGAACGGTGCAAGTATTGTAGCCAAAGCAGTTGGCGAATATCACCTAGTATTACCAAGTCGTAATACACTGATTCTGAATGAGTGCTATTATATACCGAACATGATGTGCAACATTATATCAGTTTCTTTATTAAGTAAAGAAGGATATAATTTTGTAGTAAAGGATAATGTTATGAACATATTCCTAAATCAAAAGTTGATTGCATCAGGCTCGTTACATAATGGCATATTCATTCTCAATCAAAATACAGTCCTCAATGTACAAAACACACACAAGAGGAAAAGTTCAGAAATGAACGAATCCTTCTTGTGGCATTGTAGACTTGGTCATATCAATGCGACACGACTGGCTAAGTTACATAAGGATGGATATTTGAAACCGTTCGAATTATCATTTTATGATACTTGCCATTCATGTCTCAAAAGTAAAATGACCAAAGCTCCGTTTAGTGGACATGGAGAAAGAGTTACCGAACTCTTAGGACTGGTACATAGTGATGTATGCGGTCCCATGTCTACGCATTCCAGGAACGGTTCTTCCTACTTCATTACATTCATTGACGATCTCTCAAGATTCGGATATGTGTTCCTGATGAAACACAACTCTAAAACTTTTGAGAAATTCAGAGAATATAAGCACGAAGTAGAGAACTAAACTGGCAAAAGTGTTAAGATTCTTCAATCTGATTGAGGAGGTGAATACTTAAGCAATTAGTTCCTAGATTATCTAAAAGAAAATAGGATTCTCTCTCAGCTTACTCCTCCTTATACACCACAGCACAACGGTGTATCGGAGCGGAGGAATCACACCCTATTAGATATGGTGCGCTCTATGATGAGTACAGCTGAGTTACCTATTTCCTTCTCGGGGTATGCGCTGGAGACAGCCATATACCTATTGAATAGAGTTCCAACTAAATCTGTGCCTACCACTCCATATGAGATATTGAATGGGAAGAGACCATCTCTTAAAAGAGTTAAGATATGGGGTTGTCCGGCCTATGTTAAAAAGCAAAATCCGGACAAACTCGAGGCACGATCAGTTCTTTGTAAGTTTATAGTGTTAGTTATATGTAAGCCCTAGAGGCCATTACTGTACATTGGATGTATATTGTAGTGGATGCTGCGACATATATAGGTAGGACTTTCTTGCTCGACATGATAGTACGCTATCTGGTTGCTCTTTATCTTAACATGTATACTTCTTGTCTCTCTGATTACATGTTGATAAAGCCCTTAGGATGTGTACTCGACTTCCAGGACTATGATGTAGATCATACTAGTGGGGCCTGGGTAGCCCATGAGTACATCCGTCAATGTTCCTAGTCGTGGGAATATCGAGACGGGGCATCGATATTCCAGAGTAGGTTAGCGTATATCTTCTCGACCCATGTGATGAGCGATGGATGATCCCATATCCATTGGTGTTTGACATCGGAGATAGTATGCGGGTGCTCAGTGGAGACTGGGTACACTGAACGGACTCGCCGAGAACTCCCAGATGGTATTATACCTCACGTCAGATGGCAGTTCTCTGGTGACACTGGTACAGCTTAGTCTGTTGACCCGAGATCGTCATAGAGTCTTGTGTGTCTCCCACTGTGCATTGATTTCCACCCTACCACGGCTCTACTGAGTCGTGCAAACAGGTGGTTTTTGGGTACAGTCCCGATTCACATGGAGGCAATGAGCGATAGGAGGGGATTCGTCTCTCCCGGTATTGGGGGTTGATGTTGCGATATGCACGACTGGCCATAACAAGAAATCCCTGGCCAGGGTTGCAGTGATATACTGGTAAGAGTTATCAGTAGTTTCACGAATGTTATGGACCCTACGTCGGCATGACTTATCAAGCTGTTGGGGTCTGACGTTTACCACCCCTAGGCGAGATATGCGGCATATCAGACGAACAGACCGGACTGTACGGTAAGTGTTACTGGTTGGATTCACAGGAGTGTGAGCGGGCTTGCTCGTCGATCTTCTGATCGCTCAATACCCGGGTGGCCGTTACGTTTAGCAGACCGCTTGCGACTTGTGGGTGTTTGATATGATCATCATCTGCTGCCGGCGTATTGACGAGTCTTTAGAGTCCTACACAGAGGTTTCCTGGCTCAAGCGAAACGAAATAGGAGCGCATATTAGATATGTGCGGGACCGAGAATAATGCGTGTATGTGATACCGTATTTCATTCTCGCGATGAATGTGTCGAATGGTTGTATGCGATATAACCTAGTTATCGAATCAAGGATTGACTCGATAAGCCGATACATTGGATACCAGCCGGTTACATGCGACATGACCGGATCATTGAATCAAGTGTTGATTTAATGATTTAATGTATAATTATATATTTGATATATTACTTTGCATTAACTAGTATTGGTTCACTTTAAATGGATTTACTCACTTAAAATGCACAAGTTGTATATGAGATATACTTTTGTGCACAAGATTGTATCATGTTTGAAGATACATGCAAGCTTGGGTTTGTGTAAAGAATTGACCATGATTATATGAATGGTTAGGGTTTCATTTTATTTACTTATTCTTTTATCTATTTTTTGATTTATTTATTTATTTATTTTTGGCAAAAGAAAAGAAAATGGTGGCTTGTTTTTGTTTGCTTGTTGAAGTTTCTTGAAACTTTGACTAAGTGACCATTTTGTCTTCATGCTTAACCCTAACCCTTCAAACTAACCTTAGTCAATTATCTACACCTAACTAAGGTTAAAGATATGATAAGTATCATTTTATTTTATCTTTTAATATCTTATCATATTTTTTTTCTTCATCTTCTTCTTCTTCAATAAAAGGAAAAAGCTTGCAACCATTAATGACAACTTGCCAAAATGAGTGAGAAATCCAATTCTAAAGTGAACCCACTTTCTATTTCTTCATCCTCTACCTCTTGCCAAGTAGTATAGGGTGTTTTCTTCACAAGTTTCATGACTTGGTGAAGTGGGAGCTTGATCTAGTGATGCCTCGACGTAGATCATCTTCGGCATCGAAGCCGACGACCAAGCCCGCCCATTTCTTCGATGAAGCCGATGCTAGAGTCCGGAATCCGATTTGGACAGCGGAGGGACATCATCGTGGAGCTTAGGAAGTGGTGGATCGGATCTACAAAGGTTGTATCCCCTTTCCTCTTAGATAAATTCTTTTATTTGCATTGCATTGCCTTGTTTTCTAGTTAACGATCCGTATTAGGGTTTGTAGGCACAAGGAAAAATTTGATTAGCCATGTTTGATGCCTTGTGAGACTTCATTTGTGTTCCTAGGAACCCTACAGTGGTATCAGAGCCAAGCTAGAGCCTTAGACGATGCGTAGACGGAATTAGAAGTCCGATCGAACCGAAACCCAAACCCTAAAATGCTCTCTGTACATTTTCGTAATTCGTGGTTTTTTGAGAATTAAAAATATGCAGAAAAGTAAGCAGGAAAAACTAAGAATTACTGTGAAGTTTGGGCCCCTAATTCCATAATTCGACCGCGGAACCGCGGCCAAACCAGGTGTTTGGCGGCGCTTCCGCGGTCCAAATTTGGACTTAGTCCCTCAAATTTCATATATTTATTCTTAGGTCCTTTCTTGGCAATTTTTTATGTGAATTTTTTAATTCCACTCAAGTGTTGAGTTTTCTAGGGTTTTATTGGGGATTCGTTAATTTGATCGGATAATTTAACTTCGTTTATGTTTTTCCGGATATTTTAGAAACTGTTAAAAAGTTCGACCGGATTTAAATACCCATTTTTCCCCTGCCGGAAAATTTCCAAGTGTTGGATTTTTCCGTGGTTTAAGAACGTTCTAAGTAGTGCAAGTAACGCGATGGTCCCTCTAGAAGGCAACAAACCTTAACTCGATTATGTGTAACGTGTTAAAAATGATTAAATAAATAATTAAATGAATAAAAGTGTTTAAGTGAATTTTAGGATTTTCGGTAAAGTAAAATGTATTTTTCGTAAAACCAAACCGTGATTGTTTTCATTATAATTTTTAAAATATTTATTTTAATTATGAAATTACTAGTAAATGGTGTTTATTTAGCCACTTATAAATTTTTAGTTTAATAAAATATTTTCCTAAATTAATTATTTTAAATATTAACATAAGCTTTATTTTTACACTAAATTAGTGTAAATTACAAATTTAAATGGTTTTAATTTGCAAAAATGAACCATGGCATATTAGAAATTAGTGTGTATCATGCAAAATTTATTTGCAAATTTTTCCTATTTTCTAGAGCTTTCTTGAGTTGCTATAGTAAAGAAATAAATAAATAAATACATAAAGCATGAAAAGACTTTTATTGATGTTTCTTCTCTTGAAACTTCTACACACTTTTTCCACTCTCTTCTTTCTCTCCCTTACCTCTCTAGGGCCGGCCACAAACCCCCCATGGCTGCCCCCCCCCCCATTTCCCACCTCATTTTTATTCAAAATTCATTAAAAATACATCAAAAATTCCATTAAAATTCCACAAAATCCTATTTATTTCATACTCTTTATTCCTTGCTCATTTGTATATGAAATTTGGAGATGGAAGGCATGCATTTTGGAGGCTCATTTCTTGTTTGGATTTCACATTTTGAAGGTATACTTTTCTTTCTTTTGATTTATTGTTATTAGATGTTCATATTAAGCTTAATTAGATTTAATGAATTAATTTTATGTTCTTTTTTTTAAAATGCAAGCTAGGGTTGTAAATTCAAGTTACGATTTTAAATAATTAATTAGGGTTATAGTAGTTAGTTTAACACTTTTAGTATTAGGAAATCTTGCATGGTTATTGTTTAACAAATTGTTATTCAAAAATTGTTTTAAATTAGGAATTTAGTTAACTAGGTTTTTGCAAAATGTGGTTGTGGTTAATATAAAATTCTAATTTGGGTTGTTATCATTGGATTATAGTTTTAGTGGAAATATTAGCATGTTGATAGAAAGAAAAACTTAGTTTGATTGCTAGTTTCTATGGTTAATTGATAAATTGTGATAAAAATTGCTAATTTTGTAAACTAGATTTTAGAAATTCCTATATAAATGAGATTAAAAATATAATTATGGTTTCATTATATCATTATCATCATGAATTGTGGTTTAAGTCATTAATTTATGCAAAATCATGTTTTGTGGTGGAATTGTGGTATTTTGCTTGAAAAATGTTGAAAATTGTTAAAGGGTGCAAACTAGAAATTTCAAATTTATACAAAATTGTGTAATAAAAATATAGTAATGGTTTGTATAGTCTAGTAATGCTATTTAATGAGTTTTATGACCATTGGTTTCATTTAAATGTCAAGTTTTGATGAAAAACGGTAAATTGGCATTTTCGGGTTTTTCGAAAACGGACGATTTGATTGATTTTAGGGTTTTGATGGATTAAATCATGTTTTATATTATAAGTAACGAGTTTTCTAAACTACAAGCTGTTTGTTGGTGTTTATCTCGATCCATCGGAGTTTGTACGCCGATATCGAGCGGTATTTGGTTCTTTTGCGTGGACGGGACATAGGTTTTAACCTATGCTTGTTCCTTGTATCGTTTGACTTTTGTATGTGATTCGGTTTACGATGCTATTTATATGTTTGCGTTTAGGTACCCTTCAAGTGGACTGCGGGCGATGAAGAGGAGGATGGCGACACCGTCGTCGGCAGACATGGACCAGGTGAGTAGATGCATATCTACGGGGGGAAATCGGGTGGATGGCGTTTAGCACCCCCGCAACGTAGAATAGGAATAGTATTTATTGTTAGTAGGAAACCAGATGTGACTCTAGATTCTTAACGCGTAGGACCCTAGTAATAACCCTAGGCTGAACTAGACTGATTTAGGAAAACCTTATCAGGGGATGAGTACCTTGGAAAAATTCTTAGGTTTCAGGTAGAAAACACACGCACACACTGAAACTCGACATGGAGTATACGTATATGTGTGTATATATATAAAACTAGGTATAGGTGTATATATATATACAGCACGTATATGGGATTCATTGATGTGATATGATATCTGAGGTATGATGAAACAGTATAACTGGGCTTGATGCCGTGATTCTTGACTATACAGTCGTATTAAAGTATTAGTGGATCATTAGAGAATGAGATAATGAACATGAATATATAAATTATGAAGGGTGGTGGTGATATTGAGGTACATGGGACGCTAAAATAGTACCTGGGCTTTAGCTTGTGACTTGATGACGATAAGATATCGGTGTGACTTAATCACAATATGATACATGTGACATGATATTTCTGAGGATAAACTAATGATTATTCCATGATGGCAATGATATATGATTTATGTATGCGATTATAGTTTAGCACCTTGATCATGAGATGTGTTGATGATGACACATTACGAATAATGAGACACCTAGGAGATACTTGACCCGTACCCCGATATTGGGATGCCGTACGATGGATTTTACCGTACGAGGCTTAGATATGATGATTGATCCGCACTCTTGATTCGAGGAAGCCGTACTACGTACGTGACGCTATTGAGGCAGGATCGCCGACTATTAGAGATATTGGTTCAGACCTTAGGTAGATGCTTGTTTCTTATTGACCAGTTTCTTAGGTTAGTTCTTTAGGATATTAGATGGACACTAGTTTAGGTTCGACTCACATAGTGGTAGTTGTACTCGTATTTCGCAGAGGAGTGGATAATGCACATCTGTATTTACATTCATACTGTAATCATCATGGTGCATGTTCTTACATATGTTGCTATAATCAGTATAAACCTTACCTGTTAGGACACCAGCACCATTACCGATGATGCGCATATTCCACGCACACTTATTTGCCGGCCCACACACATCATCATCGGTAATTGCTATATCACGTACACTTTAGATCATATTATCTTTTATTGATAGAATCAGTTAACCACTAAACCGATAAAATATTGTGATTTCTCTCTTATGTTAGTATAAGACATGATAGTTATTACTTAGATATTCATGCATTCATATTTTCATGTTATCGCGCAGTATTATGGGCATATGCCGACACTTATCATATACTTACTCATGATTTTGAGATTTGGATTTCTATGAGATTTCTGGATTTTTGGGGAAAACCGCAAAAATATATAAAAACTTCTCTCTCTCTCCTCTTCTCTTTTCAAGATAAGATGCGGTTTTCTCGTGATGTATGTGTCGTCCACCATGAGATTTTATGTTTTTTGATGGATTTCGAGACCCGATTCGAGGAGTGGATGAACCGTCTCGGGTACATGGTGGGCCCGGTATGGTACCCCGGGCCAAAAAGATCGAGTTGTAGACGATGAGCCTGGCAGGGGAAGGCTACCTACCGGTGATGTCTGGCGCGGCGGATATCCGGAGGATACCGACCGTTGTCATGAGATTTGATGATATGGGTCGATCCGGACTGATGGAGCCCGAGGTATTGAGACTATGGGACTTGAGATTTACATATTTGTGTCGATACTTGACACGGATTTCCATGGATTTCATTGTTGAGATTTCAGATTCTTATACACATTTTACTATGATAACAGCCAAAGATTTCTTATACAGATATACCTGGATTTCAGGATTGTTTATTTTACATTCATGGTGCATGCATATCCATTCATATGACATAGTACTATATGAGGCACTGACACGAGCACGGAGTATCTGCACTTACACGTATTATTACCCTGCTATTACTTGAGGTTTGAGACTTAGTAGTGTATTATTATGACCTAGGATAGCGTCGTGCATTCGATTTCTTTTCGTAGATGTTTTCTACTCACGAGTTGGCAACTCACCCCCGTTGTGCCAAATTTTATTACAAGTTCGTTGTACAGGTTTCCCGGGCAGCTTGCTGGCACATCTTTTATTTCAGGGTGATTTGCACGGTAAGTTGGTTCACTTGTATCTGAACCACCATTGTATTTTATTCATTCGTTTGTATCTAGTAAGCTCCATCAACCATACTTGTATTACTTGATAAGTTTATTGGACCAGCCTTTTATTTCGACCTTAGAGTCGCGCATGTATTATTCTGATCTGGTGGTTTTGTTATCTTTTGAGTTTTGAGCCTCGCCCTTTGGCGTTGTATACTTTTGGGCTTGTTGTGGTTGTTTCCGCCTGTTGGCGTTGAGCTAGCACCCGTTTGGGGATGCTTTTTATTGTTTATGTATATTATACTTGTTGTACCCGTTTGGGGGCCAGTTTTTACAGAGGAGACTCTGCCGAAATTTTTGGTAAAATTTGCTGATGTTTTTTTTAGACTTGTTTTCTTCTTCTTCTTCTTCTTCTTTTATGGTTTAGATTTCTGGGCTTCGGCTTACTTAGGTTACGTGGCTCCTCTAGACGCTTCGTAATCTAAGTGCCGGTCACGTTCCGTACATTCGGGTCGTGACAAAGTTGGTATCAGAGCGCTAGGTTTAACCCTGTATAAGTCTAGGTGACCCTTGGTTGATGGAGTAGGCGATTTAGGTAGAGTAACGTACCGCGGGTATGGTCCGCGGCATACTTACGATACGCTACTCTGCTTAAGGAGCCTTAGGATGTACATTTGTTTGCACCGTATTTCATTCGTTCCTTTGATCTATCTTCGTCGATGTCGGAGGGTGGTTCTGTTACCACGGGCGTACGGGCAGAGAGAGCTGCGGCTCGAATGCGATAACCATTAGAGTATTGGTTATTCTTGAGGATTGAAGCATTACTTAGCGTGCGGACGAAGGGTATTCACATGCCGTCCGGATGAAGTTAAAGGGTTCGAACGATTATCAGAAAACCATTTTCCCAAGTTTAAGGTATTCGGAAGAACATGCAGGTATTTCGATGGACCCTCTAGAAGAATGAAACCCTAACTCGACATAATGACCACGAGAACGCCCTTGAACCTTAGGGTTTACGGCAGTTCCGCGGTGCCATTAGTGAGGCTTGGGTTTGCCCTTCTACGGCTGGATCATCGATGCTGGGGTATGTACCGGATATTTTTAAACTGTACTTGAGTGTTGAGCTCTCGGGGAATTATGGGATTTTGATGGATCGATCGAAAAGTTTAATGTAGTCCGGATATCAAGTGAAGGGATCGACTATGTGGGAGACTCTAGACATGAGTATTGCCGTTGGTAGCGCAGTCAGCACACCTATGAAAGAACGAGTTCGAAACAGTCGACATCAGAGGAAAGAAGCGCACATTGACGATAGTGTTTACAATTGTGATTTAGTGATTTGAATTTCATATTTTCATTGATTGGATTTTTGTATTTTGAGGATTTTGTTCTACGATTGGTATTTCATGTGTGTACCTTCATTCTATTTGTGTTTCATATATCAGTTGTATTGATGTTGTTTAGTACACACCCAGTACACTTGATTTGGTTTTATATATATTTTGGGATTTTTTATTGATTTCGTGCATAGGGGTTACACATGATTTTTACATATGTTTCGACCTAGTTTTCATGCATTTTTGTACTGTGATTTCGATTTTGATATTCAATGTATGTTTTCGTGCACCATGTGCACCTGATTAGGATTCTTGCGCATACTTGGCCCACTTGATGCGATTTTGTGCACACCAGATGCACTAAATCGGGGTTTTGTGCAGATTAGATGCACCTGATATTGTGTCGTGCACGCCCGTTCCACTTGACAGATGTTTTTGGTGCACACCTGTTGCACTTAGTTTTGTTTTGTGGGTATTCATGGTATCTGTAATTGGTTTCGATTTCAGTGCGCACCGGACGTACATGACATTTTATTGATGTGATTGGGATTGATTTTAGTTTGAGCAGTATGTTTTCCTAATTATTATTATTGATTTAGTAACCAGGCAGGACGTGTATGTTAAATAAACGATATATATATATATATATAGTTATTTTTTTTAAAATTAAACGTCCGTTACTTATGCCGTGACACGTGCATTGCACGGCGATTTTCAAGAGGGGTTTTTGTATGCTTCTTTATTATGATGATTCGGCGATTTTACTAGGATGCGAACTATATATAAGTTATAGATTGATGTATATTATGATGGTTTTCATATTGAGTTTTGATATTTTATTCTCGCCATAACTCCGATGATTGTGTTATGCTTGACGGAGTTGATTTTTGTTATGTATTGATGATTTCGGAGCCCCGACGATTTGAATGTTTTGCTAAACGTTTTAGTATTTGGAGGGGGAGTTTTAATTTAAATTCGGGGACTGAATTTCTAAAAGGGGGGAAGATTGTAACGTGTTAAAAATGATTAAATAAATAATTAAATGAATAAAAGTGTTTACGTGAATTTTAGGATTTTCGGTAAAGTAAAATGTATTTTTCGTAAAACCAAACCGTGATTGTTTTCATTATAATTTTTAAAATATCTATTTTAATTATGAAATTACTAGTAAATGGTGTTTATTTAGCCACTTATAAATTTTTAGTTTAATAAAATATTTTTCCTAAATTAATTATTTTAAATATTAACATAAGCTTTATTTTTACACTAAATTAGTGTAAATTACAAATTTAAATGGTTTTAATTTGCAAAAATAAACCATGGCATATTAGAAATTAGTGTGTATCATGCAAAATTTATTTGCAAATTTTTCCTATTTTCTAGAGCTTTCTTGAGTTGCTATAGTAAATAAATAAATACATAAATAAATAAATAAAGCATGAAAAGACTTTTATTGATGTTTCTTCTCTTGAAACTTCTACACACATTTTCCACTCTCTTCTTTCTCTCCCTCACCTCTCTAGGGCCGGCCACAAACCCCCCATGGCTGCCCCCCCATTTCCCACCTCATTTTTATTCAAAATTCATTAAAAATACATCAAAAAATCCATTAAAATTCCACAAAATCCTATTTATTTCATACTCTTTATTCCTTGCTCATTTGTATATGAAATTTGGAGATGGAAGGCATGCATTTTGGAGGCTCATTTCTTGTTTGGATTTCACATTTTGAAGGTATAATTTTCTTTCTTTTGATTTATTGTTATTAGATGTTCATATTAAGCTTAATTAGATTTAATGAATTAATTCTATGTTCTTTTTTTTAAAATGCAAGCTAGGGTTCTAAATTCAATTTATGATTTTTAATAATTAATTAGGGTTATAGTAGTTAGTTTAACACTTTTAGTATTAGGAAATCTTGCATGGTTATTGTTTAACAAATTGTTATTCAAAAATTGTTTTAAATTAGGAATTTAGTTAACTAGGTTTTTGCAAAATGTGGTTGTGGTTAATATAAAATTCTAATTTGGGTTGTTATCATTGGATTTTAGTTTTAGTGGAAATATTAGCATGTTAATGGAAAGAAAAACTTAGTTTGATTGCTAGTTTCTATGGTTAATTGATAAATTGTGATAAAAATTGCTAATTTTGTAAACTAGATTTTAGAAATTCCTATATAAATGAGATTAAAAATATAATTATGGTTTCATTATATCATTATCATCATGAATTGTGGTTTAAGTCATTAATTTATGCAAAATCATGTTTTGTGGTGGAATTGTGGTATTTTGCTTGAAAAATGTTGAAAATTGTTAAAGGGTGCAAACTAGAAATTTCAAATTTATACAAAATTGTGTAATAAAAATATAGTAATGGTTTGTATAGTCTAGTAATGCTATTTAATGAGTTTTATGACCATTGGTTTCATTTAAATGTCAAGTTTTGATGAAAAACGGTAAATTGGCATTTTCGGGTTTTTCGAAAACGGACGATTTGATTGATTTTAGGGTTTTGATGGATTAAATCATGTTTTATATTATAAGTAACGAGTTTTCTAAACTACAAGCTGTTTGTTGATGTTTATCTCGATCCATCGGAGTTTGTACACCGATATCGAGCGGTATTTGGTTCTTTTGCGTGGATGGGACATAGGTTTTAACCTATGCTTGTTCCTTTTATCGTTTGACTTTTGTATGTGATTCGGTTTATGATGCTATTTATATGTTTGCGTTTAGGTACCCTTCAAGTGGACTGCGGGCGATGAAGAGGAGGATGGCGACACCGTCGTCGGCAGACATGGACCAGGTGAGTAGATGCATATCTACAGGGGGAAATCGGGTGGATGGCGTTTAGCACCCCCGCAACGTAGAATAGGAATAGTATTCAGTGTTAGTAGGAAACCATATGTGACCCTAGATTCTTAACGCGTAGGACCCTAGTAATAACCCTAGGCTGAACCAGACTGATTTAGGAAAACCTTATCAGGGGATGAGTACCTTGGAAAAGTTCTTAGGTTTCAGGTAGAAAACACACGCACACACTGAAACTCGACATGTAGTATACGTATATGTGTGTATATATATAAAACTAGGTATAGGTGTATATATATATACAACACGTATATGGGATTCATTGATGTGATATGATATCTGAGGTATGATGAAACAGTATAACTGGGCTTGATGCCGTGATTCTTGACTATACAGTCGTATTAAAGTGTTAGCGGATCATTAGAGAATGAGATAATGAACATGAATATATAAATTATAAAGGGCGGTGGTGATATTGAGGTACATGGGACGCTAAAATAGTACCTGGGCTGTAGCTTGTGACTTGATGACGATAAGATATCGGTATGACTTAATCACAATATGATACATGTGACATGATATTTCTGAGCATAAACTAATGATTATTCCATGATGGCAATGATATATGATTTATGTATGCGATTATAGTTTAGCACCTTGATCATGAGATGTGTTGATGATGACACATTACGAATAATGAGACACCTAGGAGATACTTGACCCGTACCCCGATATTGGGATGCCGTACGAGGCTTAGATATGATGATTGATCCGCACTCTTGATTCGAGGAAGCCGTACTACGTACGTGACGCTATTGAGGAGGGATCGCCGACTATAAGAGATATTGGTTCAGACCTTAGGTAGATGCTTGTTTCTTATTGACCAGTTTCTTAGGTTAGTTCTTTAGGATATTAGATGGACACTAGTTTAGGTTCGACTCACATAGTGGTTGTTGTACTCGTATTTCGCAGAGGAGTGGATAATGCATATCTGTATTTACATTCATACTGTAATCATCATGGTGCATGTTCTTACATATGTTGCTATAATCAGTATAAACCTTACCTGTTAGGACACCAGCACCATTACCGATGATGCGCATATTCCACGCACACTTATTTGCCGGCTCACACACATCATCATCGGTAATTGCTATATCACGTATACTTTATATCATATTATCTTTTATTGATAGAATCAGTTAACCACTAAACCGATAAAATATTGTGATTTCAATCTTATGTTAGTATAAGACATGATAGTTATTACTTAGACATTCATGCATTCATATTTTCATGTTATCGCGCAGTATTATAGGCATATGCCGACACTTATCATATACTTACTCATGATTTTGAGATTTGGATTTCTATGAGATTTCTGGATTTTTGGGGAAAACCGCAAGAATATATAAAAACTTCTCTCTCTCTTCTCTTCTCTTTTCAAGATAAGATGCGGTTTTCTCGTGATGTATGTGTCGTCCACCATGAGATTTCATGTTTTCTGATGGATTTCGAGACCCGATTCGAGGAGTGGATGAACCGTCTCGGGTACATGGTGGGCCCGGTATGGTATCCCGGGGCAAGAAGATCGAGTTGTAGACGATGAGCCTGGCAGGGGAAGGCTACCTACCGGTGATGTCTGGCGCGGCGGATCCGGAGGATACCGACCGTTGTCGTGAGATTTGATGATATGGGCCGATCCGGACTGACGGAGACCGATGTATTGAGACTATGAGACTTGAGATTTACATATTTGTGTCGATGCTTGACACGGATTTCCATGGATTTCATTGTTGAGATTTCAGATTCTTATACACATTTTACTATGATAACAGCCAAAGATTTCTTATACAGATATACCTGGATTTTAGGATTGCTTATTTTACATTCATGGTGCATGCATATCCATTCATATGACATAGTACTATATGAGGCACTGACACGAGCACGGAGTATCTGCACTTACACGTATTATTACCCTGCTATTACTTGAGGTTTGAGACTTAGTAGTGTATTATTATGACCTAGGATAGCGTCGTGCATTCGATTTCTTTTCGTAGATGTCTTCTACTCACGAGTTGGCAACTCACCCCCGTTGTGCCAAATTTTATTACAGGTTCGATGTACAGGTTTCCCGGGCAGCTTGCTGGCACATCTTTTATTTCAGGGTGATTTGCACGGTAGGTTGGTTCACTTGTATCTGAACCACCATTGTATTTTATTCATTCGTTTGTATCTAGTAAGCTCCATCAACCATACTTGTATTACTTGATAAGTTTATTGGACCAGTCTTTTATTTCGACCTTAGAGTCGCGCATGTATTATTCTGATCTGGTGGTTTTGTTATCTTTTGAGTTTTGAGCCTCGCCCTTTGGCGTTGTATACTTTTGGGCTTGTTGTGGTTGTTTCCGCCTGTTGGCGTTGAGCTAGCACCCGTTTGGGGATGCTTTTTATTGTTTATGTATATTATACTTGTTGTACCCATTTGGGTGCCAGTTTTTACAGAGGAGACTCTGCCGAAATTTTTGGTAAAATTTGCTGATGTTTTTTTTAGACTTGTTTTCTTTTTCTTCTTCTTCTTCTTTTATGGTTTAGATTTCTGGGCTTCGGCTTACTTAGGTTACGTGGCGCCTCTAGACGCTTCGTAATCTAAGTGCCGGTCACGTTCCGTACATTCGGGTCGTGACATTATGTGACCGTCTTGAACTGCCCTTTGAACTTTAGGGTTTGGGGCAGTACGGCGTGCCACATGTGAGGCGTTGGCTTGACCCTTCTACGGCTGGACAGTTGGTATTGAGGCACGAACTGAATGTTTTAGACTTATTTCATGTGTTGAGCTGTATCGGGAAAACTTGGGTGTTCGATTGTTCGATCGGAAAGTTTAACATTTTCTGTGTTATCCGGAATGTGATACAATAATTGGAATTCACAAGCAGTTATAAGATGACTGAATGAATGTTATAAACATAGCAGTTTAGTCTCACTTGATTGGTTGCCACGGAATTTTGATGTGATCAAAAGTCCGTCGCAATCACGTAGCGTACGCGGATACTCGCCACGTAAGCTTAATAGACAGCCTCACTCTATAGCCCCGACCAAGTGACTGTAGGAGAACCCCGTTGCCGAAAGCATCCGTTCGGGTGCTCGCGGTAGCAGTGTTCCGCCTTAGTGCACTTCGTCGACGGTATCGGGGGTGCGGCTGCCTAATAAAGTTTGCGACGAGCATTCGATCTGAATGTCGGGAATCCTGTTGAATTGCCCGACTTTATATTGAAAAGAGTTTTCGATTTTGAGACTAAAATGTGGGGTTTATAATTGTTAGGCATGTGATGTCTAAGGAATTCATTTGATTAGGCATGCGATGTCTATGTAGGTTGCGGATTCCAACTGTTGTAGTTTTACACCTTCTTTTCTGTGACCGTAAGTGTAATATGTGATATCGCCAGTTTCGTTGCTATATGTCAACGAAAATTGGGATGCGCATATTTACTTACGTTGATGACATGTTGTAGGGTGTTTTTTCGTCACCCCATTGAGATGGGAATACGCGCACGCTTGTCAGGCATACTACAGATTCCCCCTGCCTAGGGTAGGCCGGGGTTTAATGATTGTGGGGATCCGAATCTCCGGCAGCCGCGGACTAAGCTGCCGTTAATTACCCCTCGCCTTTGGGGCGAGGGAACCTCCGATTAACGGGTTAAACTGGTCATGCGAATTCAATGTGCAGTGTACGCGTGTTATGTTCTGAAAGGGGGGTTTTGGATATATCGGGAGCCACGCAGAGTTTTTACGGGGGTCCCGCTACCCGGATAGCGGGCTGGGGGTCAAGGGGGCTAGCAGCCCCCTTGCGGGGTTCGGGGCAGCGCCCCGGCCCGAAAAATTTTTGGAGGGGGAGAATGTTGCGGAGTATGTGTATGTGTACATTTGTATACAAATGTATATATATGTGTATATACATAAAAAGAGGGGGAAAAGGCATCCAAAGGATGCGTGGGGCAGCACCTTGGGTGCTGTGCGCAGGTGCGCAAGCGCGCGCGCCACGTGTCGGCACGCGGGCGCCTTGCGCAGGTGCGCAGGTGCGCAAGCAGCGCGCGCGCCACGTGTCGGCACGCGGGCGCCTTGCGCACTTGCGCAAGCGCGCAGGTGCGCAAGCGCGCGCGCCACGTGTCGGCACGCGGGCGTCTTGCGCACTTGCGCAAGCGCGCGCGCCACGTGTCGGCACGCTGGCGCCTTGCGCACTTGCGCTGCGTGCCGGAGAGGCACAAGAGGCTTTTAGCCTAAGAACAGAAGCTGTGCTTCAGAAATGAAATATTTATTATGTATATATGTATGGAGTTAAACTCCTATGATGTTTTGAAGCTGATAAAGGGGGTTTTTCTTCTTCCTCCTGTTGTTTGGCCGGATCTTGAAGATCAAGAACTAGGAGATTTTAAAAATCACTCATTTTTGAGATCTGATGGGAGATCTGAGTTCCCCTTTGTGGGTTTTGTGGTGGAAAACCACTTAGTTTTGGAAAAGAAAGAGTAAAACTCTTGATTTAATTCAAAAGAAATGAGAAGGTTTTAGAACCTTGGAGAAGAAGCAGGAAAGAGCTCAGCTCTGAAACTTTTTTGGAGAGAGAAAAAGTTATGAGATATTCTCATTATCTTTTGCCTTTATAGGCTATAAACTTTACACATAGCCCCTTGGGCTTCACAAAATGGCATTTTGCCTATCCCATGGCTCATGTGCCATTTCTTTTTGCACATAAGCCATGGGCTTTACAAAAATTTGGCTTTATGCCTATTTTTCTTACATTTATCCGAAAATAAAATAAAAGAAATACAACAAAATTATTTATTACAAAATTTTTATCTTGGCATGGGGGGAGGCCGGCCGCTCCATGTTCAGGCTCGACCCGGGCATGGGCCCACTGGGTCTGGGCTTGGGCCCACTTGGCTTGGGGTTGACTTGGATTTTGACTTGGTCAACCAGGGTGTAAATTTTTACCCCAACAAATTGCCCCCCATCAATAAATGCACACCACATATGTGGGTCGTGTGCATGAAATTGATGGATCTTCTTTCACGTGGAGGCGACTTGATTTGGTTCCGGCTTTTTAGGAAGCTGGCACTGCCCTTTTTACGACATGGACGGTCGTTGCTTGACATGTCTCCGAGACGGAGTGTCCGTGATAGACGTTTTCCCTAGCCCGGAGTTATCTGGTTCCCGCTTTGTAGGAATCCTATGCTGCCCTTTTTACGACGTGGACGGTCGTTGCTGCCCTTTTAGCGACGTGGACGGTCGATGCTGCCATTTTTACGACTTGGACAGTCGATGCTGCCCTTTTAGCGACGTGGACGGTCGGTTCTGCCCTTTTTGCGACTTGGACGGTCGGTGCTGCCATTTTAGCGACGTGGACGGTCGGTGCTGCCCTTTTAGCGACGTGGACGGTCGGTTCTGCCCTTTTTGCGACGTGGACGGTCGATGCTGCCCTTTTAGCGACGTGGACGGTCGATGCTGCCCTTTTAGCGACGTGGACGGTCGGTTCTGCCCTTTTTGCGACTTGGACGGTCGGTGCTGCCATTTTAGCGAGGTGGACGGTCGGTGCTGCCCTTTTAGCGACGTGGACGGTCGATGCTGCCCTTTTAGCGACGTGGACGGTCGGTTCTGCCCTTTTTGCGACTTGGACGGTCGGTGCTGCCATTTTAGCGACGTGGACGGTCGGTGCTGCCCTTTTAGCGACGTGGACGGTCGGTTCTGCCCTTTTTGCGGCGTGGACGGTCGATGCTGCCCTTTTAGCGACGTGGACGGTCGATGCTTGATTTGACTTGCTCTGCTTCTTGCAATGTCAGGGGCAGACTTGACTTGCTCCGCTTCTTGCGGTGTCGGAGTGGAAGTTGACTTGTTGATTTTGATTTGGGTTGACATCAGCATCGCTATACTGGAATATGGTACCAGGAGCGAATCATCATCTGTCATGGAGAGGATTTTGGGATTTTGGGATTTTGGTTTTTGTTTGGCATCTGCATTGCTGCACTGGAATAATGCCAGGAGCAACTCATCATTTTCCCTGAGAGGATTTGGGAGAAATTGGGTTTGTTTTACGCCCGTGGATTGTATACGGTTTTGCAGGATGTATGATCCAGACCGTAGGGCCGGAAAAATTTTGGGACTTTGTCGGCGTCTGCATCGCTGCACTGGAATATGGTACCAGGAGCGACTCATCATTCGCCGTTGGGGTATGGGATTTAGAATTTGGTTGGCGTCTGCATCGCTGCACTGGAATATGGTACCAGGAGCGACTCATCATTCGCCATTTGGGGATTGGGGAGCGATGGCTTAGGAGACAGGTTTAGATACCTATCGCCTAAGGCTTTTCAATTTTATGGGCCGTGAGGGTCCCATAAAAGCATTTCCTCCCTACGAGTCGTAAGGATCCCGCAGGTGTATTTTCTCCTTAAGAGTCGTGAGGACTCCTAAGTGTGTTTTTCCTTTATGAGTCGTAAGGATCCCACAAAGGTTTGTTCTCCTCATGTATCGTGAGGACACATGAGTGGGTCTTCTTAATGGAGCATAATTCCAAAGGCGGAGACCAGCCGCGTAACTGGTAATTGTGGTGGGGCATGGGTATGACGAGAATTATTTGAGCCCGTGGATTGTATACGGTAGTCAACTTGGGGACCAACCGTAGGGCTGGGAGAATTTTGAGAAATTGGATTTTGGTTGGCGTCTGCATCGCTGCACTGGAATATGGTACCAGGAGCGACTCATCATTCGCCGTTTGGGGATTTGGAATTTGGTTGGCGTCTGCATCGCTGCACTGGAATATGGTACCAGGAGCGACTCATCATTCGCCATTTGGGGACTTGGAATTTGGATCTTTTTTTGGCATCAGCATTGCTGCACTGGAATAATGCCAGGAGCAACTCATCATTTGCCTTGGGAGGACTTGGGATTTGGGTTTTTGGTCGGCATCAGCACCGCTAACACTGAAGCGAAATGCCAGGAGCGACTCATCATTTGCCGTTGCCCGTTGGGGAACAATGGCTTAGGAGATAGGTTTGGGTCCCTACCACCCAAGGCTTTTCAATTTTATGGGCCGTGAGGGTCCCATAAAAGCATTTTCTCCCTGCGAGTCGTAAGGATCCCGCAGGTGTATTTTCTCCTTAGGAATCGTGAGGATTCCTAAGTGTGTTGCTCCATTGTGAGTCGTAAGGATCTCACGCAGGGGTTTTCTCCTCACAAGGTCGAGAGGATTTTGTGAGTGTATTTCATCTCTTTTCACGAGTTTGCGCCCTTTCGGGTTTTCACAGACTCGCCGGTAGTCCTGCTGTTTTTACTCACGGAGCCCTTTCGGGTTTTCATCCGTGCCCGTTTTGCTTGTGGACATACCTTTTTTATTTTTCCTCTTTTCTTTTCTTTTTATTCTTCTTTTTTTTTTTTTTTTTTTTTGGCCGCTGGTGGGACTTTAAAAGTAGTCTTACCAGCAGAATTTGGGAGAGATAGGGGTCATTTACGCCCGTGGATTGTATACGGTCTTGCAGGATGTATGATCCAGACCGTAGGGCTGATGTGCTCAATTCGCCTGCGACTTGGAGCATTCATGTGTAGTATTTCTTGAGATATCGTCCATTGATGGGTGGCATGGGCCTTTCTCCCTCGGCACTTATTAGTTGGTAGGATCCTCCGTCGAACACCTTCTCAATGACGTATGGTCCTTCCCAGTTTGGCTCGAATTTTCCCTTGGCATGTCGATTGAGGATGATCGGTCTTTTAAGGACCAACACCAATTCACCTTTCTTGAAAGCGCGGAGACGAGTTATCTTGTCATAGGCCCGTGACATTTGGGCTCGGTATAGCTCTAGATTTTGCTGCACCGCGAGCCTCCTTTCTTCGAGGGCATCGAGTTCTTCAAGTCGAAGGAGCACGTTTTCCTCCTCCGTCAACTCGTGCTGAACGGCCATTCTTAAGCTTGGAACTTCGACTTCGAGGGGGAGGACCGCCTCCACTCCGAAGAGCAATGAGTATGGAGTGGACTGAGTTGGAGTACGGTGCGTGGTACGATATGCCCACAATGCCTCGTGAAGCTTGAGATTCCAGTCTCTCTTGTTGGCTGAAGCATTTTTCCTCAGGAGCTTGCATAGAGTCTTATTGAAGGCTTCGGCTAGCCCGTTGGCTCTTGGATTATAGATGGAGGAATATCTCCAGTCTATCTTGTGCTGAGTAGCGAACCTTGAGACGTTGAAGCTCTTGAAAGAAGGCCCGTTGTCAGAAATGATTCTTCTTGGTGTACCAAAGCGGTATAGAATATTATGCTGGAAGAATGTCAGAATATCTTTTGTCTTGACTCCTTTTAGCGGGACAGCTTCAGCCCATCTGGAGAAGTAGTCTGTCGCGGCCAGTATGAACCGGTGGCCTTTAGATGACGGAGGATCAATTGGGCCAACAATGTCGGTGCCCCAGACTTCGAAGGGCCACGACGCCACCGTAGGATGCAATGGATTGGGATGCTTGTGAATAAAATCACCGTGAATTTGGCAGATATAACATTTCTTTGCATGCTCTCCGCAATCCCGTATCATGGTGGGCCAGTAATACCCAAGCCGTTTAATTTGAAGTTGCATCTTGGGGCCAGATTGGTGAGCACCGCACACGCCCGAGTGGACATCTTTCATGACCTTTTGGGCTTCGGCCAATGACAGACACCTGAGCCAGAGTTGGTCATATGACCTGCGGTATAACGTGTCATTTACAAACACGTATCGGAGAGCTCTTTTCTTCAGCTGAATCCTCGCAGATTTTTCTTCGGGCAGCTTGTCGTATCGGAGGTACTCTATGAAGGGTTCTCTCCAATCGGGCTCGTCTTGGATGATCGAAGCTTCTTCCGCAGGACTGCTCTTCTGTTCCGCGCTTTCCTCTTCTCGTAGAGAGACTGGGGGTAGAATTTGCCGGCTCCTGACTGTGATCAGAATTTCGTCCATTTCAGGATCAGCCAGTTCCTTGGCCAAGCGAGCGAGTACATCAGCCTTTCCATTCAACGCTCTAGGGACTCTCGTTAGTTTGATATGAGTGAACCGTTTCATGAGTTCCACCACCCTACCTCTGTACCGAGCTAACTCGGGTTTGTATATCTTATAGTCGCCGCTTACTTGGTTGACGACAAGCTGGGAGTCACCGTAAACTCGTAGCCGAAGGATTTCCATTTCTATGGCGAGTTCCAAACCAGCTATCAGAGCTTAATACTCAGCTTCATTGTTCGTTCGAGGCTCGGTGAGAGCAAAAGAACGTCGTAGGGTTCCCATTGATGGTGTGATGAACACCAATCCTATCCCTGCTTTTATCTCCGGGACGCTTGATTTACTGGAGGTCCTTATTGACGAGGCTCCATCGAAGTAGAGCTCCCAACATGGCTCATCTTCCTCGAGGTGCAGCACTTGTTCGTCGGGTAACTCACAATTTAGTGGCGACCCTTCTGGTATGGGATGAGCAGCGAGAAAGTCTGCAAGAGCTTGCCCTTTTACTGCTTTTTGAGGAGTATATACTATGTCAAACTCAAGTAGCATGACGGCCCATCTTGCCATTCTGCCGGCTAGGCTTGCTCTGGTCATCAAGTGTTTGAGCGGGTCGACCTTGGAGATTAGCATAACCCGGTGAGCCAGCAGATAGTGCCTCAGCTTCTTCACAGCAAATATCAGAGCCAAGCATTGCTTTTCGATTGGGGAGTAGTTGTGTTCCGCCCCGACTAGAGTTCGACTGAGGTAGTAGAGGGCATTTTCTTTTCCGTCCTCATTATTCTGGGCGAGGAGCGCACCGAGTGACTCATCTAGCGCGGCAGTGTAGAGAATCAACGGTTTGTTTGGAATGGGAGCAGCCAGCACTGGAGGGTGCAACAAGTATTGTTTGATGCTTTCGAACGCTGCTTGACATTCGGCATCCCAGATAAAAGGAGCTCCTTTCTTCATGAGCTTTCAGAGGGGCCTACATCTCCCCGATAAATTTGAGATAAACCTCCGTATATAAGCAAGCTTGCCTTGAAAAGATCTTAGCTGCGTCAGACTCTTCGGAGGGGGCATCTCTATGATGGCCTTTATCTTCGACGGGTCAACTTCGATCCCTCGATGTCGGACTATGAAGCCTAAGAATTTTCCCGATGACACGCCAAAAGCGCACTTCAGAGGATTCATCTTCAGATCGTATTTCCTCAGTCTGGTGAGAACGGTCCTAAGATCATGGATATGATCGGCCCTGGTTTTAGTCTTGACGACCAGATCATCGACATAACATTCGACGACTTTATGGATCAGGTCATCAAAGATATTGGTCATTGCCCTTTGATATGTAGCACCTGCGTTCTTCAGTCCGAATGGCATTACCTTGTAGCAATATATTCCGATCGGGGTTCGAAATGCTGTGTGCTTCTCATCCTCAGGCGACATCTTGATCTGATTATATCCAGACGAGCCGTCCATAAAGGTGAACAGTTCGTAATTTGAGGTGTCATCGACCATCATTTCCATGACCGGTAGCGGGAAGTCATCTTTAGGACATGCCTTATTGAGGTCCCTGAAATCGACACAGACTCGGATCTGCCCATTTTTCTTCTTCACTGGGACTATGCATGCGATCCAGTCTGCATATTTCTCTTCCCTGATGAAGCCGGCATCGATGAGCTTCTTAGTTTCCTCGATGACCTTTTCTTCTAGTTCCCTTCTCATTCTTCGAGGAGCTTGTTTGACTGGCTTAGCATCAGGAGATATAGCCAACTTATGTACGGCCACTTCAGGGGAAAGGCCAGGCATTTCTTTGTATGTCCACGCGAAGCAGTCGACGAACTCATGCAGCAGGGCGATTATCTGCGCTTTCATTTCCTCTGACAAGAGCGAGCTGATGTAGGTCGGCCTTGGAATATCGGGCGTTCCTAAGTCAATCTCGGTTAGCTCGTCAAAGGTTGCTTGCCCGCCATCTTCGAGCTCTTGAGGAGCTTCTTCTGGCTCGGCTATCTCGTCGTCATCATTTGATCTTTCGCTGGCCTCACCAACATGGATCATGTAGCATGCTTTGGAATCAGGTTGAATGTAGCCTATGCCCCGTCTATCTGGAATTCGTCCATCGATGAGTGCTCGGACCTGGGGCGGATGCCATAGCCCTTCGTAAAACTTTGCTTCGGACTCCGTTTGATATAACCGGCATCCGCACTTCTTAAAGTATTCCCGCATCTCGGGCGCATAGTATCTGGGATTGAGGACGGCTCTTATGCCTCTCTCATATGGAAGGCATGCGACAGACAAATCGTCCGGGTGCGCAACGGGGTTTGACCCATAAAACAAGATGCCCTTCTGTCCACTTTTCTTCCCGGGAACGTATAAAGTTTTCAGCTGGTCCACGGTAGAGATTGATAATGCATCGAGCTCTTTGCACATTTGCTCTGGTACCCTTGTCACGGCTAGGGACCCTTCTGCAACTTCGAAGGTCTCTCGTAGTTTCTCTTGTTGCATAGGGGTCCAATCTGCATCGCTGTTGCACGGCAGGTCCTCTTCCTCCGACTCTTCAGTGTCGCTGCCAAGATGAGGGCGGACTTTGCTGCTAGATGGGCCTTCAGTAACAGATTCGTCTGTATCGCTGCCAAAACGAGGACGAGTTTTACGGGAGGACGGGCTTCCAGCGTCGGACTCGTCAGTGTCGCTACCGAAATGCGGGCGCACTTGGGCGTTTTTACTTTTGAAAGTGACAACCGGCGCAGATTTGCTTTTGGGTCTCGGGGCCGGTCTATCTTCAGTCAGTTGTGGCTTAGCATTTTGGTGGTTCATAAAGTACCGAGAATCTTCATAGCGGACTTCATGCACACCGAACGGCTGGATGTCTCCGTCAATGCGTCTTTCTTCGCCATTTTTAGTATACTTCATGCATTGATGGAGAGTTGATGGAATGATGCCGTAATCGTGGAGCCACGGCCGCCCCAGGAGAATCTTATAAGACGTGTCGGCGTCGATCACGTATATCTTAGCTTCAGTTTGCAGATCTCCGAATTTGATTGGCAAAGCTATGGACCCCAGAACTTGCTGGCAATTTTGGTTGAAGCCTTGAATGACAATCCTTTCCCTTGACAGATGTCGGACGTCCATTGATAAACTCTTCAGAGTTCGCAAGTTCATGATGTTCACTGAGGACCCCGGATCAATCAATATGCGATTAATTCGATCTCCGTCGCTGTACCCGGTCACGTAAAGCGGCCGATTATGCTCAGCCGTTCCCAGTAGCAAGTCTTCATCCTTAAACGTGACTGCGGCGGCATGCAAAGCGTGCTGGGCTTCTTTCATATTAATTTCCGCAAAGTGGGCCTGATACCGCTCGGGGTTTTGTAGAGCGTGGATGAGAACATCTCTAAGCTCCTTAGATAGGACCAAGGCGTCATAGATGCTCAGGAGAGACGGAAGCTTCCGGAGATGCGCCAAGACATTATAGTCCACCGAGGAAGGACTTATGTTTTCATCAGCCGGCTCTCTGCCATCTTCTTCATTAGCGACTTGTTTTTCCTTCCCTTTTGGGGCGTTGCCCTGATTCGGCGGTAGAGCCCTGCCGCTTCTGAGCTGGATTTGATTGGTCGTTGTGGCGAGCTCCTCATCCTCTTCGGGAAAACAAAGATCATCCTCGGAGTCGCTGCCAAGATGGATGGCGTAGCAGGTCACTACTGGGATCTCTTTATTGGAGTCTTCTTCTAACTCCTCCAGAATTTCAGCCGCTTGTACAGGGAAGAACTCCTTCAATTGAATCAATGTTCTTTCCTTTTGTTCATATTCTTCGAGAGAATCGATATATTTTTGAATTGTCGATCTCCCTGCAGACTCTATTTCGCGCCGAGCTGCACTTTTCTTCTTCTTCAGCTTCTTGGATTTTGAGGCTGATGGAGCCGCATTGGCAGCTGGAGTGGTAGGCTTCTTCTGTTCTTCCCATTCCATCCTGGGTTCTTTCCGAAGTAGTTTTATCATCTTCTTCGTCTTATTAGATATGTGCGTACTCCATGGAGGCCGCGATGAGTCAGTTTCATTTCTCAGGGCAGCGGGTTCGGCTGTCTTCTCCCAGAAGGCTTCAACTTCTGTCTGTATAAAGTTGGTGGTTGCAACTTGATTGTTCACCAACACACTTTTGGACAGCTCGATCTCTCCAGCCTTGTACTGCTTCTCGACCCAATCTTTGAAGATATAGCAATTCTCGATCGCATGGCTCACTACTCGGTGGTACGGGCAATACAAAGGATTGTCGGTCATTTTTGCTTCCTGGGGTCTTTTCGACTCCGGCAATTGTAAGCCGTTGTTCAAGGCATCTTTAAATATCTTACGGACCTTGTCCCTTCTGAAAGAGTAAACCTTGTTCTTCTTCTCCTCTAGGGAAGGCCCATCTCCTCCCAGCAATGGCTTTCGAGACCGGTTGGTTTTGGATTCGCCCGCCCTTCGCTTTTCTTCATTGTCGGAGGCATTGAAGACATTGGTACTGCTGGAACTCCCGCTTCTACGGTTGTCGTCCCGCTTGCTTTTCCAGGTTTTGTCTCTCTGAGTGTCCGGCGAGGACTCTTGCTTTGAGCGTTCCAGCATTTGGACTTTCTTGGTTAGCTCCTGAAATGTCTTGAGGCCCGCTGTACACAAGAATGGGACCATCCAATTGCTGAGGTTCCCAATGAGAAGGCTGACGGACTGGTCCTGCTCCAGCGGCGGTTCACATTTGACTGTGAGATTACGCCATCGGGCGATAAAGTCGGTGTTGCTTTCATTCTTCCACGGCTTAGTCCTCACAAGGTCGGCAATGGAGATTTTATCACTGACACTCATGAACCTTTGCCGAAACAGGGACTCCATTTGGGCAAAGGTAATGACGGACCCGTCCGGTATACTCGCATACCAGTCGAAGGCGACGCCGGTCAGGCTGTTGACAAACTGACGAAGAAGGAGCGCGTCATTGCCCCCTGTATTTCCGCACGATGCTTTGAAGTGGGCGACGTGCTGGTTTGCATTCCCCGTTCCATCAAATCTTCCGAACTTAGGAATGACGTAGCCGCTTGGGAACTCAATCAGATCGTACTGCGCGGGATATGGCCGCCCACTACTGCCGATTTCTTTCTGAGCTTCAGCTTCGGCCACCAATGTTTTAACCTTGATGGTGACCAAATCCATTATCCGATCCTGTGTTAGCGGGATGGTGCTATCTGGGGCCAAGGCGTCCCCAGAAGCGGAATGTAGCCGGCTTTCATTTGGCTCGACCAGTCTTGGTCCCAAAGGAACAGGCATTGGCTGCCTCGGATTGTCATCACCCGGCTGATTAGTAGCGGCTTGTGCTTGATTAGGAGGCGCTCGAGCAATTTGAGCCGTAAGCTGCATCACCACGTTCGTTAAGTCGTCAATCTTCGAATAGAGCTTGGCCATCTCTTTATCTTTGCTCCTGAGCTGTTTTCGAAGTTCTTGAAGCAGCTCTTGCTCCGCAGTCCTAGGGCGGAAAGTCGGCTCTTCCTCGCTGTCCGAGCTTGACTCTGCATGGACCGAGGGGTCTTTCTGCCTATCATCCTCATCGAGAGGGTTTTCTTCATCCAGCGGGGGCGGCTGTTCTTGAGCGGCGGCGACCACATTCAGGCTAGATTGGGCTTGGGATGTGGTAGCCTCGTCCTTGCTTTTGCTGCGAAGGTTGTCGCTAGGGCGTCCTCCCGCCATATAGACCGTATGGATGATATATCCAGCCGTCTTTCTATCATTGGCAGTTGATTTCGTGGATCGCTGTCTTGACCCCCTTGTTTCGGTAGCTGGTAGTCGATTGAAGGCGTCTGGCTTAACCAGTTTCTTGAATGGTGCTGGCGCTTCTTTTCTGGGTTTTCCCCGCTGCTTTCGTGCGGCACAGAGTGCTTCATAGACTCTTGATGAGACAGTGTCATAGTTTTTCTGTTGGGGCCGGGACACGTCTCTTTGCGGCACTGTTCGGACTGCTGTCTTCTTGATTCTGGCGGTCATGGCATTGTTCTGAACCCACTTTAGAGGCTCGAAGGAATTGCTGATTCTTACGTCCGACTCAGCCGTCGTCGCGGGGCAACTCTGCACTTGGAACTTCACACGATTCCATTTGGCCGAAGCCTTGGCCCTTTTGTTGGCTCGATACCTGAGCCGCTTCTGCCTTAACTTTTCTGTTCTAAGCACCTTGCAGACTTCGGCTTTTTGGGAAGACGCCGCATACCGGTTGATGGAGGGCCTTGGAGATACGCCCGATTGTGCATTTGTTGGAGTCATCGCCTGAGCTCGTCCGCAACTTTTAATGTTGCCCTTCACATCGGAAGTCTTGCCCCCAGCTAGAGCGCCAAGGACTCGTTCAGACACCATCTTAAGTTTCGGTTGTGGTGCCTTGGCGATCACGACATTCGGCCTCTTACCCCTTGAGACCGGCTTGGCCACCTGTTCCGCTGGGATCTCTGCCAGATGAGCGCTTCCGGCAGGGTAGATGATGACAGAGCCAAACTGGCGGGGCGGTTCCTCCCATTGTCGACTGAGGCTTGCGGGGAGAACCACACGAGCGTTGATCTTGACCACGTACGGAATCGGGGTCGCTTTGGAAGTTGAATTCGTCTGGGAAGACATTGTCGTTGAACGTTGATTGCTGCACGGAAAAAAAAACATCATTTCAGTATAGGCAATCGATATGTATATTGATTGAGTTCGTATGAACGTTTAACCCGAAATATGGAAGGAGAGATTGGTCCCACCGGGCGTGCCAGAATCTGTAGGGTGTTTTTTCGTCACCCCATTGAGATGGGAATACGCGCACGCTTGTCAGGCATACTACAGATTCCCCCTGCCTAGGGTAGGCCGGGGTTTAATGATTGTGGGGATCCGAATCTCCGGCAGCCGCGGACTAAGCTGCCGTTAATTACCCCTCGCCTTTGGGGCGAGGGAATCTCCGATTAACGGGTTAAACTGGTCATGCGAATTCAATGTGCAGTGTACGTGTGTTCTGTTCTGAAAGGGGGGTTTTGGATATATCGGGAGCCACGCAGAGTTTTTACGGGGGTCCCGCTACCCGGATAGCGGGCTGGGGGTCAAGGGGGCTAGCAGCCCCCTTGCGGGGTTCGGGGCAGCGCCCCGGCCCGAAAATTTTTTGGAGGGGGAGAATGTTGCGGAGTATGTGTATGTGTACATTTGTATACAAATGTATATATATGTGTATATACATAAAAAGAGGGGGAAAAGGCATCCAAAGGATGCGTGGGGCAGCACCTTGGGTGCTGTGCGCAGGTGCGCAAGCGCGCGCGCCACGTGTCGGCACGCGGGCGCCTTGCGCACTTGCGCAGGTGCGCAAGCGCGCGCGCCACGTGTCGGCACGCGGGCGCCTTGCGCAGGTGCGCAGGTGCGCAAGCAGCGCGCGCGCCACGTGTCGGCACGCGGGCGCCTTGCGCACTTGCGCAAGCGCGCGCGCCACGTGTCGGCACGCTGGCGCCTTGCGCACTTGCGCTGCGTGCCGGAGAGGCACAAGAGGCTTTTAGCCTAAGAACAGAAGCTGTGCTTCAGAAATGAAATATTTATTATGTATATATGTATGGAGTTAAACTCCTATGATGTTTTGAAGCTGATAAAGGGGGTTCTTCTTCTTCCTCCTGTTGTTTGGCCGGATCTTGAAGATCAAGAACTAGGAGATTTTAAAAATCACTCATTTTTGAGATCTGATGGGAGATCTGAGTTCCCCTTTGTGGGTTTTGTGGTGGAAAACCACTTAGTTTTGGAAAAGAAAGAGTAAAACTCTTGATTTAATTCAAAAGAAATGAGAAGGTTTTAGAACCTTGGAGAAGAAGTAGGAAAGAGCTCAGCTCTGAAACATTTTTGGAGAGAGAAAAAGTTATGAGATATTCTCATTATCTTTTGCCTTTATAGGCTATAAACTTTACACATAGCCCCTTGGGCTTCACAAAATGGCATTTTGCCTATTCCATGGCTCATGTGCCATTTCTTTTTGCACATAAGCCATGGGCTTTACAAAAATTTGGCTTTATGCCTATTTTTCTTACATTTATCCGAAAATAAAATAAAAGAAATACAACAAAATTATTTATTACAAAATTTTTATCTTGGCATGGGGGGAGGCCGGCCGCTCCATGTTCAGGCTCGACCCGGGCATGGGCCCACTGGGTCTGGGCTTGGGCCCACTTGGCTTGGGGTTGACTTGGATTTTGACTTGGTCAACCAGGGTGTAAATTTTTACCCCAACACATGTGATATTATGTGTTGCTGGATATGTTATATTGGATCGTCGTGTTTGAATAGCCGGGGTTTTTTTTATGCGAGTTGAGTGTTTGTCATTTTCATTCATGTAAAAACTTGTATATAATATTCTTTTATTGGGGCACTTCCAGGTTGCGGAAGATGTTACCTTGTGTATATTATTTACTTTTCTGCACTAGGATAGACCTAAGGAGGAGGGCACAAGTAACCGGGTTCTAGGGTCCAGTGGGAGACCAACTCGAGGAGTCGAGTCCGGGTCTCCTAACTCTAGAATTGGTAGGGTTACTTGCCGCTTTCGTAGGGGTCTAGGGGTGTGGGATTGGCTATTCATCACGACCGTGGAATCCGTGTTTTATACTGGCTCGTATTGAAAACACGGACGTCCTAGTATATCCTATATTTCATATGTTTCTTCTGCTGTAATTTATCTGTGATGTGATCATGTGATGTTCTGTGATAGATATAGTATATAGTATATATGATATATTATGTAGACGTTGCTTATCTTTTACACCCGCGCTAGCCCTGCCTTGCTCTGCCGTTAGTTACCTAACCTAACGGTGCAGACGGGACATCGAGGCGAATGCGGATGGCTTAAGCGTACGTTATATTTATCTGTGATGATTAGGTCGACTTAAATGATGGGATATGGAGATTAATGAAAGAAAATAAACCTAAAAGATGTTGTGGAATCGAATTTCAAAATAAAACAGGTAGCTACAGTTCTTGCTTTGCATCGCGGTGTTCATTATAGAACATCCTGCACCTTATTCGATGAGGAAAGGACCGAGATCCCTTCACCGGGAGTGACTCCTTTAGCAATAACTGGCAGATGCTACAACCCTCGGTTTGTCTTTGATCGCTTCTATAGTTTCCGCTTTGCACGGTGATATATATGATATATCCCGCACCTCATTCGACGAGGAAAGGGACGACGATCCCTTCACCGGGAGTGACCCCTTTAGCAAAACTAGAAAAGCCTCAAACACATTCCATTTAAAAACCATTTGATTCCGCAGCGAGATCAAGTTCAAAGCGTTAAAGGTTTTCACAAAAACCATTCGCAACCCTCCGTCATTTTAGGAAGTAGAGTACTTAGTATTCGTGCTACGTTTGTCGACCATAGCCGAGGCGTAGTGTGCGGTAGCTAAGTGATGTCTTCCTACACAGCATATGATGCGATTAGTTAGGACAGTCATGTGGCTTTGTTGACCTTAGCCAAGGGTCATGTGGGTGGGTCTAATTAATCACGAAATGACCGGTAGAACTTGACTAGTACTTATGATTTGTTGACCTTAGCCAAGGTCATAGGTGCTAGGGGTAAAAACAATTATCGGGAGTTTCAAGTGTTGAAACTTGCAATGAGATTGCATACCTTCTATATGATAGTTGGATCCCGATAGCCACTGCGAGTAATTGTTACTCCTGGGAGAGTTTTGCACTTTGCAATTAGCCGATCAAGTAGGTGTCTAGAAAGCTGTCAACGGGGTTACGCCTCTAGGAAAACGAGGTTTACTATAATTAGGTCCGTGCGAAAGCACGGGGAACCTCCCTCAAAGTACCGACACTGGCCTGGCAGAAAGATTGGCGAACTTGTAGAGTGTAATTAATCCCGGCTAGTCTTTCCTTTTAAGGTTTGAAGGAAGATTTGATAAAAACAGTGGGAGCCATCCTGATTAGATAAAATATATAACCAATCTAATCTTGACAGAGCGCACGCAGAGTGTTTTCTTCTCTCTCTCTCCTGGTAGCGACCATATCACGCCTTAATCAAGATAATAATATGGATGAATTGACCGAACCCGCTTGTTATACTGAGCTGGGGAACGTTGGTCCCGCTCCAACTTATAATTGTTATAAGACAGAGCAGGAATTAGGGGATTACCAGGATTCCCATGCCGCCCAAACGAAGAAAGTGCATATGATGCATCTCCTTCGGGTATGTTCATTACAAAGAACTGTTTCTCAGTATCCTCTGCATCCTGGGTATATGATACCGGATCAGGATCCCAGATATGTAATCTGTTACATAGGCTACAAAAGGGTAGAAAAACTGAGAACGGGTGATAAGTTTCATGAGACAGAAAACGGGGCAAGTGTTGCAGCCAAGTCTGTTGGTCACTATCACCCTGTATTACCAATACATTGATTCTGAACAAATGCCATTAGATACCGAACCTGATATACAAAATCATATCAGTCTCTTTATGAGTAAAGAAATGATAAAATTTTGTATTGTTGGATAATGTTTTGAACATTTCCTATATCAAAAGTTGATCGGTTCAGGCACGTTATCTAAAAGCATTGACGTTCTAAATCAAACTACAGTTCTTAGTATACGGAACACACATAAGAGGAAGAGTTCAGAAATGAACGAATCATTCTTGAGGCATTGTAGACTAGGTCATATCAATGCGACCCGACTGGCTGAAGTTACATTTTAGATGCATATTTAAATCATTTTGAATTTACATCTTGTGAAACTTGCCAGTCATGTCACAAAGATTAAATGACCATAGCTCTATTTATTGGAAACAAAGAAAGAGTTAGTGAACTCTTGGAATTGATACATGATGATGTATGTAAGGTCTCCTGTCTACACATGCCAGGACTGGTTCTTTATACTTGATTATATCCTCTGATAATCTCTCAAGATTCAGTCATATGTTCCTGTTGAAACATAGGTCCGAACCTTTTGAGATATTCACAGAATATAAGTTAGAAGTAGAGAACCAAAATACGGGTATAAGTATTATGTCCTATGATGAGATCAGGGAGGAGAATACTTGTGCATGGAATCCTTGGACTATTCTAAAGGAAAATGAGATTCTCTCTCAGTATTACTCCTCTGAATACACCACAGCACAACGGTGTATCGGGGCGGAGCAATCACACAATATTAGATATCGTGTGCTCTATGATGAGTATTACTGAGTTACCTATTTCCTTTTAAGGAGTTATGCGCTTGAGAAGCTGGATACCTATTGAATTAGGTTCGAATCAAATCAGTGCCTACCACTCCATATAAGATATGGTATGGGAAGAGCCTATCTCTTAAGTAAGTTAAGATCTGGGGTTATCCGGCCTATGTCTAAATGCAAAATCCGGACAAGCTCGAGGCAAGGTCAGTTATGTAGAACTGGAAATGTTCCACCTATACAAACTGAAGCTGATGATTTGGTAGAACCAAAGCATTCAATAGAATCCAACGAACCTCACCCTCTCCGCCGATCTAGCAGGGTTCCTCACCTGCTTGAGAGATACTTCGGTTTCTCGATGACAGTGGGAGCAAGGATTGCATCATGAGATGATGACCCAACTAGTTTCGAGCAGGCCATCAAGAGTAGGGACTCTGTAAAAATGGCTGGATGCTTAGCAATCTGAGATGGAATCCATGTACACCAACAAAGTATGGACTTTAGTTGCGATATCTGAAGGGTTAAATCCCCATCAGGAGCAAGTATATCTTGAGAAGATTACTTGGTGTAGATGGAAAAGTTGAGACTTTCAAAACTAGACTTGTTAAAGGTTTTCGTCATCGACCAAGAGTGGAAAATGATGAAACCTTTTCCAGGGACTATACTTAAGTCCATCCAGATCCTACTTACCATTGCTACATACCATGACTGCGAAATCTGGTGGTTGGGTGTCATGACTGCTTTTCTAAATACTGATTTAGAATAGAAAGTCTATAAGTACACAGCCAGAGGGCTTCGTAAACAGTGGGAACAGCGGAAACATGTGCAAGTTGCTCTACATAATGAAGCAGGCATCGCGGAGTTGGAACGTCTGTTTTGATGTGATAGTCAAAGTGTTTGACTTCATCAAAATAGTAGACGAACCTTGTATATACAAAAAGGTAGTAGAGAGTAAGGTGGTCATCTTCGTATTGTACGTAGACAACATACTCTTGATAGGAAAAGAGTTTCCTATACTGCGATCGGTCAATCTCCTATTATCACATGGATTCTCCCAATAGGATAAAAGTGATACCTTCTCGATCCTGGGGAGAATCACTGGAAAAGTTCCAGAGTGATAAGGACGACTGAATGTCAGTCGCAGGCATTGTCTTTACCCTCGGTAAAGGGACGGTATGTTGGAAAAGTTCCAAGCTAGATACCGTGGCAGACTAGACGATAAAGGCTGGTAACATCGCTATTAAGGATACTGCCAAAGAGGCAGTTTGGGTGTATATTGGTTCATAAGATGAACTAGTTTCCTACCATTGTATGACAATGGAAGTGAGGCTTTGGCCCTGGATCCCTGGTCCCATCAGTGACCCAGACATATTCTAAGGCAGCATCACCTGATCATGGAGATAGTTGATCTCCAGGGTGATCGAGGTTGGGAGAGTAGACTCAGAGGACAACACGGTGGATCCACTCACGAAGGCCTTTTCCCAAAGAGAGACTTTTAGGGGATGGTTGAGTATGTGATACTGCAACCACTGCTACAGATGGCCCTAGTGCAAGTGGGAGATTGTTAGTTATATGTATGCCCTAGAGGCCATTACTGTACATTGGATGTATATTGTAGTGGATGCTGCGACATATATAGGTAGGACTTTCTTGCTCGACATGATAGTACGCTATCTGGTTGCTCTTTATCTTAACATGTATACTTCCTGTCTCTCTGATTACATGTTGATAAAGCCCTTAGGATGTGTACTCGACTTCTAGGACTATGATGCAGATCATACTAGTGGGGCCTAGGTAGCCCATGAGTACATCCTTCAATGTTCCTTGTAGTGGGAATATCGAGACGGGGCATCGATATTCCTGAGTAGGCTAGCGTATATCTTCTCGACCCATGTGATGGGCGATGGATGATCCCATATCCATTGGTGTTTGACATCGGAGATGGTATGCGGGTGCTCAGTGGAGACTGGGTACACTGAACGGACTCGCCGAGAACTCCCAGATGGTATTGTACCTCACGTCAGATGGCAGTTCTCTGGTGACACTGGTACAGCTTAGTCTGTTGACCCGAGATCGTCATAGAGTCTTGTGTGTCTCCCACTGTGCTTTGATTTCCACCCTACCACGGCTCTACTGAGTCGTGCAAACAGGTGGTTTTTGGGTACAGTCCCGATTCACATGGAGGCAATGAGCGATAGGAGGGGATTCGTCTCTCCCGGTATTGGGGGTTGATGTTGCGCTATGCACGACTGGCCATAACAGGAAATCCCTGGCCAGGGTTGCAGTGATATACTGGTAAGAGTTATCAGTAGTTTCACGAATGTTATGGACCCTACGTCGGCATGACTTATCAAGCTATTGGGGTCTGACGTTTACCACCCCTAGGCGAGATATGCGGCATATCAGACGAACAGGCCGGACTGTACGGTAAGTGTTACTGGTTGGATTCACAGGAGTGTGAGCGGGCTTGCTCGTCGATCTTCTGATCGCTCAATACCCGGGTGGCCGTTACGTTTAGCAGACCGCTTGCGGCTTGTGGGTGTTTGATATGATCATCATCTGCTGCCGGCGTATTGACGAGTCTTTAGAGTCCTACACAGAGGTTTCCTGGCTCAGAACAAAATAGGAGCGCATATGAGATATGCGCGGGACCGAGAATAATGCGTGTATGTGATACCGTATTTCATTCTCGCGATGAATGTGTCGAATGGTTGTATGCGATATAACCTAGTTATCGAATCAAGGATTGACTCGATAAGCCGATACATTGGATACTGGCCGGTTACATGCGACATGACCGGATCATTGAATCAAGTGTTGATTTAATGATTTAATGTATAATTATATATTTGATATATTACTTTGCATTAACTAGTATTGGTTCACTTTAAATGGATTTACTCACTTAAAATGCACAAGTTTTATATGAGATATACTTTTGTGCATAAGATTGTATCATATTTGATGATACATGCAAGCTTGGGTTTGTGTAAAGAATTGACCATGATTATATGAATGGTTAGGGTTGCATTTTATTTACTTATTCTTTTATATATTTTTTGATTTATTTATTTATTTATTTTTGGCAAAAGAAAAGAAAATGGTGGCTTGTTTTTGTTTGCTTGTTGAAGTTTCTTGAAACTTTGACTAAGTGACCATTTTGTCTTCATGCTTAACCCTAACCCTTCAAACTAACCTTAGTCAATTCTCTACACCTAACTAAGGTTAAAGATATGATAAGTATAATTTTATTTTATCTTTTAATATCTTATCATATTTTTTTTCTTCATCTTCTTCTTCTTCAACAAAAGGAAAAAGCTTGCAACCATTAATGGCAACTTGCCAAAATGAGTGAGAAATCCAATTCTAAAGTGAACCCACTTCCTATTTCTTCATCCTCTACCTCTTGCCAAGTAGTATAGGGTGTTTTCTTCACAAGTTTCATGACTTGGTGAAGTGGGAGCTTGATCTAGTGATGCCTCGACGTAGATCATCTTCGGCATCGAAGCCGACGACCAAGCCCGCCCATTTCTTCGATGAAGCCGATGCTAGAGTCCGGAATCCAATTTGGACAGCGGAGGGACATCATCGCGGAGCTTAGGAAGTGGTGGATCGGATCTACAAAGGTTGTAGCCCCTTTCCTCTTAGATAAATTCTTTTATTTGCATTGCATCGCCTTGTTTTCTAGTTAACGATCCGTATTAGGGTTTGTAGGCACAAGGAAAAATTTGAATTAGCCATGTTTGATGCCTTGTGAGACTTCATTTGGGTGCCTAGGAACCCTACATATAGGGTATCCAAGCAATTCGTATGGATATCTATTCTACCACAGTGAACAACAAAAGGTGTTTGTTGCTCAACATGCCACCTTTTTAGAAAAGGAATTTCTTGCAAAAGAAATTAGTGGCGATGAGATAGAGCTGGAAGAGGTTCCAGCAACACAAACTACAACTGAAGATTTAGTGGAACCAGAGGATTCTGTAGTACCCGACGAACCCAAGCCTCTCCGCCGATCTAGCAGGGTTTCTCATCCACCTGAGAGATACTACGGTTTTCTTATTGATGGTGGAAGTGAGGATTGCATCATGGAAGATAATGACCCGACTAGTTTCGAGCAGGCCATCACGAGTGGTGACTCTGTGAAATGGCTGGATGCAATGCGATCTGAGATGGAATCCATGTACACAAACAAAGTATGGACTTTGGAAAATGCTCCTGAAGGGGTAAAACCTATTGGGAGCAAGTGGATCTTTAAAAAGAAATTTGGTGTTGATGGAAAAGTTGAGATTTTCAAAGCTAGAATTGTAGCAAAGGGTTTTTCGTCAACGACCAGGTGTGGATTATGACGAAACCTTTTCTCCGGTGGCTATGCTTAAGTCCATCCGGATCTTACTTGCCATTGTTTCATACCATGACTACGAAATTTGGCAAATGGATGTTAAGACCGCCTTTCTAAACGGTGATTTAGAAGAGTGCGTGTACATGACTCAGCCGGAGGGCTTCGTAGATAGTGGGAGCAGTGGAAAGGTGTGCAAGCTTCTTAAATCCATTTATGGGTTGAAGCAAGCATCGCGGAGTTGGAACATCTGTTTTGATGTTGTAGTCAAAGAGTTTGACTTCATCAAAAATATAGATGAACCTTGTATCTATAAGAAGGTAGCAGAGAGTAAGGTTGTCTTCCTCGTATTGTACATGGACGACATACTCTTGATAGGAAATGATATTCCTTTGCAGCAATCAGTCAAGCTCTTCTTATCGCAAAGATTCTCAATGAAAGATCTAGGTGATGCCTCCTGCATATTGGGAATCATGATCTATAGTGATAGATCTAAACGGATACTGGGATTGTCCCAATCCGGGTACATTGACACCATACTAAAGATGTTTAGTATGGAAGAATCCAAGCGTGGGAACCAACCCACGATCTCTGGACTCACTCTCTCCAAAGAGATGTCTCCCAAGACTGATTTGGAGAGAGCTCGCATGCAAGGGATACCCTATGCTTCGGCAGTAGGCTCTATCATGTACCAGACCCGATGTAGCATACTCACTAAGTGTAGTGAGTCGGTATCAAGCAGATCCTGGAGAGAGTCACTCGACAGCTGTGAAGAAAATTCTCAAGTACCTGCGAAGGACTAAAGAGATGTTCTTGGTGTATGGTAACGGAGAACTCCAGGTAGAGTCCTTTACCGATTCCAGCTTCCAAAGAGATACTAAGTCACACTCGGGATTTGTCTTTACCCTCAATAGAGGGGTGGTATGTTGGAAGAGTTCCAAACAGGATACCGTTGCAGACTCGATGATGGAGGCTGAATATATCGCTGCCAACGATGCTGCCAAAGAGGCTGTCTGGATAAAGAAGTTCATCACTGAACTTGGTGTGGTTCCATCCATTGAGCATCCAATACCTCTGTATTGTGATAACAATGGAGCTGTGGCTTTGGCCAAGGAACCCCGGTCCCATCAGAAGTCCAGACATATTCTGAGGCAGTATCACCTAATCAGGGAGATAGTTGATCGCCGGGAGATCGAGGTCAGGAGAGTAGATACGAAGGACAACACTGCGGATCCACTCACGAAGGCCATTCCCCAGATACAGTTTGAAAGATTATTCGGGATGCTAGGTATGATATACTACAGCAGCTGGCCTTAGTGCAAGTGGGAGATTGTTAGTTATATATATGCCCTAGAGGCCATTGTTGTACATATGATGGATGCTTGGATATATATAGAGAGGACTTTCTTACTCGTCATGATAGTATGCTATTTGGTTTCACTTTATCTTAACATGTTGACTTGTATTGGTTTAATGTCTTTCTCTCACATGTTGATAAAGCCCTTAGGATCTGTACTCGACTATTGGGACTATGATGAGATCATACTAGTAGGGCCATGGTAGTCGATGAGTACATCCTATAACTGTTCCTAGTCAAGGGTATATCGAGACAGGGCATCGATACACCAGAGTAGACTAGCGTATACGCATCTTGACCCATATGATGGGCGATGGATGATCCCATATCCATCGGTTTTTGACATCATAGATGGTGTACGGGTGCTCAGTGGAGACTGGGTACACTGGACGGACTCGCCGAGAACTCCCAGATGGTGATATACCACACGTCAGATGGCTGTTCTCCGGTGACACTGGTATAGGGTAGTCTGTAAACCCAAGATCGTCATAGAGTCTTGTGTGATTCCCACTGTGCTTTGATTTCCACCTTACCACATCTAAGAGGGCGTGCAAAACGGTGGCTTTTGGGTACAGTCCCGAATCATATGGAGGCAATAAGCGATAGGAGGGGATTCGTCTCTCCCGGTATAGGGAGTTGATGTTGTGCTGTGTTCGATTGGCTATAACTGGAAGTCCCTGGCCAGGGCTGATATAGAGATATACTGGTAAGTGTTACCGGTAGTTTCTCGACTAGTTATGAGCCTCACATCGACACGACTTATCGGTTACGGGGGTCTGACGGATACCACCCCTAGACTTGATATGCGACATATCAGACGAACAGACTGGACTGTACGGGAGTGTTACTGATTGGATTCACAGGAGAACGTACAGGCTATCTTGTTGATCTTCTGATCGCTCAATACCTGGGTGGCTGTTACGTTTAGCTGGCCGCTTGCAGATTGTGGGTGTTTGATATGATCATCACCTGCTACCGGCGTATTGACGATTCTTTAGAGTCCTACACAGAGCTTTCTTGGCTCAGGCAAAACGGAGTAGAGGCACATATGTGATATGCGCAGGACCGAGGATAATGCGATATGAGATACCGTATTATATTCTCGCGATATTTAGATATGAACCGGGTCATCGGATCAAGTGTTGATTCGATTAATCGGTACATGATATATTAGTCGGTTATATTCGATATAGCCGGATCGTCGGATCAAGTGTTGATTCGATGATTTAATGTATAATAATATATATGACATATTGTATTAAATTATCTAATATTGGCTCGCTTTTTATTTCATTTTCTCACCGGATAATACATAGATATATATGCGATATATATTAATTGTATTATTTTCATTTGTCACAAATATAATATATATATGATATATATTATAGTAACATGATATGATTGATAATGAAACATGTTCAGAGATGATAAAAAGAGATTAGGGATTGATTAGGGTTAGCTTCTTCTTGCACCATCTAGAAGCATTGCTTTTGTCTTGGTTAAGATATTATGGTTGATATTTATCCATGACTCATTTTTAACCTAACCAAACCCTAGCTCTAGTTTATTCTCTACAAAGGTTAACCTTCTCATCCTTGACCATGGTTCCATGATCAATCATATATTCTTTACTACTATTCATCACAAAAGGATTATATCATTATTCTTCATCTTCTTCTCTCTTGAGTTTTTGAGAGAGCTCACTAGATTTTCCTTTGGTGATGATTTCTTGTGAGAAATTGATATAAAAAGATAGCATAAATACTACTTCATCATCCTTATCTAATCTAGCCCATTAGATTAGGGTGTTCACCTCATTAGAGTGAGAGAGCTTGAGTTATAGCCACTTCGACGTAGATCATCGGAGAAGCGGAACACTACAAGCTAGCATGGATCGTGCGAGTCATGGAGCCTCTCTTGAGTCCGGAAGATCGTGGATCGCGGCGAAGGGACTTCTACTCGGAGCTTATGAAGCGAAGGAGCGGACTACAAAGGTTGTAATCCCTCACACTTAGTGGTAAAGATGTTTACTTGCATGTTTAACCCTAATAATCTAGCAAAGATCCCGGCTTTGGGTTGTTCGGCACGTCTTAAATTTTATTTGGGCATGTTTGATACCTTATGAACCTTCACAAGAGTGCCTAGGAACCCTAAAAAAACAAGTAGTTTTAATAGAATAAGCCAAGTTATGCGTTTTTAAAAAACATCAAGTATTTTATGAAAATTTCGGCAGAGTCTCCTTTGTAAATACTGGCCCCCAAAAGGGATACAACATGAATAGTATACGAAATCAATAAAAAAAGGCATCTCCAAGCGGGAGCTAGCTCTTCGTCAATCAACGGTCACAACCACACAAGCAATATAATATACAACGCCAAGGGCGAGGATCAAAACTCAAAAGGAAACTCAAAACAGCAAGAAATCCATAGAGATACAACGCGCGACTCTAAGGTCGAAAAAATAAACATCACTGGTCACTATCTCTGAAATAAATACATGTTGGTTGATGGAACTTCTAAATACAACAGAATAATAATATACAAGGTATAATGATGGGTACGATACAATTAAACCCACCTACTAGCAAATCACCCGAAAATAAGCAGTGCCAGCAAAGCCGTAATGAAAACTGTACGGCGAAACCTGCAAGAACTGTAGCACAACGGGGGTGAGTTGCCAACTCGTGAATAGAATACATCTAAGAGCAGGAATCGCATGTATGACGCAATCCTAGGTCATACGATCGTAATATATAATCCTCAAATATAAAACCTGCAGCCTATAACAATGGTAGGGTAAATATCTAACCCAAGTGTAATCCCATGTGCCCGTGTCAGTGCCTCAGGTAGCAATATATCATATGGATGATGTATGAATGCATGAAAACAGAATACATGTACTAAAGAAACTGCTTTCATAATTTAGTGAGATTTCCTTTGTATTTTTAAAATGAGGTATCATAAATGAAATCAGCATCAACTGTGTCTAGCATCGACACAAAACACAAATCTCAATGTCTCAAAATCTCAGGCTCCGGCTATCCGGACTGGCCTGTATCATCAAATCTCAGTACCTCAATATCTTGAAATCTCAATGTCTCAATCTCAATATCTAGGGCGCCGTCAATCCAGACCGGCCCCTACCATCCATCTCAAGTCCACGACGGTATCCTCCGGATATCCGACGCGTCGGGTAAAATCACCGGTAGGTAGTCTCCCCCTGCCAGGCTCACATCGTCATCACCACGCGCTTCTTGCCCCGGGGTACCTTACCGGGTCCACCATGTAACCGAAACGGTTCATTCAACTCCTCGAATCGGGTTCGAAATCCATCAGTAAACTCATGGTGGACGACTCATACATCATGGGAAAACCACACTTTTCATTTAAAAAAGAAAGTGAAAAGAAGTTTATAAATGTTTTGCGGTTTTTCCCCAAATCAATGAAATCTCATGAAAACCGAATCCAAATCGTCAATAGCATGTAAACAATGAATATAGGCATAAAAATCCATGAATGCGGCATGACAGTGAATAATAACATGCATGAAGTAGCAAGTAATAACTACAATGGCTCAACTAGCATATAAGGCAAGTACACTAATATCATGTCTAAACTATTAGCTAACAAACCATGTCAATGAACTAGTATTTTCTAAAGTGTTCGTGACATGGCAATTACCGATGAAGATGTGTGTGAGCCGGCAAGTAAGTGTACGTGGTACATACGCATCATCGGTAATGGTGCTGGTGTCCTAACAGCATGATATCAATAATGGTATATGAATCACAAAATAAGTATGCGATGCGGAGCGAACAACAATAATGAGCGGGAGCTAAATACTAGACACAATGATAACCAATCAACATTTAATATAAATCTAGTCTAACAACTACACTAAACTATACGGCCGAGCTAACAAGCCTAAACTAAAGGTAAGGAAACCGCCTAACATCTGAGTCGGTACACACACACACACACACACACACACACACACATATATATATATATAGTCGGTGATCCCTCCACGATAATATCACATCCGATACCATATCTATAATCAAATATTCCCAAGTCAAGAGTGCGGATCAAACATCAATATATAACTCGTACGTAAATCCGTCGTACGGCATCCCAAATCTGGGTATGAGTCAATATCACATTCATCACATTATTCATCTGGTATCCTCTTTTTCCAAGATCATAATCTGGGTACTGATTTACATCTAGTACGATACTAATATCATCAATATAATCATGATCTGACCACTGATCGACAGTCTCGTACAAACCAATATCTTCGGCACATATCATCATAAAGAAGTATACATCGCCCAATGCGGCCTATCATAAACATCCTAACATATCATATCTCATAACATGATCACATGTCGATCATTTCATTATTACCACTATTCACATGGTATCATCGTCCAAAGATCCGCTATGACATCATGATGTATCTCAAATACGAATCCTGCTATATAACCGATCTCCCGGTCTCAAATCAATCTCATCGACTCACCTCAAATCCCAAATACTATGCTCAAATCCAGTATGTGAACACATAGTCCCATACCCATGTGAACACATAACTATATATATTCCCATCTAAGCAAATATGAAAGAAGGATGTATGCAAGTATGGGTGTGTGTGTGTATGTGTGGTGCAACCACTACTCTAGGGTTTCGCAACACTAAACCAATCTAATCACACCAAATATCCATCTTTATCATCAATAATCTCAGACAATATATATAATCAATATATGTGTGTATACGTATTCGTATACATCACCACGAACCGCAAGGGTGCTATACGCCATCCACCCGACTTCTCCCCGTAGATACAAATCTACTCACCTGGTCCTCGCTAGCCGATGCCAACGTCTCCACGCGCTTGTTGTCATCTCGAAGTCCACATGGGGGTACCTACATGTCACAACGTATCGTTCCGCATAAAAATCCAATTTAAAACCAAAACGACACCTGAATCTCACGTAGGTCAAAGCCTACGGTTGTTTTCACAAATCAACCCAAAAACCCTCGACATCGGCGTACAAACGCCAAACTATCGAGAAAAACCCAAACACACCCATTTACACATTCACAATCACTAATTATAATATGAAATAGGTTGCAATTCACAAAAACCTTAAACTCACTTTAAAAGCTATTTTTCCGAAAATCTAGCAAGCAAAAATTTACCGTTTTAGTACAAAACTTGATGTTTTAACAATTCTAATGGCAATAATACTTATTAAATATTTTAAATAAGTCATAAAAACTATTTGCATAATTTAATCTCATTAAATTTCATTAGCCCCAAAATTCTAGTTTACAAATTAACCAATTTTAACAATTTTGTAGCAAAAATGCACAAACAACAATTTAGCTTGGATTAGCATGATCTAAGTTGCTAAAAAACATATTAAAATGCTAATAATGCCATGAATAACCTAATTAGGTTATTCTCTTAAACAAATTCATAGTTTACGAAAACCTAGTTTAAAAAAAAGCTTAATTTGGACATTTTAAATGTTACAATTTGAAAATTAGCAACTAGATTAATTTTGCATAGCATTAACTAGTTGAATACACCACACAACTATAATCTCATACCCAAAACCCTAACTAAGTTTTCACAAACCCTAACCTTTAACTTGAACTTGCAATTCAAAACCTAATTTAAACCACACATTAACTTAATTTGAAGAAATAACAAACAACTCAAAAAAAGAACAAGATTTATACCTCACAACCATCTTGAGATCAACATGAAAATTGACCTCCAAATTGAAATCTTTGCACCAAGATCCATGCTAAAAGAGATAAGGGAAAATGGGTAGGGATTGGATTTTTATTTTGTGGGATTTTTGTGTTGATTTTTGGGCATTTTGTGGTGAAATTTTGCTGAGAAATGAGAGGAAAAGAGAGAGGGGCTGCTGTTGTGGGAGAGGAGAGAGAGGGTCGGCTGAATGGGGAGGGGGGAGAGAGAGGGAGGTGGGGAAAAAGTCAAGGCAATACCCAAAAGTCAAAGCCCAAACTCCTTTATCTAATTTCTTTCTTTCTTTTGTTTTCTTTTCTTTGTTTTTGTGAGATGAGGGGCCCAAGATGTTGGGCTGTTCAAGGGGGGGCCGGCCACTTGGGGAGAGGAAGAGAGGGTGAGGTGTGGGTGTGTGGGTTAGGGAAAAAGATAAATGTATTACCCCAATTCCCATTAACACAAATTTCACTATTTAAGCATTTTTCTTCGATATTTCTAAAACCGTTTGGCGGCTTCATTTCATTTCAGAAACAACATGTAAAAATTTTATTTAATGTGTTATGATGCACAAAATTTATTTCAACCCATTCCAATTTATAATTTTCCCTAATTAAATGTATTAGTGACGGCTTAAAATAATATTAAAATAATTAATTTCGGAAAAAATTTCAGAAAATTTGAAATTTCACCAGTGGCTCAATAAACACCAAATACTAGAAATTACATAGCTAGAATATGTATATTTAATTTTATAATAAAGATATTTGTATTTTAACATTTTACAGAAAACCACTTTATTTTACCGATTTTTCCGAAATTTCACCAAAACGATTTTCAAAACGTTACATTAAGATATGGGGTTGTCCGGCTTATGTTGAAAAGCAAAATACGGACAAGCTCGAGGCAAGGTCAGATCTATATAAGTTTGTTGGATATCCCAAACATTTGCGAGTGAATATCTTCTACCATTCCGAGGAGCAAAAGGTGTTTTGTTTCTCATCATGCAACATTTTTAGAAAAGGAATTTCTTGTGAAGAAATTTGTGGTCATGAGATAGAACTGGAAGGAGTTCCAGCTAAACAAACTAACAGCTGATGATTTGGTGAAACCAAAGGATTCAATAGTTGTATGGTTGCTATGCACGCGCACAAAGGTCTACGAGGCATCAACCATGCCCGATTAAAAAATTAGCCGTGCCGAACAACCCGAATACGGATCTTTAAACTAGAGATTAGGCGAAAACTAACATGTTAACAACTTTAACACTAAGTGAGAGGGATTACAACCTTTGTAGATCTGGTCCTTCACTTCATATGCTCCATGTTGTGATCCCTTCGCTGCGATCATCGGGTTCCGGACTCTCGAGAGGTTCCACGAAGAGAAAGATGCAACCTTTGCTTCCGATCTTCGATACTGAGATGATCTACCTTGAAGTTCCGTTAACACAAGCTAACACTCATGAAATGATGTGAACACCCTCATCTAAATGGCAAGGGAAGATGGGGATGATGAAGTAGGATTTTTGCTCTCTTTATTTATCTTTTTCTCATATTTATTCATCACATTGAAAAAAAGCTAGCAAGCTTTTTCCATGAAGAGAATGAAGGAAGAAGATGAACAACAATAGAATTATCATTTGTGATGAATAATACAAAGAAGATAATGATGAATTATGCAACCATGGTTAACCAAACCATTGTAGAGATTTAACCAAGGGTGTAGGGTTTGGGTTAGGTTAAGGATGAGTCATAACAAAATATCTTTCACAAAACAAAACTAAACCTTCTAGAATCATCTAGAAAGCATTAACCCAAATCAAACCGTAATCTTGTTTAATCTCTACTAAACATGTTGCATTATTTATCATATCATGTTACAATATTATATATCACATATATAATATTTATTGTAACCAAATAAAATAATACTATTAACATATATCGCATATATATCAATGTATTATCCGAGTGAGAAAAAGAATCTTTTAGTGGGCTAATATTAGTTAATGTCATTTAATTTATCATATATATTATTATACATTAAATTATCGAATCAACACTTGATCCGACAATCCGGCTATATCGCATATAACCGACTAATATTTATCCGAACCGATTCATCGAATCAACACTTGATCCGATGACCCGGTTGATATCAAATATCGTGAGAATAGAATACGGTATCTCATATCGTATTATCCTCGGTCCCGCACATATCACATATATGCTCCTACTCCGTTTTGCCTGGGCCAAGAAACCTCTGTGTAGGACTTTAAAGAATCGTCAATACGCCGGCAGTAGGTGATGATCATATCAAACACCCACAAGCTGCAAGCGGTCAGCTAAACGTAACAGCTACCCAGGTATTGAGCGCTCAGAAGATCAACAAGCAAGCCTGTACATTCTTTTGTGAATCCAAACAGTAACACTCCCGTATAGTCCGGTCTCGTCGTCTGATATGTCACATATCTCGCCTAGGGGTGGTAAACGTCAGACCCCAATAGCTCGATAAGTCGTGTCGATATGAGGTCTATAACAGTTTAAGAAACTACTGATAACACTTATCAGTAAATCTCAGCAACCCTGGCCAGGGATTTTCGGTTATAGCCAATCGAACACAGCACAACATCAACTCCCTATACCGGAAGAGACGAATACCCTCCTATCGCTCATTGCCTCCATGTGATTCGGGACTGTACCCAAAAGCCACCTTTTTTCACGCCCTCTTGGATGTGGTATGATGGAAATCAAAGCACAGTGGGAATCACACAAGACTCTATGACGATCTCGGGTCAACAGACTACTCTGTACTAGTGTCACCGGAGAACTGCCATCTGACGTGAGGTATAATACCATCTGGGAGTTCTCGGCGAGTCCGTCCAGTGTACCCAGTCCCCACTGAGCACCCGTACACCATCCTTGATGTCAAACACCGATGGATATGGGATCATCCATCGCCCATCATATGGGTCAAGTTGCGTATACGCTAGTCTACTCTGGTGTATCGATACCCTGTCTCGATACACCCTCGACTAGGAACAGTTATAGGATGTACTCGTCGACTACCGTGGCCCCACTAGTATGATCTCATCATAGTCCCAGTAGTCGAGTACATATCCTAAGGGCTTTATCAACATGTAATATAGAGACAATCAGAGTACATGTTAAGACAAAGTACAACCAGATAGCATACTATCATGTCGAGCAAGAAAGTCCACCCTATATATGTCCAAGCATTCATTACAATATACATCGTATGTACAGTAATGGCCTCTAGGGCATACATATAACTAACAATCTCCCACTTGCACTAGGGCCATTTGTTATGGTATCGCATACCCAACAATTAGCTGCGGTTGAAGTATCTCATACTCAACCATCCCATAAAAGTCTCTACTGGGAAAAAGGCCTTTGTGAGTGGATCCGCACTGTCGTCCTCTGTGTCTACTCTCCTAACCTTGATTTCCCTGGAGATCATCCATCTCCATGATCAGGTGATACTGCCTAAGAATTATATCTGGATTTCTGATGGGACGGTAGTTCCTTGGCTAAAGCCACAACTCCATTGTCACACAATGGTAGGAACGAAGTTCATCTTATGAACTTATATATATCCAGACTGCCTCTTTGGTAGCATCCTTGGTAACGATGTATCTTGCCTTTAATCGTCTAGTAAGTCACGGTATCTAGCTTGGAACTCTTCCAACATACCGTCCCTCCACTGAGGGTAAAGACAATGCCTGCGACTGACATTCAGTCGTCCTTATCAGCCTGGAACCTTTCCAGTGATTCTCCCCAGGATCGATTGATACCATCTCACTACAACTAGTGAGTGTCCTAACATCCAATTAGATCTATCTCATAGATCCAAAAACCAGGATTTAGGAGGTATCACTTTGATCCTATATGGAGAATCCTTGTGATAAGCGGAGATTGACCGAGCGTAGCATAGGAAACTTCTTCCCTATCAAGAGTATGTCATCCACGTACTCTACGAAGATCACCACCATACTCTCTACTACCTTTTTGTATATACAAGGTTCATCTACCATTTTGATGAAGTCAAACTCTTTGACTACCACATCAAAACAGATGTTCCAACTCCGCGATGCCTGTTTATCATATAAAACATCTTGCTCACGTTTCCGCTGCTCCCACTGTCTACGAAGCCCTCTGGCTGTGTACTTATAGACGCTATCTTCTAAATCAGCATTTAGAAAAGCAGTCATGACACCCAACCACCAGATATCGTAGTCATGGTATGTAGCCGTGGCAAGTAGGATCTGGATGGACTTAAGCATAGATCCTTAGAAAAGGTTTCAACACAATCCATACCTGTTCTATGATGCAAACCTTTAACAAGTCTAGCTTTGAAACTCTCAACTTTTCCATGTACACCAAGTAATCTTCTCAAGATATACTTGCTCCTGATGGGGATTTAACCCTTCAGATAAAGCAACCAAAGTCCATACTTTGTTGGTGTATAAGGATTCCATCTCAGATCGATAAGCATCCAGCCATTCTTACAGAGTCCCACTCCTGATGGCCAGCTCGAAACTAGTTGGGTGATCATCTCATGATGCAATCCTCGCTCCCACTGTCATAGAGAAACCGAAGTATCTCTCAGGTGGTTGAGGAACCCTACTAGATCGGCGGAGAGGCTGAGGTTCGTTGGAAACTATTGAATCCTTTGGTTCTACCAAATCATCAGTTGCAGTTTGTATAGCTGGAACCCTTCCAGTTCTACATAACAGAACTTGCCTCGAGCTTGTCCGGATTTTTCTTTTAGACATAGGCCGGACAACCCAAATCTTAACCAACTTAAGATATGGGCTCTTCCCTTTCCATATCACATATGAAGTGGTAGGCAACTGATTTGATTTGAACCCTATTCAATAGGTATGCAGCTTCTCAAGTGCATAACTCCCAAAAGGAAATAGGAAACTCAGCAGTACTCATCATAGAGCACACCATATCATATAGGGTGTGATTGCTCCGCCCCGATACACCGACGTGCTATGGTGTATACGAAGGAGTAATGCTGAGAGAGAATCTCATTCTCCTTTAGAATAGTCCAAGAATTCTGTGCTCAAGTATTCTCCTCCTTGATCTCATCAAAGGACATAATACTTATACCCGTATTTTGGTTCTCTACTTCTAATTTATATTCTGTGAATATCTCAAAAGGTTCGGACCTGTGTTTCAACAGAAACATATGTCTGAATCTTGAGAGATTATCAGAGAATGTAATGAAGTCGAAAGAACCGATCTTGGCATGTGTAGACAGGGGACCTTACATACATCAACATGTATCATCCCAAGAGTTCACTAACTCTTTCTCTGTTTCCAATAAACAGAGCTGTGGTCATCTTATCATTGTGACATGACCGGCAAGTTTCACAAGATGTAAATTCAAACTAATTTAAATATGCATCTATATGTAACTTAGCTAGTCGGGTCGCATTGATATGACCTAGTCTACAATACCTCAAGAAGGATTCGTTCATTTCTGAATTCTTCCTCTTGTGTGTGTTCCGTATACTAAGAAATGTAGTTTGATTTAGAACGACAATTCTTTTAGATGACGTGCCTGAACCGATCAACTCTTGATATAGGAAATGTTCAAAACATTATCCAACAATACAAAATTATATCCTTTCTTTACTAATAAAGAGACTGATATGATTTTGTATATCAGGTTCGGTATCTAATAACATTTGTTCAGAATAAATGTATTCTGGTAATACAGGGTGATAGTGACCAACAGACTTGGCTGCAACACTTGCACCGTTTTCTGTCTCATGAAACTTATCACCCGTTCTCAGTTCTCTACCTATCTGTAGCCCATGTAACAAATTACATATGCGGGATCCAGATGCGGTATCACATACCCAGGACGTAAAGGATACTGAGAAACAGTTCTCTATAATGAACACACCCGAAGATGATGCATCAGTATGCACTTTCTTCGTTTGGGCGGCATGGGAATTCTGGTAATCCCCAATTTCCTGCTCTGTCCTATAACAATTATAAGTTGGAGCGGGACCAACGTTCCCCAGCTCAGTATAATAAGCGGGTTCGGTCAATATATCCGTATTATTATCTTGATTAAGGCGTGATATGGTCGCTACCTGGAGAGAGAGAGAAGAAAACACTCAGCGTATGCTCTTGCAAGATTAGATTGGTTATCTAATATATCTAATCAGGATGTCTCCCACTGTTTTAATCAAATCTTCCTTCAAACCCTAAAAGGAAAGATTAGCCGGGATTTATTACACGCTATAAGTTCGCCAATCTTTCAGCCAGGCCAGTGTCGGTACTTTGAGGGAGGTCCCCCGTGCTTTCGCACGAACCTAATTAAAGTAAACCTCGTTTTCCCAGAGGCGTAACCCTGTTAACACCTTTCTAGACACCTACTTGATCGGCTAATTGTAATGTGTAAAACTTTCCCAGGAGTAACTCTTACTCGCAGCGGGTATCGGGATCCAACTATCTCATAGAATGTATGCAATCTCATTGCAAATTTCAACACTTGAAATTCCCAATAATATTTTGCCCCTAGCAACTTATGACCTTGACGGAGGTCAACAAACCATAGGCTACTAGTCAAGTTCAACCCGTCATTTCTTGATTGAATCAAACCCGCCCGCACGACCCTTGACGGAGGTCAACAAGGCCGCACGACTACCCTAAAACAATCTGCATCATATGCATAAACAGTTAAATTCTAGTTAGCTACCGTACACTACGCCTTGACGGAGGTCAACAAACGTAGCACGAATACTAAGAAGGACTTATCTGAAATGACGGAGGGCTACGTAGGTTTTTCAGAAAACCCTGAGCGTAATGAACATGATATCGTCGTAGAATCGAGTGATTTTAAATGGAGTGTTTTTTAGGCTTTTCTAGTTTTGCTAAAGGGGTCACTCCCGGTGAATGGATCGTCGGCCCTTTCCTCATCGAATAAGGTGCAGGATATATCATATATACCACCGTGCAAAGCAGAAACTATAGAAGCAATCAAAAGACAAACCGAGTTTGTAGCATCTGCCAGTTATTGCTAAAGGAGTCACTCCCGGTGAAGGGATCTCGGTCCTTTCCTTATCGAATAAGGTGCTGGATGTTCTACAAGGAACACCGCTATGCAAAGCAAGAACTAGAGCTACCAGTTTTTAAACAAGTTTCTACAACATCTTAGGTTTCTTTTATTTCATTAATCTCATTAATGAAGTCCCATTTTAATATGCTTCACAAGCATCTCTTTTGAAACGAAATCTGCAATATAACATATAACTCATATATATAATATAAACATTCGTCTCAGGCAGTAATATGATCTCATCACAGAACATTGCAGCAGAAGAAACATATATGAAATATTGGATATACTAGAACGTCCGTGTTTTAATACGAGCCTGTATAAAACACGGATTCCACGGTTGCGATGAATAGCCAAACCCACATCTCCAGACCCCTACGAGAGCGGCAAGCAACACTTCCAATTCTAGGGTTAGGAGACCCGGTCTCGACTCCTCGAGATGGTCTCCCACTGGACCCTAGAACCCGGTTACTTGTGCTTCCCGCCTTGGGTCTACGTAATGCGGAAAAGTAAATAATATACAATGGTGACATCTTTCGCAACCTGGAAGTGCCCCAATAAAAGAATATTACATACAAATGAATTTTACATGAATGAAAAAGAAAAAACTCTCATCTCACATAAAACCCCCGGCTATTCAAAAGCGACGATCCAATACAACATATCACAGCAACACATAATATCTCATATCATCAACGTAAGCAAGTATGCGTATCCCGATTGTCGTTGATGTATAGCAATGAAGCCGGCGATACACCACATACTACGCTTACGGTCACAGAAAAGAAAGTGTAAAACTACAACAGTTGGAATCCGCAACCTCTTTAGACATCGCATGCCTAACCAAATGAATTCCTTAGACATCGCATGCCTAACAATTATAAACCCCGCATTTTAGTCTCATTATCGAAAACTCTTTTCAATATCAAGTCGGGCAATTCAACAAGATTCCCGACGTCCTGATCGAATGCTCGTCGCAAACTTTAGTAGACGGCCGCACCCCAAGATGCCGTCGACGAAGTGCACTAAGGCGGAACACCATCGCCGCGAGCACCCGAACGGATGCTTTCGGCGACGGGGTTCTCCTACAGTCACTTGGTCGGGGCTAAGGGGTGTAGCTGTCTATTAAGTTTATCGGTGAATATCCGCGTACGCTACGTGATTGCGATGGACTTTTGATCACATCAAAATTCCGTGGCAACCGATCATCTGAGACTAAACTGCTAGATTTATAATATTCAAATTAGTTATCTCATAACTTTTTGTGGATTCCAAATATTGTATCACATTCCAGATAAATTGACAATGTTAAACTTTCTGATCGAATAATCAAACACCCAAGATTTCCCCAATATATCTCAACACTTGAAATCAGTTTAAAAACATCCATCACATGCCACAGTACCAATGGTCCAGCCGTAGAAGGGTCAAGCCAACGCCTCACATGTGGCACGCCGTACTGCCCCAAACCCTAAAGTTCAAAAGGCAGTTCAAGACGGTCACAAAATCGAGTTAAGGTTTGTTGTCTTCTAGAGGGTCCACCGCGTTACTTGCATGACTTAGAACATTCTTAAACACGAGAAAAAAAATCCAACTTTTGAAAAATTTTCCGACAGGGGAAAAAGTGAGTTATTGATATCCGTTCGAACTTTTTAACAGTTTCTAAAAATTATCCGGACAAACTAAACAAAGTTAAATTATCCGATCGAATCAATGATTCCCCAATACAACCCTTGAAAACTCAACACTTGAGTGGAATTAAAATATTCACAGAAAAAAATAACAAGAAGGGCCTAAAAATAATTACATGAAATTTCAGGGTCTAAGTTCAAATTTTGGCCGCGGAACAGCCGCAAAACCCATGGTTTCGCCGCGGTTCCGCGGTCAAATTTTCGATTTAGACGTCCGTACTTCACAGTAATTCTTAGTTTTTCCTGCTTAATTTTCTGAGAATTTTTAATTCAGAAAAAACCACATTTTTGAAAAATATACAGAGAGGGTTCCGTGTCGGGGTTTCGGCATTCGATCGGACTTTAAACTTCGTCTAGACTTCACCTAAAGCTCTAGCTTGGCTCTGATACCACTGTAGGGTTGCTATGCACGCGCACAAAGGTCTACGAGGCATCAACCATGCCCGATTAAAAAATTAGCCATGCCGAACAACCCGAATACGGATCTTTAAACTAGAGATTAGGCGAAAACTAACATGTTAACAACTTTAACACTAAGTGAGAGGGATTACAACCTTTGTAGATCCGGTCCTTCACTTCATATGCTCCGTGTTGTGGTCCCTTCGCTGCGATCATCGGGTTCCGGACTCTCGAGAGGTTCCACGAAGAAAAAGATGCAACCTTTGCTTCCGATCTTCGATACTGAGATGATCTACCTTGAAGTTCCGTTAACACAAGCTAACACTCATGAAATGATGTGAACACCCTCATCTAAATGGCAAGGGAAGATGAGGATGATGAAGTAGGATTTTTGCTCTCTTTATTTATCTTTTTCTCATATTTATTCATCACATTGAAAAAAAGCTAGCAAGCTTTTTCCATGAAGAGAATGAAGGAAGAAGATGAACAACAATAGAATTATCATTTGTGATGAATAATGCAAAGAAGATAATGATGAATTATGCAACCATGGTTAACCAAACCATTGTAGAGATTTAACCAAGGGTGTAGGGTTTGGGTTAGGTTAAGGATGAGTCATAACAAAATATCTTTCACAAAACAAAACTAAACCTTCTAGAATCATCTAGAAAACATTAACCCAAATCAAACCCTAATCTTGTTTAATCTCTACTAAACATGTTGCATTATTTATCATATCATGTTACAATATTATATATCACATATATAATATTTATTGTAACCAAATAAAATAATACTATTAACATATATCGCATATATATCAATGTATTATCCGAGTTAGAAAAAGAATCTTTTAGTTAGCTAATATTAGTTAATGTCATTTATTATATCATATATATTATTATACATTAAATTATCGAATCAACACTTGATCCGACAATCCGGGTATATCGCATATAACCGACTAATATTTATCCGTACCGATTCATCGAATCAACACTTGATCCGATGACCCGGTTGATATCAAATATCGTGAGAATAGAATACGGTATCTCATATCGTATTATCCTCGGTCCCGCACATATCACATATGTGCTCCTACTCCGTTTTGCCTGGGCCAAGAAACCTCTGTATAGGACTCTAAAGAATCGTCAATACGCCGGCAGTAGGTGATGATCATATCAAACACCCACAAGCTGCAAGCGGTCAGCTAAACGTAACAGCTACCCAGATATTGAGCGCTCAGAAGATCAACAAGCAAGCCTGTACATTCTTCTGTGAATCCAAACAGTAACACTCCCGTACAGTCCGGTCTCGTCGTCTGATATGTCGCATATCTCGCCTAGGGGTGGTAAACGTCAGACCCCGATAGCTCTATAAGTCGTGTCCATATGAGGTCTATAACAGTTCAAGAAACTACTGATAACACTTACCAGTACATCTCAGCAACCCTGGCCAGGGATTTTCGGTTATAGCCAATCGAACACAGCACAACATCAACTCCCTATACCGGGAGAGACGAATCCCCTCCTATCGCTCATTGCCTCCATGTGATTCGGGACTGTACCCAAAAGCCACCTTTTTGCACGCCCTCTTGGACGTGGTATGATGGAAATCAAAGCACAGTGGGAATCACACAAGACTCTATGACGATCTCCGTTCAACAGACTACTCTGTACCAGTGTCACCGGAGAACTGCCATCTGACGTGAGGTATAATACCATCTGGGAGTTCTCGGCGAGTCCGTCCAGTGTACCCAGTCTCCACTGAGCACCCGTACACCATCCTTGATGTCAAACACCGATGGATATGGGATCATCCATCGCCCATCGTATGGGTCAAGTTGCGTATACGCTAGTCTACTCTGGTGTATCGATACCCTGTCTCGATACACCCTCGACTAGGAACAGTTATAGGATGTACTCGTCAACTACCGTGGCCCCACTAGTATGATCTCATCATAGTCCCAGTAGTCGAGTACATATCCTAAGGGCTTTATCAACATGTAATATAGAGACAATCAGAGTACATGTTAAGACAAAGTACAACCAGATAGCATACTATCATGTCGAGCAAGAAAGTCCTCCCTATATATGTCCAAGCATCCATTACAATATACATCGTATGTACAGTAATGGCCTCTAGGGCATACATATAACTAACAATAGTCTCCAACGAACCTCAGCCTCTAAGAAAATCTGGTAGGGTTCCTCATCCACTTGAGAGATACTACGGTCTTCTCGGTGACAGTGGGAGCGAGGATTGCATCATGGTAGATGATGGCCCAACTAGGTTCAGGCAGGCCATCACAAGTGGAGACTCTGTGAAATGGCTGGATGCTATGCGATCAAAGATGGAATCCATATACACGAACAAAGTATGACTCTGAATGATGCAACTAAAGGGGTAAAACCCATCAGGAGCAATCGAATCTTTAGAAGATTCCTGGTGTAAATAGAAAAGTTGAGACTTTCAAAGCTATGCTTAAGTCCATAAAGATTAAAGCAGGCATCGCGGAGTTAGAATATCTGTTTTGATGTGGCAGCCAAAGAGTTTGACTTCATCAAAATGGTTAATGAACCTTGTATATACAAAAAGTTTGTAGAGAGTGAGGTTGTCTGTCACGTATTGTACGTAGATGATGTAGGGTTCCTAGGCACTCTCAAGAGGTCTCACAAGGCATCAACCATGCCAATTTCAAACGTTAGGGGTGCCGAGAAACCCTAGACTACGGATCGTTAACTAGATGTCTAGGCGAAAGATGCAACTAGTAAACTACTTTACTAAGAGAACGGAAATACAACCTTTGTAGATCCGGTCCTCCACCTCCATAGCTCCGCAATGAATTCTCCTCGCTGTCCAAATGGAAACCCGGGCTCTAGCGTCGGCTTCATCGGAGAAATGGGCGGGCAAGGTCGTCCGCTTCGTGCCGAAGATGATCTACGTCGAAGCATCACTAGATCAAGCTCCCACTTCACCAAGTCATGAAACTTGTGAAGAGAACACCTTATACTACTTGGCAAGAGGTAAAGGATGAAGAAATAGGAAGTGGGTTCACTTTAGAATTGGATTTCTCACTCTTTTCATCAAGTTGCCATTGATTGAGGCAAGCTTCTTCATGTGAAGAAGAAGAAGACGAAGATGAAAATGTTATGATAAGTTAATTAGAATAGAAAAGAAAAAGAATACTTATCATAACATTAACTATAGTTATGTGTAGAGAATTGACCAAGGTTAAAGGAATGGTTAGGGTTATGGAGAAGAAGACAAAATGGTTACTTTGGTCAAAACCTTCATGAAGCTTCAACAAGCTTCTCCATTGAAAGCAACCATTTTGTATTATTCTTTTATCTTTTCCAATAAATAAAAAGATAAAGGAATGAATAAATAAATATAAACCCTAACCATTTACTTAACCAAGGTTTAACTCTTTACACAAAACCTAGCATTCATGCATCATCAAACATGATACAACCATTTGCACAAAAAGTATATCACATATACAACTTGTACATCCAAGTGAGAAAATCCATTTATAGTGAACCAATACTAGTTAATGCAAAGTAATATATCAAATATATAATTATGCATTAAATCATTAAATCAACACTTGATTCAATGATCCGGTCATGTCGCACACAACCGACTAGTATACAATGTATCAATTTATCGAATCAATCCTTGATTCGATAACTAGGTTATATCGCATACAACCATTCGACACATTCATCGCGAGAATGAAATACGGTATCACATACACGCATTATTCTCGGTCCCGCACATATCTCATATGCGCTCCTATTTCGTTTCGCTTGAGCCAGGAAACCTCTGTGTAGGACTCTAAAGACTCGTCAATACGCCGGCAGCAGGTGATGATCATATCAAACACCCACAAGCCGCAAGCGGTCTGCTAAACGTAACGGCCACCCGGGTATTGAGCGATCAGAAGATCGACGAGCAAGCCCGCTCACACTCCTGTGAATCCAACCAGTAACACTTACCGTACAGTCCGGTCTCGTCGTCTGATATGTCGCATATCTCGCCTAGGGGTGGTAAACGTCAGACCCCAATAGCTCGATAAGTCGTGTCGATATGAGGTCTATAACAATTCGAGAAACTACTGGTAACACTTACCAGTAAATTTCAGCAACCCTGGCCAGGGATTTCCGGTTATAGCCAATCGAACACAGCGCAACATCAACTCCCTATACCGGGAGAGACGAATCCCCTCCTATCGCTCATTGCCTCCATGTGACTCGGGACTGTACCCAAAAACCACCGTTTTGCACGCCCTCTTGGACGTGGTAAGATGGAAATCAAAGCACAGTGGGAATCACACAAGACTCTATGACGATCTCGGGTCAACAGACTACTCTGTACCAGTGTCACCAGAGAACTGCCATCTGACGTAAGGTATAATACCATCTGAGAGTTCTCGGCGAGTCTGTCCAGTGTACCCAGTCTCCACTGAGCACCCGTATATCATCTCTGATGTCAAACACCAATGGATATGGGATCATCCATCGCCCATCTGTATGGGTCGAGAAGGTATACGCTAGTCTACTCTGGTATATCGATGCCCCGTCTCGATATACCCACGACTAGGGACCTTGAAGGATGTACTTATGGACTACCATGTCCCCACTAGTATGATCCGCATCACAGTCCAGATAGTCAAGTACACATCCTAAGGGCTTTACCAACATGTAACAGAGAGACAATCAATGTACACGTTAAGGTAAAGAGTAACCAGATAGCATACTATCATGTCGAGCAAGAAAGTCCTCCCTATATATGTCCCAGCATCCACTACAATATACATCCAATGTACAGTAATGGCCTCTAGGGCATACATATAACTAACAATCTCCCACTTGCACTAGGGCCATCTGATAGCAGTGGTTGTAGTATGTCATACTCAACCATCCTATAAAAATCTCTCTCTGGGAACAGGCCTTTGTGAGTGGATCCGCTGTGTTGTCCTCTGAGTCTACTCTCCTAACCTCGATCTCCTTGGAGATCAACCATCTCCATGATCAGGTGATACTGCCTTAGAATATGTCTGGATCACTGATGGGACCGACGTTCCTTGGCATAAGCCACAACTCCATTGTCTCACAATGGTAGGAACGTAGTTCATCTCATGAACCAATATACACCCAAACAGCCTCTTTGGTAGCATCTTAAGTAGCGATGTATCCAGCCTTTATCGTCTAGTATGTTACGGTATCTAGCTTGGAACTCTTCCAACATACCGTCCCTATACTGAGGGTAAAGACAATGCCTGTGACTGACACTCAGTCGTCATTATCACCCTGGAACACTTCCAGTGATTCTTCCCAGGATCAATTGATACCATCTCACTACAGCTAGTGAGTATTCTAACATCCATTTAGATCTATCTCATTGGTCCAAAACCTAGGATTTAGTAAGTATCACTTTGATCCTATGTGGAGAATCATTGTGACAGGCGGAGATTGATCGAGCGTAGCATAGGAAACTCTTTCCCTATCAAGAGTATGTCATCCACATACTCTACGAGGATCATCACCATACTCCCTACTACCTTTTTGTATATACAAGGTTTATCTACCATTTTGATGATGTCAAACTGTTTGACTACTTCATCAAAACAGATGTTCCAACTCCGCGATGCCTGCTTTATCCTATAAAGCATCTTGTACACGTTTCCGCTGCTCCCACTATCTATGAAGCCCTCTGGCTGTGTACTTATAGACGCTCTCTTCCAAAACATCATTTAGAAAAGCAGTCATGACACCCAACCGCCAGATATCGTAGTCATGGTATGTAGCCGTGGCAAGTAGGATCTGGATGGACTTAAGCATAGCTACTTGAAAAGGTTTCATCATTATCCACGCCTGGTCGATGACGAAAAGCTTTAACAAGTCTAGCTTTGAAAGTCTCAACTTTTCCATCTACACCAAGTAATCTTCTCAAGATATACTTGCTCCTGATGGTGATTTAACCCTTCAGATATAGCAACCAAAGTCCATACTTTGTTGGTGTACATGGATTCCATCTCAGATCGCTAAGCATCCAGCCATTCTTACAGAGTCCCACTCCTGATGGCCAGCTCGAAACTAGTTGGGTCATCATCTCATGATGCAATCCTCGCTCCCACTGTCATAGAGTAACCGAAGTATCTCTCAGATGGGTGAGGAAGCCTCACTAGATCGGCGGAGAGGCCGAGGTTCGTTGGTAACTATTGAATCCTTTGGTTTTATCAAATCATCTGATGTAGTTTGTATATCTGGAACCTTTCCAGTTCTACATTACAGACCTTGCCTCGAGCTTGTCCGGATTTTGCTTTTCAGACATAGGCTGGAAAACCCCAAATCTTAACTAACTTAAGAGATGGGCTCTTCCCTTATCATATCAAATATGAAGTGGTAGGCAACTGATTTGATTTGAACCCTATTCAATAGGTATGCAGCTTCTCAAGTGCATAACTCCCAAAAAGGAAACAGGTAACTCAGTAGTACTCATCATAGAGCACACCTTATCATATAGGGTGTGATTGCTCCGCCCCGATATACCATCGTGCTATGGTTTATACGGAGGAGTAATGCTGAGAGAGAATCTCATTCTCCTTTAGAATAATCCAGGATTTTCGTGCTCAAGTATTCTCCTCCTTGATCACATTAAAGGACATAATACTTATACCCTTATTGGTTCTCTACTTCTAACTTATATTCTGTGAATATCTCAAAAGGTTCGGACTTGTGTTTCAACAGGAACATATGTCTGAATCTTGAGAGATTATCAGAGAATGTAACGAAGTACAAAGAACCAGTCCTGGCATATGTAGACAAGGGACCTTACATACATCAACATGTATCATCCCAAGAGTTCACTAACTCTTTCTCTGTTTCCAATAAACAGAGCTGGTGTCAATATATCTTTGTGACATGACTGGCAAGTTTCACAAGATGTAGATTCAAACTGATTTAAATATGCATCTACATGTAACTTTTGCTAGTCGGGTCGCATTGATATGATCTAGTCTACAATGCCTCAAGAAGGATTCGTTCATTTCTGAACTCTTCCTCTTGTGTGTGTTCCGTATACTAAAGAACTGTTGTTTGATTTAGAACATCAATGCTTTTAGATAACGTGCCTGAACCGATCAACTATTGATATAGAAAATGTTCAAAACATTATCCAACAATAAAAAAAAATTTCGTTTCTTTACTAACAAAGAGACAGATATGATTTTGTATATCAGGTTCGGTATCTAATAACATTCGTTCAGAATCAATGTATCGTAATACAGGGTGACAGTGACCAACAGACTTGGCTGCAACACTTGCCCCGTTTTCTGCCTCATGAAACTTATCACCCATTCTCAGTTCTCTACTTTTCTGTAGCCCTATGTAACAGATTACATATCTGGGATCCTGTTCCGGTATCTAATACCCAGGACGTAGAGGATACTGAGAAACAGTTCTGTATAATGAACACACCCGAAGATGATGAATCAGCATGCACTCTCTTCGTTTGGGCGGCACGGGAATTCTGGTAATCCACAATTTCCTGCTCTGTCTTATAACAATTATAAGTTGGAGCGGGACCAACGTTCCCCAGCTCAGTATAACAAGCGGGTTCGGTCAAATATCCGTATTATTATCTTGATTAAGGCGTGATATGGTCGCTACCTGGAGAGAGAGAGAAGAAAACACTCAGCGTGCGCTCTTGTAAGATCAGATTGGTTATTATTTTATCTAATCAGGATGGCTCCCACTGTTTTTATCAAATCTTCCTTCAAACCCTAAAAGGAAAGACTAGCCGGGATTAATTACACACTACAAGTTCGCCAATCTTTCAGCCAGGCCAGTGTCGGTACTTCGAGGGAGGTCCCCCGTGCTTTCGCACGAACCTAATTAATGTAAACCTCGTTTTCCCAGAGGCGTAACCTCGTTGACACCTTTCTAGACACCTACTTGATCGGTTAATTGTAATGTGTAAAAGTCTCACAGGAGTAACTCTTACTCGCAGCGGGTATCGGGATCCAACTATCTTATAGAAGGTATGCAATCTCATTGCAAATTTCAACACTTGAAATTCCCGATAATTTTGCCCCTAACGTGCTATGACCTTGACGAAAGCCAACAAACCATAGTCCGCTAGTCAAGTTCAACCCGTACATTTCTTGATTGAATTAAACCCACCCGCACGACCCTTGACGAAAGCCAACAAAGCCGCACGACTATCCTAATCCAATCGCATCGTATGCAGCAGATAAGCAGAATATAGCTACCGCACACTACACCTTGACGAAAGTCAACAAATGCAGCACGAATACTATATACAACTTATCTGAAATGACGGAGGGCTACGACAGGTTTTTCTGAAAACCTATTGCGTAATGAACTTGATATCGTTGTAGGATCGAATGAATTTTAAAATGGAGTGTTTTTGAGGCTTTTCTAGTTTTGCTAAAGGAGTCACTCCCGGTGAAGGGATCGTCGGTCCTTTCCTCGTCGAATGAGGTGCGGGATATATCATATATATCGTTGTGCAAAGCAAAAACTCTTAAAAGCAATCGAAAGACAAACCGAGTGTGTAGCATCTGCCAGTTATTGCTAAAGGAGTCACTCCCGGTGAAGGGATCTCGGTCCTTTCCTCATCGAATAAGGTGCAGGATATATCACATATACCGCTGTGCAAAGCAAGAACTGTAGCTACCTGTTTTATTTTGAAATTCGATCCTACAACATCTTAGGTTTCTTTTATTTCATTAATCACATTAATGAAGTCCCATCATTTAAGTTACCTAAACATCACAGATAAATACGACGTACACTTATGCCATCCGCATTCGCCTCGATGTCCCCTCGTGCACCGTTAGGTTAGGTAACTAACGGCAGAGCGGGGCAGGGCTAGCGCGGGTGCGAAACATAAGTAACATCTATATAATATATCATATATACTATATAAAGTATCTATCACAGAACATCACATGATCACATCACAGATACCGCAGCAGAAAAATCATATGAAATATTGGATATACTAGGAAGTCCGTGTTTTCAATACGAGCCAGTATAAAACACGGATTCCACGGTCGTGATGAATAGCCAAACCCACACCCCTAGACCCCTACGAGAGCGGCAAGAAACCCTACCAATTCTAGAGTTAGGAGACCCGGACTCGACTCCTCGAGTTGGTCTCCCACTGGACTCCAGAACCCGGTTACTTGTGCTCCCCTCCTTGGGTCTTTCCTAGTGTGGAAAAGTAAATAATATACAAACGGTGACATCTTCCGCAACCTGGAAGTGCCCCAATAAAATAATATTACATACAAGTTTTTACATGAACGAAAATGAAAAACACTCATCTCACATAAAAACCCCCGGCTATTCAAACACGACGATCCAATATAACATATCCAGCAACACATAACATCACATGTTATCAACTTAAGTAAATATGCGCATCCCAATTGTCGTTTACATATAGCAACGAAACCGGCGATATCACATATTACACTTACGGTCACAGAAAAGAAAGTGTAAAACTACAACAGCTGGAATCCGCAACCACCTCAGACATCGTATGCCTGACCAAATGAATTCTTTAGACATCGCATGCCTAACAATTATAAACCCCGCATTTTAGTCTCAAAATCAAAAACACTTTTCAATACCAAGTCGGGCAATTCAACAGGATTCCCGACATCCTGATCGAATGCTCGTCGCAAACTTTAGTAGGCGGCTGCACCCCCGATACCGTCGACAAAGTGCACCAAGGCGGAACACCGCTACCGCGAGTACCCGAACGGATGCTTTCGGCGACGGGGTTCTCCTACAGTCACTTGGTCGGGGCTATGGAGTGAGGCTGTCTATTAAGTTTACCCGGTGAGTATCCGCGTACGCTACGTGATTGCGACGGACTTTTGATGACATCAAAATTCCGTGGCAACCGATCAAGTGAGACTAAAGTGCTATGTTTGTAACATTCATTCGGTTACCTCATAACTTATTGTGAATTCCAATTGTTGTATCACATTCCAGATAAACAGAAAATGTTAAACTTTCCGATCGAACAGTCGAACACCCAAGTTTTCCCGATACAGCTCATCACATGAAATAAGTTTAAAAACATCCAGTTCATGCCTCAGTACCAACGGTCCAGCCGTAGAAGGGTCAAGCCAACGCCTCACATGTGGCACGCCGTACTGCCCCAAACCCGAAGGTTTAAAGGGCAGTTCAAGACGGTCACATAATCGAGTTAAGGTTTGTTGTCTTCTAGAGGGACCATCGCGTTACTTGCACTACTTAGAACGTCTTTAAACCACGGAAAAATCCAACACTTGGGAAATTTTCCGGCAGGGGAAAAGTTGGGTATTTATATCCGGTCGAACTTTTTAACATATTCAAAAATCATCCGGAAAGACACATAGACAGAGTTTGACAATCCGATCGAATAAACGAATCCCCAAAACAACCCCAGAAAATTCAACTCTTGAATAATATTTAAAAATACCCAGAGAACTCAGCACTGAATAAAGGAAGTTACTGTGCAAAATTGGGTGGGTGACGTCATCATACGGCCGCGGAACCGCCGCAGAAGCCAGGCTTCTGCCGCTGTTCCGCCGCACTCTGGAGGAATCATGGACACGTGTTGCACAGTAATTCTTAGGATTCCCTGCTGATTTTTCTGCATATTTTTAATTTGGAAAAATCCCAGTTTTTAGAAAAAGTCCAGAGAGCTATTTTGGGGTTAGGGTTTTGGTTCGATCGGGTTTCAAACGTCGTCTACACATCGCCTAAGGCTCTAGCTAGGCTCTGATACCACTGTAGGGTTCCTAGGCACTCTCAAGAGGTCTCACAAGGCATCAACCATGCCAATTTCAAACGTTAGGGGTGCCGAGAAACCCTAGACTACGGATCGTTAACTAGATGTCTAGGCGAAAGATGCAACTAGTAAACTACTTTACTAAGAGAACGGAAATACAACCTTTGTAGATCCAGTCCTCCACCTCCATAGCTCCGCAATGAAGTCTCCTCGCTGTCCAAATGGAAGCCCGGGCTCTAGCGTCGGCTTCATCGGAGAAATGGGCGGGCAAGGTCGTCGGCTTCGTGCCGAAGACGATCTACGTCGAGGCATCACTAGATCAAGCTCCCACTTCACCAAGTCATGAAACTTGTGAAGAGAACACCCTATACTACTTGGCAAGAGGTAGAGGATGAAGAAATAGGAAGTGGGTTCACTTTAGAATTGGATTTCTCACTCTTTTCATCAAGTTGCCATTGATGGAGGCAAGCTTCTTCATGTGAAGAAGAAGAAGAAGAACATGAAAATGTTATGATAAGTTAATTAGAATAGAAAAGAAAAAGAATACTTCTCATAACATTAACTATAGTTATGTGTAGAGAATTGACCAAGGTTAAAGGAATGGTTAGGGTTAAGGAGAAGAAGACAAAATGGTTACTTTGGTCAAAACCTTCATGAAGCTTCAACAAGCTTCTCCATTGAAAGCAACCATTTTGTATTATTCTTTTATCTTTTCGAATAAATAAAAAGATAAAGGAATGAATAAATAAATATAAACCCTAACCATTTACTTAACCAAGGTTTAACTCTTTACACAAAACCTAGCATTCATGCATCATCAAACATGATACAACCATTTGCACAAAAAGTATATCACATATACAACTTGTACATCCAAGTGAAAAAATCCATTTAAAGTGAACCAATACTAGTTAATGCAAAGTAATATATCAAATATATAATTATGCATTAAATCATTAAATCAACACTTGATTCAATGATCCGGTCATGTTGCACACAACCGACTAGTATACAATGTATCAATTTATCGAATCAATCCTTAATTCGATAACTAGGTTATATCGCATACAACCATTCGACACATTCATCGCGAGAATGAAATACGGTATCACATACACGCATTATTCTCGGTCCCGCACATATCTCATATGCGCTCCTATTTCGTTTCGCTTGAGCCAGGAAACCTCTGTGTAGGACTCTAAAGACTCGTCAATACGCCGATAGCAGGTGATGATCATATGAAACACCCACAAGCCGCAAGCGGTCTGCTAAACGTAACGGCCACCCGGGTATTGAGCGATCAGAAGATCGACGAGCAATCCCGCTCACACTCCTATGAATCCAACCAGTAACACTTACCTTACAGTCCAGTCTCGTCATCTGATATGTCGCATATCTCGCCTAGGGGTGGTAAACGTCAGACCCTAATAGCTCGATAAGTCGTGTCGATATGAGGTCTATAACAATTCGAGAAACTACTGGTAACACTTACCTGTAAATCACAGCAACCCTGGCCAGGGATTTCTGGTTATAGCCTATCGAACACAGCGCAACATCAACTCCCTATACCGGGAGAGACGAATCCCCTCCTATCGCTCATTGCCTCCATGTGACTCGGGACTGTACCCAAAAACCACTGTTTTGCACGCCCTCTTGGACGTGGTAAGATGGAAATCAAAGCACAGTGGGAATCACACAAGACTCTATGACGATCTTGGGTCAACAGACTACTCTGTACCAGTGTCACCAGAGAACTGCCATCTGACGTAAGGTATAATACCATCTGGGAGTTCTCGGCGAGTCTGTCCAGTATACCCAGTCTCCACTGAGCACCCGTATATCATCTCTGATGTCAAACACCAATGGATATGGGATCATCCATCGCCCATCTGTATGGGTCGAGAAGGTATACGCTACTCTACTCTGGTATATCGATGCCCCGTCTCGATATACCCACGACTAGGAACCTTGAAGGATGTACTTATGGACTACCATGTCTCCACTAGTATGATCTGCATCATAGTCCAGATAGTCAAGTACACATCCTAAGGGCTTTACCAACATGTAACAGAGAGACAATCAATATACACGTTAAGGTAAAGAGTAACCAGATAGCATACTATCATGTCGAGCAAGAAAGTCCTCCCTATATATGTCCCAGCATCCACTACAATATACATCCAATGTACAGTAATGGCCTCTAGGGCATATATATAACGAACAGATGACATACTCTTGATAGGAAATTGTTTCCTATGATACAATCGGTCAAGCTCCTCTTATAATGGGGATTCCCTATAGAAGATCTGGATGATACCTACTACATCTTGTGCAGTATGATCTATGGTGATAGATCTGAGTGGTTGTTGGGAGTGTTCCAAATCCAGGTAAATTAACACCATACTAAAGGGGTTTAGTATGGAGGATTCTATGCGTGGTGGTTCGCCCACTTACTCATGAATCACTCTCTCCAAAAAGATGTCTCCCAAGATTGATTTAGAGAGATCTCGCGTGCAAGGGATACCCTATGTTTCGGCAGTAGGCACTATCATGTATGTGATGTTATGTACCAGACCAGATGTAGCTGACTCACTAGGTGTAGTGATTAGGAATCAATCGGATCATGGGAGAATCACTGTACAACTTTAAAGGACATTCTTAAGTACTTGAGAAGCACTAAAAGAAAGTTCTTGTTTTGAGCTTCCAGAGTGATAAGGATGACTGAAAGTCATTCACAGGCATTGTCTTTACCCTCAGTGGTGGGACGGTATGTTGGAAGAGTTCCAAACTAGATACCGTGGCATACTATACGATAAAGGCTGAATACATCGCTACCAACGATGCTGCCAAAATTGCTGTCTGGGCATTTCTTGTTCATGAGATGAACATGGTTCCTACCATGGAGCGTCCAATAATTGTTATTGTGACTACAATAGAGTTGTGGTTTTAGCCTAGGAACACCAGTCCCATCAGAGATTTAGACATATTCTGAGGACAGTATCACCTGATCTGGGAGATGGTTGATCTCCAAGGGATCGTGGTTAGGAGAGTTGACGTAAAAGATAAACACAGTGGATCCACTCAAAAAGGCCATTCTCTATAGAGACTTCTATAGGACGTTGAGTATGAGATACTGCAACAAATGGCCTTAGTGCTGTAGGGTTACTAGGCACTATTACAAGGGTCTATAAGGTATCAACCATGCCCGATTTAAAATTTAAAAGTGCCGAACAACCTAAAGCGAGGATCTTTGCTAGATAATTAGGGTTAAACATGCAAGTAAACATCTTTACATCTAAGAGAGAGGGATTACAACCTTTGTAGTCCGCTCCTTCGCTTCATAAGCTCCGAGTAGTAGTCCCTTCGCCGCGATCCATGATCTCCCGGACTCAAGAGAGGCTCCACAAGCCGAACGATCCATGCTTGCTTGAAGTCTTCCTTTTCGAAGATGATCTACCTTGAAGTTTCTTTAACTCAAGCTCTCACTTCTCTAATCAAGTATTAATAAAGTGAACACCCTAATCTAAGTGGCTAGATTAGATGAGGATGATGAAGTAGGAATTTGGCTCTCTTTTCTTATCTATTTCTCACACACACTCATCATAAAATCAAAAGCTAGTAAACTTAAGGAGGAAGAAGAAGATGAAGTCTTTTGTGATGAATAATGAATTGTTAATGCAACCCATGGTTAATCATGAAAGGGCTAACCATTGTAGAGATTTAACTAGGGTAAAGGGTTTGGGTTGCGTTACGAAATATCTCCAATAATATCAACACATAATATCTTAGCTTAAAACAAAACAGAAGCTTCTAGAAGCTTCATGAAAATGCTAACCCAAATCAAACCCTAACAATGTTTAATCTCCACAAATCATGTTGCATTATTAATCATAACTTGTTACAATATTATATATCACATATATAATACATTTTTGTAACAAAAGAAAATAATACAATTAACATATATCGCATATATATCAATGTATTATCCGGTGAGAAAATGAATCAAAAAAGAGAGCCAATATTAGATAATGTAATGTAATATATCACATATATAATTATACATTAAATTATCGAATCAACACTTGATCCGACAATCCGGCTATATCGCATATAACCGACTAATATATCATGTACCAATTCATCGAATCAACACTTGATCCGATGACCCGGCTGATATCAAATATCGCGAGAATAGAATACGTTATCTCATATCGTATTATTCTCGGTCCCGCACATATCACATGTGTGCTCCTACTCCGTTTTGCCTGAGTCAAGAAACCTCAGTGTAGGACTCTAAAGAATCGTCAATACGCCGGCAGTAGGTGATGATCATATCAAACACCCACAAGCTGTAAGCGGTCAGCTAAATGTAACAACCACCCAGGTATTGAGCGATCAGAAGATCAACAAGCAAGCCTGTACATTCTCCTGTGAATCCAATCAGTAACACTACCGTACAGTCCGGTCTCTTGGTCTGATATGTCGCATATCTAGTCTAGGGGTGGTAAATGTCAGACCCCAGTAACCGATAAGTCGTGTCGATGTGAGGCTCATAACAGGTCGAGAACCTACTGATAACACTTATCGGTAGTACTCTATATCAGCCCTGGCCAGAGACTTCCAGTTATAGCCAATCGAACACTGCACAACATCGAATCCCTATACCGGGAGAGACGAAACCCCTCCTATCGCTCATTGCCTCCATGTGATTTGGGACTGTACCCAAAAGCCACCGTTTTGTATGCCCTTTTGGACATGGTAAGGTGGAAATCAAAGCACGGTGGGAATCACACAAGAATCTATGACGATCTCCGGTCTACAGACTAACCTGTACCAGCGTCACCAGAGAACTGCCATCTGACGTGAGGTATAATACCATCTGGGAGTTCTCGTCGAGTCCGTTCAGTGTACCCAGTCTCCACTGAGCACCCGTACACCATCTTTGATGTCAAACACTGATGGATATGGGATCATCCATCGCCCATCATATGGGTCAAGATGCGTATACGCTAGTCTACTCTGGTGTATCGATGCCCTGTCTCGATACACCCTCGACTAGAAACAATTATAGGATGTACTCATAGACTACCGTGGCACCATTAGTATGATCTCATCATAGTACCAGTAGTCGAGTACATATCCTAAGGGCTTTATCAACATGTGAGAGTAAGACAGTAAACTAATATAAGTCAACATGTTAAAACAAAGTGAAACCAAATAGCATACTATCATGTCGAGCAAGAAAGTCCTCTCTATATATATCCAAGCATCCACTATAATATAAATCATATGTACAACAATGGCCTCTAGGGTATATATATAACTAACAATCTCTCACTTGCACTAAGGCCAGCTGTTGTAGTATCTCATACCCAGCATTCCGAGGAGTCTCTCAAACTGTGTCTGGGGAATGGCCTTTGTGAGTGGATCCACAGTGTTGTCCTTCGTATCAACTCTCCTGACCTCGATCTCCCGGCGATCAACTATCTCCCGGATCAGGTGATACCGCCTCAGAATATGTCTAGACTTCTGATGGGACCTGGGTTCCTTGGCCAAAGCCACAGCTGCATTGTTATCACAATACAAAGGTATTGGATGCTCAATGGATGGAACCACACCAAGTTCAGTAATGAACTTCTTCATCCAGACAGCCTCTTTTGCAACATCGTTGGCAGCGATGTATTCAGCCTCCATCGTCGAGTCTGTAACGGTTTCCTGTTTGGAACTCTTCCAACACACCGCCCCTCCTTTGAGGGTAAAGACAAATCCCGAGTGCGACTTAGAGTCGTCCTCATCACTTTGGAAGCTTGAATCGGTAAAGGACTCCACCTGGAGTTCTCCGTTACCATACACCAAGAACATCTCTTTAGTTCTTCTCAAGTACTTGAGAATGTTCTTCACTGCTGTCCAGTGATTCTCTCCAGGATCTGCTTGATACTGACTCACTACAATTAGTGAGTATGCTATATCGGGTCTGGTACATAGCATCACATACATGGTAGAGCCTACTGCCAAAGCATACGGCATCCCTTGCATGCGAGCTCTCTCCAAATCAGTCTTGGGAGACATCTCTTTGGAGAGAGTGAGTCCAGAGATCGTAGGTAGGTTCCCACACTTGGATTCTTCCATACTAAACCTCTTTAGTATGGGGTCAATGTACCTAGATTGGGACAATCCCAGTATCCATTTAGATCTATCTCTATAGATCATAATTCCCAGGATGCAGGAGGCATCACCTAGATCTTTCATTGAGAATCTTTGTGATTAGAAGAGATTGACCGATTGCAGCATAGGAACGTCATTTCCTATCAAGAGTATGTCATCCACGTACAATACGAGGAAGACAACCTTACTCTCTACAACCTTCTTATAGATACAAGGTTCATCTACGTTTTTGATGAAGTCAAACTCTTTGATTACAACATCAAAGGAGATGTTCAAACTCCGCGATGCTTGCTTTAACCCATAGATGGATTTAAGCAGCTTGCACACCTTTCCGCTGCTCACACTGTCTACGAAGCTCTCTAGCTGAGTCATGTACACGCACTGTTCTAAATCACCATTTAGAAAGGCGGTCTTAACATCCATCTGCCAGATTTCATAGTCATGGTATGTAGCAATGGCAAGTAAGATCCGGATGGACATAAGCATAGCCACTGGAGAAAAGGTTTCGTCATAATCCACACCTGGTCATTGACGAAAACCTTTTGCAACAAGTCTAGTTTTGTCTCCACTTTTCCATCTACACCAAGTTTCTTCTTAAAGATCCATTTGCTCCCAATGGGTTTTACCCCTTCAGGAGAAACTTCCAAAGTCCATACTTTGTTGGTGTACATGGATTCCATCTCAAATCATATAGCATCCAGCCATTTCATAGAGTCACCACTCGTGATGGCCTGCTCGAAGCTAGTCGGGTCATCATCTTCCATGATGCAATCCTCGCTTCCACCATCAAAGAGAAAACCGTAGTATCTCTCAAGTGGATGAGAAACCCTACTAGATCGGCGGAGAGGCTGAGGTTCGTTGGGTACTTCTGAATCCTCTGGTTCCTCTAAATCTTCTGTCGTAGTTTGTGTTGTTGGATCTTCTTCCAGTTCTACCTCTTCGCCACAAATTTCCTTTGCAAGAAATTCCTTTTCTAAAAAGGTGGCATGTCGAGAAACAAACACCTTTTGTTCCTCAGTGTGGTAGAAGATATACCCTTGTGAGTTCTTGGGATATCCTACAAACATGCATAGGACAGATCTTGCCTCGAGTTTCTCTGGATTGTGCCTTTTGACATAGGCCGGACAACCCCATATCTTAACATACTTAAGAAATGGTCTCTTCCCCTTCCATATCTCATATGGAGTGGTAGGCACTGATTTGGTAGGAACCATATTCAATAGGTTTATGGCTGTCTCAAGCGTATACCCCAGAAGGAAATAGGCAATTCAGCATTGCTCATCATTGAGCGCACCATATCTAATAGGGTGCGATTTCTCCGCTCCGATATACCGTTGTGTTGTGGTGTATAAGGAGGAGTAAGATGAGAGAGAATCCCATTCTCTTTTAGATAATCTAGAAACTCATTGCTCAAGTATTCTCCTCCTCGATCAGATCGAAGGATCTTAATACTTTTGCCCGTTAGGTTCTCTACTTCGTGCTTATATTCTCTGAATTTCTCAAAAGCTTCAGAATTGTGTCTCATCAGGAACACATGTCCGTATCTTGAGAGATCGTCAGTGAATGTAATGAAGTTGGAAGAACCGTTCCTGGCCTGTGTAGACATGAGACCGCATACATCACTATGTATCAGTCCCAAGAGTTCCGTAACTCTTTCTCCGTGTCCACTAAACGGAGTTTTGGTCATTTTGCCTTTGAGACATGAATGGCAAGTTTCATAAGATGATAATTCGAACGGATTCAAATATCCATCCTTATGTAACTTAGCTAACCGTGCCGCATTGATATGACCAAGTCTACAATGGCACAAGAAGGATTCGTTCATTTCTGAACTTTTCCTCTTTTGTGTTTGTTGTATATTAAGGACTGTAGATTGATTGAGAATGTATATGCCATTACGTAACGAGCCTGATCCAATCAACTTTTGATTTAGGAAGATGTTCATAACATTATCCTGTATTACAAAATTATATCCTTCTTTACTTAATAAAGAAACTGATATAATGTTGCACATCATGTTCGGTATATAATAGCACTCGTTCAGAATCAATGTATTACTATTTGGTAATACAAGGTGATAATCGCCAACAGCTTTGGCTTCAATATTTGCACAATTCCCTACTGTTACAAAATGATCACCCATTCCCAGTTCTCTACCTTTACGTAGCCCACGTAACAAATTACATATGTGGGATCCCGTTCCGGTATCTAATACCCAGGACGTAGAGTGAACTGAGAAACAGTTCTCGATAACTAACACATCCGAAGAAGATGCATCAGCATGCTTGTTCTTCGTTTGGACGGCTTGAGAATCCATATATTCTCCTATTTCCTGCTCAGTCTTATAACACTTATAAGAAAGAACGGGACCAATGTTCTCCTGCTCAGTATAATAAGCAGGTTCAGTCAATACATCAATATTATTATCTTGATTAAGGCCTGACATGGTCGCTACCTGGAGAGAGAGAGAAGAAAACATTTTAGCGTATGCTCTTGCAAGATTAGCTTGGTTATTATCTTATCTAATCAGGATGTCTCCCACTGTTTTTATCAAATCTTCCTTCAAACTCTAAAAGGTAAGATTAGCCGGGATTAATTACACCCTACAATTTCGTCAATCTTTCAGCCAGATCAGTGTTGGTACTTTGAGGGAGGTTCCCCGTGCTTTCGCACAGACCTAATTAAAATAAACCTCGTTTTCCCAGAGGCATAACCCCGTTAACACCTTTCTAGACACCTACTTGATCGGCTAATTGTCCTGTGTAAAATTCTCCCTGGAGTAACTTTTACTCACAGTGGGTATCAAGATCCATCTATCTCATAGAAGGTATGCAATCTCATTGCAAATTTCAACACTTGAAATTCCCGATAATATTTTTACCCATAATGTGCTATGACCTTGATGAATGCCAATAAACCATAGTCCGCTAGTCAAGTTCAACCCGTACATTTCTTGATTGAATTAAACCCAGCCGCACGTCCCTTGACGAAAGCCAACAAAGTCGTACGACTACCCTAACCCATTCACATCATATGCTACAGATAAACAATAGTTAGCTACCGCACACTACGCCTTGACGAAAGCCAACAAACGCAGCACGAATACTAAGTATTACCTATCTGAAATGTCGGAGGGCTACGCAGGTTTTTTCAGAAAACCATGAGCGTAATGAACTTGATATCGTTGTAGAAACAAGTAATTTTGAAAATGAGTGTTTTTTAGGCTTTTCTAGTTTCACTAAAGAGGTCACTCCCGGTGAAGGGATCTCGGCTCTTTCCTTATCGAATAAGGTGCAGGATTTTTCACAAATACCACGGTGCAAAGCAAGAACTATAGAAGCAATCAAAAACTAAACCGCGAGTTTGTAGCATCTGCCAGTTTTGCTAAAGAGGTCACTCCCGGTGAAGGGATCTCGGCTCTTTCCTCAACGAATAAGCTGCAGGGTATATCATATATACCGCTATGCAAAGCAAAACTGTAGCTACCCTTTTTATAAAGTTTTGATTCTACAACATCTTTTAGGTTTCTTTTCTTTTATTAATCTCATTAATAAATCCCATCAGTTAATGCTTCCTAAGAATCACAGAAGCAACAAAAGCAGTAATATTTATATATCAACATATATATATATATATATATATATATATAGTATAAGCATTCGTCTCAGGAAGTAATATGATCTCATCACAGAACATTGCAGCAGAAGATAACATATGAAACATTGGATATACTAGGACGTCCGTGTTTTATTTCGAGCCTGTATAAAACACGGATTCCAAGGTCGCGATGAATAGCCAAACCCACATCCCTAGACCCCTACGAGAGCGGCAAGCAACTCTGCCAATTCTAGGGTTAGAAGACCAGGTCTCGACTCCTCGAGATGGCCTCCCACTATACCCTAGAACCCGGTTACTTGTGCTCCCCTCCTTGGGTCTACCTAATGCGGAAAAGTAAATAATATACAAAGGTGACAACAACCTCAACCCGGAAGTGCCCCAATAAAAGAATATTACATACAATGAATTTTACATGAATGAAAATAAAAACCCTCATCTCACATAAAACCCATGGCTATTCAGAACACGACGATCCAATACAACATATCACAGCAACACATAATATCTCATATCATCAACGTAAGCAAGTATGCGTATCCTGATTGTCGTTGATGTATAGCAACGAAGCCGACGATATACCACATACTACGCTTACGGTCACAGAAAAGAAAGTGTAAAACTACAACTTTTGGAATCCACAATCACTTTAGACATCTTAAATCCGAAATATCACATACTTCGCATCTCATGCTTAACTACATGAATTCCACATATTGTATCACATTGCATATAAATAGACAAAGTTAAACTTTCCGATCGAATAATCAAATACCCAAGATTTTCAAATAGCTCAACACTTGAGCGGAGTTCAAAAATCCCAAAACATGTCACAGCCCCAATGAACCAGCCGTAGAAGGGTCAAACCAATGCCTCACATGTGGCAACGCTAAACTACCACAAACCCAAGGGTTCAGTGGAAGTTTTGACGGCCACATAATCGAGTTAAGGTTACGTTCTTCTAGAGGGTCCACAGATATGCTTGCATGTTTTTCCGAAAGTTTTGAACTCAAGAAAAATTCAACACTTGAAAGTGCTTCATGTCGGGAAAAAAATGAGTTATTGATATCCGTTCGAACATTTTAACACGTTCTAAATTATCCGGAAAACTAAACGATGTTAAACTTTCCGATCGAATCAACGAATTCATAAGATCTCCAGAATACTCAACACTTGAGTAATATTAATAATTCCCAGAAGTATATACTAATACCTACGGATAAACCCTACAAATACGAGTCCCTAATTCCCAAGTACGGCCGCAGAACCGCCGCGCAAAGCTTGGTATTGTCGCGGTTCCGGGGCGACTTAAGAGAGTTAGGAGCTCGTATTTCACAGTTATCCATATAATCACCTGCTAAATTTTCTGAGTATTTTTAATACGGAACAAATCATATTTTAAAGAAATTTCCAGAGAGGGGGTCAATATCGACGTTTCGGGGTTCGATCGGACTTTTAACTTCGTATACACTTCGTCTAATGCTCTAGCTAGGCTCTGATACCACTGTAGGGTTACTAGGCACTGTTACAAGGTTCTATAAGGAATCAACCATGCCTGATTTAAAATTTAGAAGTGCCGAACAACCTAAAGCGAGGATCTTTGCTAGATAATTAGGGTTAAACATGCAAGTAAACATCTTTACATCGAAGAGAGAGGGGTTACAACCTTTGTAGTCCGCTCCTTCGCTTCATAAGCTCCGAGTACTAGTCTCTTCGCCATGATCCATGATCTCCCGGACTCAAGAGAGGCTCCACAAGCCGAACGATCCATGAATGCTTGAAGTCTTCCTTTTCGAAGATGATCTACATTGAAGTTTCTTTAACTCAAGCTCTCACTTCTCTAATCAAATATTAATGAAGTGAACACCCTAATCTAAGTGGCTAGATTAGATGAGGATGATGAAGTAGGAATTTGGCTCTCTTTTCTTATCAATTTCTCACACACACTCATCACAAAATCAAAAGCTAGTAAGCTTAAGGAGGAAGAAGAAGATGAAGCCTTTTGTGATGAATAATGAATTATTATTCTAATTACAAATGCAACCCATGGTTAATCATGAAAGGGCTAACCATTGTAGAGATTTAACTAGGGTAAAGGTTTTGGGTTGGGTTAGGAAATATCTCCAAAAATATCAACACATAATATCATAACTTAAAACAAAACAGAAGCTTCTAGAAGCTTCATGAAAATGCTAACCCAAATCAAACCCTAACCATGTTTAATCTCCATAAATCATGTTGCATTAGTAATCATAACTTGTTAAAATATTATATATCACATATATAATACATTTTTGCAACAAAAGAAAATAATACAATTAACATATATCGCATATATATCAATGTATTATCCGTTGAGAAAATGAATCAATAAAGCGAGCCAATATTAGAAAATGTAATGTAATATATCACATATATAATTATACATTAAATTATCGAATCAACACTCGATCCGACAATCCGGCTATATGGCATATAACCGACTAATATATCATGTACCGATTCATCGAATCAACACTTGATCCGATGACCTGACTGATATCAAATATCACGAAAATAGAATATGGTATCTCATATCGTATTATTCTCGGTCCGGCACATATCACATATGTGCTCCTACTGCATTTTGCCTGAGTCAAGAAATGTAACATTTCAAAATAATAAAATATTATTTTTGGGAATTTTTATAATTTAATATTATTTTATTGATTATTTTAATATTAAATTTATAATTAAATACCGATAAATGGGAAAATTTTTGAAAATTATGGAAAATTCAAAAATAATGTATTCTATGGAATTATGTCAATTTAAAGTTTTTATGAGCATTTATATGCTAATTTAGTGCCAATCGCGATTAAAAATCGCTAATTAGATTTTTAGCGTTTTGGGGCAAAACATGCACATATCATTTGTACACTTGTGTTTCATTCGTTTCTTTGCCTTCTCTTCATTTTAGCATGGTTGATTAGGGTTGACCATTGCGTGAGAATGATAAGGAGAAAAGAAAAGAAAAAGGGTAAAGAATGATGATGAGAGAGAGAGAGGGTAGGTATAGGTCAACTTTTACTTTTTGAAGCATACTCCCATCATTTTATCCTCTCATTTCTCTCTCCCTCTTTCCCCATCTCCTGCTGCTGCCTCTTCCCTCACTTCCTCCTCTACCTTCATGCCTCTCAAACATCACAAAAATCAACTCAAAACCTCACACCAATTTCACAAAAAGTGTGCACAAGCTCACAAGCTTTAAAATGGACCAAGAAAGATGGTGTTTTCGTGCTGTGGGAAGATTCATGAGTCTCTATGGAGGTAATTCTTTCACAATTGTTGTAGCATTTCAAGTGATTTAGCCTCCTTTAAAGTTTATTGTCGTTTTGTCGAAGTTTTATACACTTTGGAAAACCCTACAGAGGGTTAGGGTAAATTTGAGTTGTGGCGATGCAATTGGACTCTAATTGTAACACCTGAGAATGTGTTTAGTGACTAATTATATTTTAATATGTGGGGTTTTTGGTAAAAAGTTTACCAAAGCGGGTTTCTAATAATTTATCTGGTTTTATGTTTATTTTAGTAGAATTTTATCTCTACCGCACACACTTGTGCATGTTAACTAAGGTTAAGTCTAGGATTGCCAAGTCTAGTTGTGCATATGGGTTGACCATGTTTAGAGAACCATGGTGGTCTAACACCTTTGGTTAAGTTAATTAGTTTTAATTAAGGGTTTGGTTTTGTCTATGGGTGATTAGGGTTAAGGTTGACTTGTGGTGACAGGAAGGGTTATGATGGCTTGTGCAAGCAAGCATTTAATGAGAGAGAGAGAGAGAGTGGTGGCTCCAAGGTTAGGTCACCATCCATCTCACCTCAAAGCTTTTGCATGTCTCTCACACTCTCTTTCACATCCCTCACATCTCTCCCTCTCACCCAGACACACATACTTCATCATATTCACAACACCACACAACTCCACAGCAACAAATACTGCTGCTGCAACAACAGCAACACAAACACAAAAAAAAACACAACACCAAAACAACAGAACCAACATCAATAAACAGCAGTAGCAGCAGCAGCCTGAAACAGTAACTGCAAATAGCAACTGCAGCAAATTTGGATGCACTTCAGCAGCAGCAGACCATTCTTCTCCTTCTTCTTCTCCTTCTACTTGTTTGTGAGGTTCCTAGGGGGTATAACTTCTAAACTCCTTCCTTGTTTGCTTAGTTTGTGTCTATATAGCTTCGATTAGCGATAATTATACGATTTTGTGCTTGTTTTGGTGATTTGTGTGAAGTTTTGTTTAAGTGATGTTAGTGTTGGGTAGACAAGCCTAAGTAAGTGTTGTTAGGGCCAAATTAACCTAGGTAAACCCCAGATTACACAAAAATACCCTAAGTTTTCAAAGTGTGCAAAATTTGACGTTTTTAAGCAAAACTTAGCTTTTTTAAAATCTGCTGTTACCCCAGTGAGTTCAGAATGAAATTGAGTGGACTGTAGCCTACTGGAGGTACCCTGACCCCACCACCAGAGCTCGACCCCACCACCCCAATCCCACGTCGCCGGAAAATTCCTTCTGGCCGTAATTTGCGGCCAGACTAGGGAGATGGGTCTCAGGGTTTTTAAGGTAGGTGTCTGCTACATTTTGTAGGTCCATGGTATATATAGTTTTGTAATATTTTAACCTGGGAAAAATCTGGAGCGGTATGTCGTTTTCTGGTATTTTTAGTTTGCGCGATACGCGCGATACGCGAGTGGGTTCTGTGATTCAGTATATCGCAGCGTAACGGGTTAAGTTTTAGACGCGTACACACATGTTTCAGCGTATCGCACACACGCGCGTTAATTCGCGACGCGAGTTTCTCGTTTTGTTTCGATATCGCGTTTTGCGAGATTCTTGATTATATTCGTATTCTTATGTAAATTCTAGGTTCGCAGGCGTGTACGTCAGACGACGCCAGGAAAGGGAAGCAGGTGGTTGGCTATACTTAGCACGCGACCAGGTGAGTAGATTTAACATCTACGGGGAAATCGCCCGTATGGCGTTAAGCGTCAGGGCGTAATAGGGTGTTTAGTTTTATGTGTTCCTGTGGACATACTAGAGCAGCATACCTTCTTGTTACATATAGAACTGGTAGTATAGAACACTGCACTGTCACTAACGGTTCAAATTGCACGAGAACGATTTATATGCTACACTCACACCGTTAGTGATTGCCATGACACTCACATTATAAGATTGCTAGAAGTCATATATCATAATTATTCCGATTTAATGACGTTGTCATGATTTGCCGTAGGTTAGCATATGTTATATTCATACCATGCACACTGTATACGTACTTTCGTGCGCACCTTCATTGATATATCACTACCTGTGCATGTACCCTTCATATATCGTCTTAGTGCATACATATCTTGATATGTTTACCCTTGTGCCCCTATACATCATATATTCATACTTGGGCGCATATACATCGCATATCCATACTTGTGCCATATACATCACATATATTCATACTTGGGCACATATACATCACATATTCATACTTGGGCATATATTCATACTTGGGTACATATACATCACATATTCATACTTGGGCACATATATCATATATTCATACTTGGACACATATACATCATATGTCCACATTAGTGCACATGTACATTGCTACATTCACTTTGCGTACTTATCCTATTGCACATCCATACCTATACACATATTCATATGTTACATATATGGATGATATTGACTTGATTTAAAAACTAAAGGACCGCATGTGATATTTTCAAAACTGGACCTTTTAAAAGAGCGGTTTTCCCTTTCTTTTACTCTTAGTGTCATACGACGCATTGCATGGATTTACGCATTAGATTTGATTTATGTGATTTCTGGATTTGGGAACCAGAGTACTATTTTAAGAAAATACGCACTGTTTAAAAAAAACCGGTTTCCTTTGATATGATATTTCAGTGCGTCCACCATGTGTTTTCTCGGTGCTAGAGTGATTTATGTGAACCCGAATCGAGGAGCTGGACGAGGCCAATTGCGGGTACATGGTGGACCCGGTATGGTACCCCGGGGCGAGAACGGATCGCTGTGCAGTAGACGGTGAGCCTGGCAGAGGGACTACTACCTACCGATGATTGGTTGGACCTGGCGGTTATCCGAAGGATACTGACCAGAGTCGATAGATGGATACGGGACGACTCATACTGCCGGGGCCGAGGGCCGATACCGCAGACGGAGCCCGTGGGCTAACCCGGACTGACGGATGCCCGATATATGAGGATTTGCGTGTCGATGCTTGACATGAGTTTTCTTGATATTTTGAGTGCCGATGTTGGGCACTCACGATTTTATGAGATTTACAGGATTCGAGGGCCGATGAGGGTGACGGCGCCTGGGTTGTATTGGGATTTGGGTGCATGGATGGGCACCGATTATATTTTCCACGATGACATTCCGTGTAGATGTTATTTCCCATGCTCAGTATTTAGTATTTGATATCTCATCCTGTATCTATCGTATCTGATAGAGTACACATGCATGCACATCATTGCATACCCTGCTCATCATATATAGGGTTGTTAGATTTCATCATCAGACATGATTATCATATACCTTGCCCATCATATGGAAAGGCTATTAGATTGCACTTGTTGCACGATTTGAGTGTAAGTCCACGTTGCCCATCCCGGTGCTTGCGGGGAGGCGGAAAACAGAATAAAAATCGGATTTTTATGAGCTTAGGCAACATGGACTAGAGCTAGAAGGATCTTTGCTAAACAAAAACTTGCTAAAGCTAACTAGTAACTAGCTAAGTGCTAGAAAGGTTATACCTTGGGCTTTAAGTCCTTCTCTCCTTGCTCCTTGGAGTGGTGGAAGGAGGTCACCTTGGTCGTCTTCTCATGTCGAAGAAAGATCCACCCGAAAGCCTCAACCTTTGGCTTCAACTCCAAGCTAGAAGTAACTAGGGTGCAAGAAGTGCTAGTCCTTGAACCCTAGATGAGAGTAAAGATGATCAAGAGAGGGTTTTTCTCAAGCTCAAGTGTTTCTCAACACATGAGAGGGAGAGAGCTTGAGGAAGAGGAAGAACAAGAGAGAGAAAAGATATGATAGAATGAGAATAATATGAACCATTCTCACTAATATGTGTATATTATTTTAATTAAATAATTAGCTAGATAATTGTGATGGTTAATCATGACATGACCATTATCATTTCAATTTGCAAGGATCAAAAAGCATCTTCCAAAAGAAATGATGATGGTCAAAGTGTCAACTTAGGTCAACAAGTCAAGGAGTTCAAATGGTCAACAACCATAACCATGCACAATTATCAAACTAATTATTAATTAACTATAACACAAACATAAGCATTAGGGTTAATAAAATGACAATAGCCATTAACCCTAATCAAGGTCCTCTCCCTCAATCTCAAGCAACTGTGCATACGCACCCGCATTCGTGATCCGAGGAACACGAATACTATAAGAAAAACCAATCCCAAATCATATACTAGGATCCGGCTTAAACCAAAGCCCGCTAGTATAAACTGTCCGGACAGCAAACGTGCACAAGTGCGCGAATGTGAACGAACCCTGTCGCAAAACCATGCGACCTGTACTCATTTTGCCTAAAGGCGAATAGCTCTCTGTGTGGGACTCTAAAGACTCGACACTACGCTGGCAGTGGGTTTAACCACAGACCGCAAGCGGCACTAGCTGTACGTAACGGTCCCCAGGTAGATGTCGATAAGAAGACTGACGAGGTGAACCCCATCCGAACTCCTACTGAGCCTGTATGTGACAATCTCCGTACAGTCCGGTCGGTTCGTCTAATACATCGCATGGCGGGCCTAGGGGGGCGGTGAACGTCAGTCCCCTAATAGCGGTACAAGTCGTGTCAGAGTGTAGCCCAGAACACCCTGAGATAACACTGGAAACCTACCAGTATATCTCGCTTGCCCTGGCCAGGGACTACTCGTGTAATGGCTCTCCTGGACACAGCGTGATGTCAACCCCCAATACCGGGAGAGACGAATCCTGTCTAACCGTCACTGCCTCCAAGTGCTTCGGGACTGCACCTAAAAACTACCTGTTTGCACGACTCCTTTGAGCCGTGGTAGGGTAGCAATCAAAGTGCAGTGGGAACACACTCGAGGCGAAGTGATAGTGTCAAGTCAGCGGACTAAGCTGTACTCATGTCACCTGGGAACTGATAACTGACGATAGGTATAATACCAACCAACAGTCCCCGACGAGTCCTGTCCAGTGTACTCGTAACCTAACGAGCACCTGCATACTATCTCAAGTACGACGTACTGACGGCTGTGGGACAGACCGTCTCCCACGCTGGGATGAGAAGCGCATATGCTAGTCTACTCCGGAGTATCGATGCCCTGTCTCTATAGTCCAACGACTAGGGACCTGTATAAGGATGTGCTTATAGATCACCCAGCTCCCACGAGTGTGAGCGCCATCACAACGCTGGTAATCAAGCAAAGATCCTAAGGGCTCTACTAATATGTATATCAGCAATTTGCTAAAAGAAACACATGCACATATTAAAGCAGAGACAAACCAAGTAGCATACTACCATTTCGAGCAAGATTGTATATATAACTGTAAATATCCCAAGCTTCCATCAAGTAATATACAAACTAGTATGATACAGTAATGGCCTCTAGGGCATATACACTAACAATCTCCCACTTGCACTAAGGCCATGTACTGGCGTATCGAAGACCTATCATCTCGATCAGCCGCTCGAACTGAGTCTGGGGCAAGGCATTGGTGATTGGATCTGCAGTGTTATCCTCTGATGCAACTCTCCGGACCTCGATCTCCTGGCGATCTACGATCTCCCTGATCAGGTGATACCGCCTTAAGATGTGTCTGGATTTCTGATGGGACCTGGGTTCCTTCGCTAAAGCTATAGCCCCGTTGTTGTCGCAATACAGAGGTATTGGGTCAACAATGGACGGAACCACCTGAAGTTCTCTCAAGAACTTCCTCATCCAGACAGCTTCTTTTGCAGCATCAGATGCAGCGATGTATTCCGCTTCCATAGTCGAGTCAGCAACGGTTTCCTGTTTGGAGCTCTTCCAACACACCGCCCCTCCATTGAGGGTAAAGACAAAACCTGACATGGACTTGGAATCATCCTTGTCACTCTGGAAGCTGGAGTCAGCAAAGGCCTCAATCTGCAGGTTTTTTCCGCCATACACCAAGAACATCTCCTTAGTCCTTCTCAGGTACTTGACAATGTTCTTTAATGCTATCCAATGTTTCTCCCCAGGGTTTGACTGATACCTGCTTACCACACTCAGTGCATAAGCCACATCCGGTCTGGTACACAACATCGCATACATTATAGAGTCTACCGCAGAAGCGTAGGGTATAATAGACATGCGATCCCTCTCCAAATCAGTCTTGGGAGACATCTCTTTGGAGAGAGTGATCCCGTGACAAGCCGGTAGATTACCGCGCTTGGAATCTTCCATACTGAATCTCTTCAGTATGGTGTCGATGTACCTGGACTGCGAAAGTCCTAATATCCTCTTGGATCTGTCACGGTAGATCCGGATACCCAGAATGTATGAGGCATCACCCAGGTCTTTCATGGAGAACCTGTGTGACAAGAACCCCTGACAGATTGTAGCATAGGAATGTCATTTCCTATTAAGAGAATGTCACCCACGTATAAAACGAGGAATACCACAGTTCTCGCTACAAATCTACAATAGATGCATGGTTCATCTGGATTTTTGATAAAGCCAAATTCCTTGACCGTCTCATCAAAACAGATGTTCCAACTCCGCGATGCCTGCTTTAGTCCATAAATGGACTTAAGCAACTTGCACACCTTTCCGCTGCTCCCACTTTGAATGAAACCCTCTGGCTGATCCATATAGACACACTCCTCTAAATGTCCATTTAGAAAAGCTGTCTTTACGTCCATCTGCCAAATCTCATAATCGTGGAAGGCAGCAATGGCAAGAAGGATCCGAATGGATTTCAGCATAGCTACTGGAGAAAAGGTTTCGTCATAGTCCAAACCAGGTCGCTGACGAAAACCCTTTGCTACCAGTCTAGCTTTATAGGTCTCAACCTGTCCATCTACACCAATCTTCCTTTTGAAGATCCACTTGCATCCTACGGGTTTTACCCCATCTGGAGCAATGTCCAACGTCCATACTTTGTTGGTGTACATGGACTCCATTTCGGTCCGCATTGCATCCAGCCATTTTACCGAGTCGACGCTCTGAATAGCTTGCTGGAAGCTAGTAGGCTCATCAAAGTCTATGATGCAATCCTCTCTATCCCCGTCAATGAGAAAACCGTAGTATCTCTCGGGCGGATGAGACTGCCTACTACTCCTGCGGAGTGGCGTGGGAATGTCCTGATATTTCGAACCCTCTGGTTCAACCAAGCTTTCAGTAATAGCTCGTGGTTCTGGAATTTCTTCCAGTTCTATTGCGCTCCCACTTAATTCTTTTTCTATGAACTGGTGTTCTAGAAAGTGGGCATGGCGAGAAACAAGGACTTTTTGTTCCTCTTCGCAATAGAAGTAATATCCCTTGGAGCTCTTTGGATATCCCACAAACTTGCACTGTACTGAGCGTGCCTCGAGCTTGTCCGCATGCTGCTTTTTTACAAAAGCTGGACATCCCCATGTCTTAATGTGATTAAGATAGGGTCTCTTCCCACACCATATCTGATATGATGTAGTAGGCACAGTCTTAGTTGGAACTCGGATCAAAAGGTATGCAGCTGATTCTAGCGCATATCCCCAGAACGATCGCGGCAACTCAGCATTACTCATCATGGACCGTACCATATCCAATAGGGTTCGGTTCCGTCTCTCCGATACACCGTTATGTTGCGGAGTGTATGGAGGAGTAAGCTGAGAGAGAATTCCATTCTCTTTTAAGTAACCCAGGAACTCGGCACTCAAGTATTCACCACCTCGATCAGATCTCAGTGCCTTGATACTTTTGCCTGTTTGTTTTTCTACTTCATTCTTATATTCCTGGAATTTTTCAAAAGCCTCGAATTTATGTTTCATTAAGAAGACATAACCGTATCTTGAAAAGTCATCCGTAAAAGTAATGAAGTAAGAACAACCGCTTCGCGCATGTGTAGACATTGGACCGCACACGTCGCTGTGTACGAGTCCCAAGAGCTCGCTCGCTCTTACTCCGTGTCCAGTGAACGGATTCTTTGTCATCTATCCCTTGAGACAGGATTGACAAGTTGCATACGATTGATATTCGAACGAATCCAAATATCTTTCTGCATGTAACTTAGTCAACCTTCTCTCATTGATGTGACCCAGTCTACAATGCCATAAGAAAGTTTTATCGATTTCTGGAGACTTTCTTTTGTGTGTATTCTGGACATTGAAAATCTGTGGCTGGTTTAATACGTATATACCGTTGTTCAATGTACCTGACCCAATCAAAACTTGATTAAGGTGAATGTTCACTACATTACTTACAAATGCAAATTCATAACCTTCTTTAGATAATAAAGATACAGAAATGATATTACAGGTTGCATTTGGTACATAATAACAACTACGCAAAACCAAAAAATGTCCATCCGACAATCCCAGGTGATAGTCCCCCACGGCCTCAGCATCCATGCTAGCACCGTTTGCAACTCTGAGGGTCATGTCACCTGCCTTCAAAACTCTACGCTTTCTCAACGCCTGCAAAGAATTATAGATATGAGATCCTGATCCGGTATCCAATACCCAGGACGTAGAGTTTATTGATAGACAGTTTTCAATAACATACACACCTGAAGCTGAAGCTGCAACTCGCTTCAAATCTTGTGTTCTGGCTTTCCAAGCCTTGCAATCCTGTTTCTAGTGACCACTTTTGTGACAATAGAAGCATTCTTCCTTCCCCACCAGCTTTCCCGCTACCTTTGTTGCTTTTCCTTTTCCCTTCGTATCCACTTTACCGACACCGCCTCTTGGTTTGGCGGGGGCTTTCTTCTTCTTGCCCTTGGCTTTCGCCCTGGACCTAGAAGAGGAAGATCCTCCTACAAACAAAGTGGATGTCTCCCTACCCTTCTGTAGGGTGCCCTCAACACTCCTCAACATGTTCAGAAGTTCGGAAAGTTCAACCTCTTTTCCTTGCATGTTGAAGTTAAGAATAAACTGGGCGTATGTGGAAGGAAGGGACTGGAGAATCAAATCAGTATAGAGTTCATTCTCCAACGTGGTCCCAAGGTCCGCGAGCTCCTCAATGTAGCCAATAATCTTAAGCACGTGTTCCGCTACCGATGATCTGACGGCCAACCTTGCCGAAAACAACTTCTTCGACACTTCGTATCTTGCGATACGAGACTGCTCTCCATACAGTTCTTTTGTATGAAGAAATATGGACTCTAGGTCCATATTCTCGTGCCTCCTCTGATGTTCGTTGTCCATCGAGGCAAGTACGAGGCATCTGGCCTTCGCGCAATCTATTTCCCAGGTCTTGTAGATTTCCCTATCTACGACACTGGTTTTGGGACCTGGGACAGGGGGAGCTTTAGTGGTAAGGACATACCCCAACTTGTCATAAGTGATTGCCATCTTGACATTCCTGAGCCAATCTTTGTAGTTTGGCCCTGTCAATATGTTTTTATCTAGTAATAACTTAAGTCCGGTCATGTTGAATGGTCGCTGCAATTAGGAGAGTGAAAAGAAACACTTTAGCATGATGCTCTTGCAAGTTTAGAGTGGTTTTTAATTTGTCTAAACTGGATGGCTCCCACTGTCTCTCGAATCCCTTCTCAAACCGTAAAGAAAGGATTAGTCAGGATCAATCTCACCGTACAATACTTGCTTAACCGTTCAGCCAGGCCAGTGTCGGTACTTCGAGGGAGGTTTTCCAACGCTTTCGCGAAGTTCCTTAATTAAGTAACCTCTTTTCCCTGTGGGCGTAGCCCCGCTAACACTTTTCTAGACACCTACTAAGTTTATAGCATTGATCGTTAAGTGAGAGTTTTCCCGAGGAGTAGCATATACTCACAGTAGGATCGGGATCCAAATATTATCGCGTGATAAAACCGAAGGAATCCTACCAGAATCATCACACTCCAAATGGTATGCAACGCTAGCAAGTTTCAGTACTTATGAAACTCCCGATGTGGATTTTTGCCCCATGCTCTTATGACCTTGACTTTGGCCAAAATATCATAAGTCACATATCAAGTTCTACCCGTCATTCTCCTGGTTAATTTGGACCCACCCGTACCTACCCTTGACTTTGGCCAAAATGGCAGCATGACTGTCCCAAACCAACGCATCTATCTATGCTGCACGTGAATACCCAATAGCTACCAATCACTATGCATTGACTTTGGCCAAAATACATAGCTTGAATACTTTTTGACCATTCATGTGGAATGACGGAGGGCTACGAATGGTTTTGGCGAAACCGTGAACGTAGTGAACTTGATCTAATCGATGGAACGAGATAGCTTTTAAAAGGAGTGGTTCAAGCTCCGCGTTTAAAAGTTTAGTTTTGAAAAGAACCGAGTGGTTTTCAAGGTGTTCCAATCGACTTTTACTTGGTTTATTTTCTTGCATTAGTTCTTTTAATGCGTCCCATCATTTAATCCTACCATTGCAGAAAACAACCAAAATATGACGTACGCTTATGCCATTCGCATTCGCCACGGGGCCCCGTCATCACCCGTTAGGTTACTTAACTAACGACAGAGCGGGGGCTGGGCTAGCACGGCTGTAAAACATAAGCAACGCCTAAATAGTTATCATATATAAATATATAGCAATGATAGACATTACAGATCACAGATGAATACATTGGATATACTAGGAATCCGCAATCCGTTCGAGCCTGCAACGAAAAGCGGATTACACGGTCGCGGTGAATAGCCAATACCCCACCCAAGACCCCTACGGGTGCGGCAAACTACCCGCCAAGTACCCGAAGCGAAGCAACCTCCCTCACCACCGTGAGTAGGCCACTCGGCATTTCGAGATACCCGGTAGTTTGTGCACCCCCTCCATGGGTCTATCCTAGGAGCAAAAACAGTAAAAAGAATTATACAATGACGGCTACAACCCCGACCCGGTTGTGTGGCCAAACAAATAATAATATTACATCAATTTACATATTACAATGAATGAAAGAAAAAGCAGCACTCATCTCACATCCACCCCGGCTATTCATCCGCGACAATCCAACCCATTCATATACACATACCATCATCAATCACAGATCACAGATCACAGATATGTATAACCCCGACTGATCGACATATAGCGATTAGCCGACGTTCAATACATGTAAACATCACAGATATAATCTTTTAGTCAAAGTGTATTGAAGTTCGAAAAAAATACGGATTTATAGGCCCCCAAAAACAAATTTCTATTCTGGAAAATCTGGGCACATATAAACCATCTTAAAAATCCTAAAACCAAGCCAGAGATACACTACACCAAACTCGACCAAGTGAAGAGCCAAGACGGCCGCGGTTGCGTGGCAATAGCTTGCTATTGCCGCGGAACTGCGGCACATTGGTCGATTTACTTGATCGTTTTTGGTGGCTATCTTTAAAAAACGCTGAGATGATTTTTGGAGTAAAACAAATTTTGTTTTGACCAGAAAAAATTTTAACAGAAAACTAGGGTTTTGATATTTTGGTTTTTCGATTTTTCCGTTTCGAACTTCGACACACTTCACTACATAGCTAGTTTATGTTTAGTTAGGCTCTGATACCACTGTAAGTCCACGTTGCCCATCCCGGTGCTTGCGGGGGGGGCGGAAAACGGAATAAAAATCGGATTTTTATGAGCTTAGGCAACATGGACTAGAGCTAGAAGGATCTTTGCTAAACAAAAACTTGCTAAAGCTAACTAGTAACTAGCTAAGTGCTAGAAAGGTTATACCTTGGGCTTTAAGTCCTTCTCTCCTTGCTCCTTGGAGTGGTGGAAGGAGGTCACCTTGGTCGTCTTCTCACGTCGAAGAAAGATCCACCCGAAAGCCTCAACCTTTGGCTTCAACTCCAAGCTAGAAGTAACTAGGGTGCAAGAAGTGCTAGTCCTTGAACCCTAGATGAGAGTAAAGATGATCAAGAGAGGGTTTTTCTCAAGCTCAAGTGTTTCTCAACACATGAGAGGGAGAGAGCTTGAGGGAGAGGAAGAACAAGAGAGAGAAAAGATATGATAGAATGAGAATAATATGAACCATTCTCACTAATATGTGTATATTATTTTAATTAAATAATTAGCTAGATAATTGTCATGGTTAATCATGACATGACCATTATCATTTCAATTTGCAAGGATCAAAAAGTATCTTCCAAAAGAAATGATGATGGTCAAAATGTAAACTTAGGTCAACAAGTCAAGGAGGTCAAATGGTCAACAACCATAACCATGCACAATTATCAAACTAATTATCAATTAACTATAACACACACATAAGCATTAGGGTTAATAAAATGACAATAGCCATTAACCCTAATCAAGGTCCTATCCCTCAATCTCAAGCAACTATGCATACGCACCCGTATTCGTGATCCGAGGAACACGAATACTATGAGAAAAACCAATCCCAAATCATATACTAGGATCCGGCTTAAACCAAAGCCCGCTAATATAAACTGTCCGGACAGCAAACGTGCACAAGTGCGCGAATGTGAACGAACCCTGTCGCAAAACCATGCGACCTCTACTCATTTTGCCTAAGGGCGAATAGCTCTCTGTGTGGGACTCTAAAGACTCGACACTACGCTGGCAGTGGGTTTAACCACAGACCGCAAGCGGCACTAGCTGTACGTAACGGTCCCCAGGTAGATGTCGATAAGAAGACTGACGAGGTGAACCCCATCCGAACTCCTACTGAGCCTGTATGTGACAATCTCCGTACAGTCCGGTCTGTTCGTCTGATACATCGCATGGCGGGCTTAGGGGGCGGTGAACGTCAGTCCCCTAATAGCGGTACAAGTCGTGTCGGAGTGTAACCCAGAACACCCTGAGATAACACTGGAAACCTACCAGAATATCTCGCTTGCCCTGGCCAGGGACTACTCGTGTAATGGCTCTCCTGGACACAGCGCGATGTCAACCCCCAATACCGGGAGAGACGAATCCTGTCTAACCGTCACTGCCTCCAAGTGCTTCGGGACTGCACCCAAAAACTACCTGTTTGCACGACTCCTTTGAGCCGTGGTAGGGTAGCAATCAAAGTGCAGTGGGAACACACTCGAGGCGAAGTGATAGTGTCATGTCAGCGGACTAAGCTGTACTTATGTCACCTGGGAACTGATAACTGACGATAGGTATAATACCAACCAACAGTCCCCGACGAGTCCTGTCCAGTGTACTCGTAACCTAACGAGCACCCGCATACTATCTCAAGTACGACGTACTGACGGCTGTGGGATAGACCGTCTCCCACGCTGGGATGAGAAGCGCATACGCTAGTCTACTCCGGAGTATCGATGCCCTGTCTCGATAGTCCAACGACTAGGGACCTATATAAGGATGTGCTTATAGATCATCCAGCTCCCATGAGTGTGAGCACCATCACAACGCTGGTAATCAAGCAAAGATCCTAAGGGCTCTTCTAATATATATATTGGCAATATGCTAAAAGAAACACATGCACATATTAAAGCAGAGACAAACCAAGTAGCATACTACCATTTCGAGCAAGATTGTATATACAACTGTGAATATCCCAAGCTTCCATCAAGTAATATACAAACTAGTATGATACAGTAATGGCCTCTAGGGCATATACACTAACATTGAGCATCCAGTTCATCATATAGATATTACCTATTGGCATAGGTTAGAGTATCGCAGCACGTTCATACTCACGATTACCTTTATATGTTATCTACTATTCACGAGTTGGCAACTCACCCCCGTTGTGCCACAGTGCATGCAGGTTGCCCTTTGGTGTAGTCGCGGCTGGCTGTTTTCCGCATCTTTTGACACAGATACCATTGCTGAGGCGTGCTAGCCCTTTTGCTATTAAGTGGGTTTGTACGGTATCTGTTTACTTTTCAGTTGCATCTTGATGTATCTAGTACTCTCCATCTACCTTCATGTATTGACTTAGAGATCGGTTGTGAGGACGATGTATGTTATTTTGTACTCTGGTGTCGAGCTCGTTGTGAGCCGACTTTATTTATGCAGTCTTATCCTATTATGATATTTTTTTTCATTTTTACTGCTCATTCTTCGCTAAGGCGTCGTATATTATGTTGTGGTGATTGTTCCGCCGTTAGGCGCGATTCTCCCATTTGGGATGCTCTATACATTTCACATGTCATTTTACTTATACCTTGCCTTTTACCCGGTTTTCAGGACGAATTTTTATAAAGGAAATGTTGCCAAAATTACTAAAATATAACTCTTGAACCAAAAAAAGGATTTCTACTAAATTAATTAAGGTTTTTTAAACATTTTACAAATGTTTCTAATAAATGTTTTAAACACTCTATACTTTTTTGGTTTTGATTTCTGGGTTTTCGGCTTACTTAGTCGCGTTACGCCTGTAGACGTCACGTGGTTAAGTGCTGGTCATGGGCTGAACTTTGGGTCGTGACACTAATGGTGACCCTAGACCCTATATTGACTAAGACCCTAACCTAGCAAGACGTGAAACCCAAAAATACAGAATTACGGGACTTCCATGTCGGTTTGTGAGATGTTTTAGTGTGCAGGAAAATCTGGAATGTGCTGGGAGTTTTGCTGGAAAATTAAACAATACCAGAGGACTAGAATTGACCCTAGGAACACCCTGTATCAAGACGAACCCCTTTGGACCCTACAGGGCCGGCCAGGCCGGTTTTACCCTTTAGAGGGCTCGGCCACTTGGTAGGCTCAGGTGCCCAGGCATCTGCTGTAGGTCCCATAAACCCTATACATCACTCTACACTTGTTTGCATGCCTTTTTTTTAGCATGAGACGAAATCTGGGATCATTTTCTTGGGTTGCTGCTTTGAATTTAGTTTTGGTTTTGCGTATTTTGATTTCCAAATTTTGGTATTTGTGCCTTATCTCGATCGGGTGATGTTTGCACGTCTATATCGAGTGATTTTGGGTTGTTTTGCGAAGGCTAACCATAGATTCTAACCTATAGGTCTTTTAGCGTATCGTGTTGGTTTTCGCGTGTCGTTTTAAGTTTCTATTTGGTTTTGATGCGATGCGATACGTGTGATATGTAGTTACCCCCATAGCGATCTGCGACGATGAAGAAGATGAAGGCGACATCGACACCGACACGCCGGATGCAGGTAAGTAGATTATATCTACAGGGGGAAGTCGGGTGGATGGCGTATAGCACCCCCGCAGTCCGATATTAGCATAGCATACATATATACTCATGATAGCTTTTAGTGTCGTGGATATTTGAGATGTGTTAGGTGTACTATAGATAGATTAGGGGTAGAAGTAAACTAGTGTAGTTTCTAGTCGCGAACCCTAGAACAGGTTTACACCCACATGCACACACGTACTTATTGCTATACTTGTATCTTGATGATGAGGATAGTGGATGACATTAGAGATGAGTCGATGATTTGAGCTTAGTGCCATGATATCGGTGATATGATGTGATTCGTATTTGGGATACGACGTGTGGTTTTTAGCGGGCCTATAGACGTGTGTTTCACACACGCACTTATATTTATGTGGATGGTATCGATTTGTACAAGATTTAGATCAATACCCCAGATCATGGGATATGATGATGAGGATACCAGATAATTGATGAGACAATTGTGATATTGACCCGTACCCAGTTATTGTGATGCCGTACGACGATTTACCGTACGAGCTTTATATTGATGATAGATCCGCACTCATGACTCGAGGACGTCATATGATATATTGTATCGTACACGATACTATTGAGACGAGATCACCGACTATATATATATATATATATATATATATATATATCGACTCAGATGTAGGTGTTTTCCATACCCCTCCTGCTTAGCTTGTTAGTTAGGTCTGTAGATTCCTTAGTAGACATTAGATTAGACCCGAGACTTACCTATTTCAAAACTAACAAACCGGGAATATTTTAAAGATAGGCAAAAAAGGATTCTACGGATAATTTCAAAAGGCGCATCTTTTCTTAAAAACACCGTAGCTCTTATTTTACTAAAAACCCTGATTCGTCTTATTTCAAAAGGCAAAACTGCATGACACTTACACATTGATATAGATTCTTCACTGTTGCGTTGATTACTTGATTCCGTATATTCATATTATTTACATCGCATTACTTGTGTTTATTACTATATTACCATCATGCTGTTAGGACACCAGCACCATTATCGATGATGCATATGTTCCACGTACACTATTTGCCGGCTCACACACTTCATCATCGATAATTGCCATGTCACTACACTGTAGTACTGTTGCCTTCATGATATGATTCCATGCATGGCATACTCATGTACCTACATAGATTACACCCATACCTGTGCACATATTTATTGTACATTCATACTCGTGTACCTACATAGTGTACACCCATACTTGTGCACATACCTATTGTACATTCATGTTCGTGTACTCACATATTGTACACTCCTACTCGTGCACCTACCTGTTGCACACTTATACTTGTACACTTACATATTGCGCATACATAGATGATTCTGGCTTGACTCGCAGATTGGGAACCGCAAGATACTTTTAAAAACTGATTCATTTTAAAGAAGCGGTCTTCCCTAATTATGTGCATATTGCTACTCCATGTTGCATGATATACTGATATGCTTACACTTTGATTATATGTCGCATACATCATGCTTTTTGACTATACGCATTGAGATATGTTGTTTCCATGATATTTCTGGATTTGGGAACTGTGGGTATTTTAAAAGAGAGTATATATTGTTTTAAAAACCCGGTTACCCTTGATATGATATTTCAGTGCGTCCACCATGTGTTTTCTCGGATCTGAGAGTGTTATATGAAACTCGATTGGAGAAGTGGTAGGCACCGTCTGTGGGTACATGGTGGAGCCGGTGAGGTACCCCGGGGCAAGAGACTCGTATATGTTAGACGGTAAGCCCGGCAGGGGAGTACTATCTACCGGTGATAGTATTTGGACTCGACGGTTATCGTGGAGATACCGACCGGAGTTATGTACGTATGGATACGTCGGAATTCGAGGGTCGAAGCTGGGCACTCGGGTATTCGAGATAGCGTATGATACGTACCTATCAGGGCCAGTCATGGTGACAGCGCCTGATAGATGAGGATTTATGTGCCGATGGTAGGCGCAGGTTTCGTGATATTTTCGAGTGTCGATGCTAGGCACTCAGGTTCCATGATTTGATTTATATCCTCATACTTCCATGCATATGTTTTATGATATTTACATGCATGATACTTATTGTCATTGGATGACAGGTGGACGGGATCCACATACATACAGACATTGATCACATAGTTAGATGATATCCACATACATACAGACTTTGATTACATTGATCATACTTCTTATGTATATATAACAGAGGATGAGGACACTGTTATATATTCCCTTACACCAATATTAGTGGAATGCGACGCTAATATATATGTATTGATATCAGTTTAGATACTTCATCTTACTTATTCATGCAGACATACCACATCCTATGATATGTTATTACCTGAGACACTGGCATGAGCACTAGGCACTACATACATGTTTAGATGTTATATTACCACCTTATCATGCTTCAGACTTATTTTTTTATGGTTTTTATATATCTGATCGTTTTGACCTAGGATTAGGTCATGCATGCGATTTTTACTTGTAGATATCTTCTATTCACGAGTTGGCAACTCACCCCCATTGTGCCACAGTTCTTGCAGGTTTTTGCCGTACAGGTTTCAATGCGGCTTTTCTAGCACACTGCTTCCATATGGGTGACTTGCTTGGGTGGGTGGATTCTTTTGCATCAGAACCACCATTGTATATATATTATGTTGGAGATAGTGCCCTCAAAGTCAATTATTGGATCATAGGCACGTGATTGCGATGATTGAGGGAGGACCTATCTCGGTAGGACAGTCTTACTCAAGATGATAATATGCTATCTGGTTTATCTTTATCATCGTGTGCTACTTTAGGCGACCTTATGAGTCGCTATTACACGTTGATAGAGCCCCTAGGATTCTTGCTTGACTACCAGCAGTATGAGGGCGATCGTATAAGTGAGAGCTGGAGTCTATACGCACATCCTTAAAAGGTCCCTAGTCGTGGGAGTTTCGAGACAGGGCATCGATTCTCCAGAGTAGACTAGTGTATACAGTCGAGACCCTGACGAGGGGCGGTGGCCGGTCTCACAAGCCACTGGTGTCAGTTGGTTCACCTAAGATGTATACAGGTGCTCATTGGGTTATGAGTACACCGGACAGGACTCGCCGGGAACCTGCTAGTTGGGATTATACCAGACGTCAGATAGCAGTTCCCTGGTGACATGTGTTCAGGTTAGTTCATCGACCTGAGATCGTCATTTGTCTCGTGTGAGTTCCCACTGTGCTTTGATTACTACCCTACCACGGCTCAAAGGAGTCGTGCAAACAGGTTTTAGTTGGGTACAGTCCCGAGCCACATGGAGGCAGTGAGCGGATCTGCAGGGGTTCGTCTCTCCCGGTATTGGGGGTGAGGTCGCGCTGTGTCTAGGAGAGCCAGAACATGAAAAGTCCTTGGCCAAGGCAGGAGATTTGCTGGTAGGTATTCCAGTAGTATCTCAGGGTGTTCTGGGCTACACTCCGACACGACTTGTACCGCTTTTGGGGGTCTGACTTTTACCAACCCCGTAGGCCCGCCATGCGATGCTCATAGACGAACGGACCGGACTGTACGGATATTGTCACTGACAGGCTCAGTAGGGTGTCAGGATGAGTTCGCTCATCGACGTCTCTTTTGGTCAATACCTGGTAGCCCGTCACGTATTGGCTTATACCTCTGACGTGCTAGTGGTTAAATCCACAGCCATAGTATTGACGAGTCTTTAGAGTCCACCACACTCAGTTACTCAGGTTTCGGGCTAAACGCTGTAGAGGCCGTATGGAGATATGGCAGGGTTCGATCAGATACGTGCGGTATTGCACGGATCGTGATTGGACGGATTTTACTAGCCGGCTTTGGCTTAAGCCGGATCCTAGTATTAGATAGTGTAGTTTTGTCTCTTTGCATTTGTGTTCAGTGGGAATACAAATGTGGGCATGTATTTGCAGTAGTGGGGTTTTCCTGTAATTTATTACGGGATCAGTTTTTCTGAAGTTGCCAGTTTGCATTCCGTTCCGGCCGGTTTTCTTTTATTCCTTCACGGCCGGACTTTTTGATGGAGGGGGTTAATTGCAAGTTTGCAATTAACTTATTTGATCAGGGGTTTCATGCATATATGTGGCTTCCTCATCATGAGATTCCTTTTGAATCAATCACTTGCTTTTCTTTTGATGGTTGTTTGATTTGGTGGATTTGAAATGGATGTGAACCTTTTTCCTTTATGATTTCTTTTTCACATTATCATTTCTTTTTCCCTTATACATTTTGGAGATGCCTTTTTCTCTCTCCAATCTTCTACTTGAGGAAAAAGGGCCGGCCACTTTGGTGAGAAGGGAAAAATGAGGGAATTCATTTTGGTGTAGGAAATTTATCATCTCCCTTTTTAGCTTGCTACCAAAATTCCCATGCACATCTCTCCATTGTTCTTTCTCTACTCCACCTCCATCATGGCAACTTCCATAACCCTAAGAGACATGGCTACTACATTATTCTACAGCATCCCTTGGACGCGTCGGCTAGCCAACTTCGCGCCCGAGTTGCCTCGGTCTGGAGGTGGAAGCCCGTAAACGAATCCGGCTATGTGGTGCCCTTTCCGACGAGGAGGTGATGGACGGAGTTTCCGCAGGAGATTGGAGTGGAGACGAAAACCGAAGGACACAGATCGCTTGTTATAGCTTCTCTAGTCTTTTCTATCTTGCTAGTAGCTAGGTTAATGGCTCGATCCGGGTGAAAAGTGCGCGGTGGTGCCGGTTCAATAGTTTTTGAAAGTATTTGTTTCCGCGTTTCCGGCGTCGGATCGACGGCCGGGGCATCGCCGCTGGCTTACATTGGTATCAGAGCCACGCCATTAACCATGCCTAGCTTGCTCTAGCATGTTTAAAACCCGATCGAACAAAAATCGCAAAAACTGTATTTCTAGTGCATGTGTTCTCTGTTGAAATTTTTCGAGCTCCAAAAATTTTTCAGGTCATTGCAGAAAGACATGCAAGAAATTCTAAGAATTCTGGGAAAATACGATTCACTGATTCCTTACTATGACCGCGGAAACGCGGCCAAACCCCTGGTTTGGCCGCGGTTCCGCGGTAGTTAAGTGGAATTGTTGAACCAAATTTTTCCAGTGGGCTTTTGAATAGGAAATAGGGGTTTTAGGATATTAATTTTAGGCCCAGATTTTCTGTAAGTGCTACAGTACTGCTTGGGGCCCACTTGGTAAATTTGTTCGATCGGATATTTTAAACATGCCAGTTCACAGTATTTACATTATATCTGCGACCGTGAATGTCACTTGATCGGTAAATCCCGTCTAACTGCTATAGCCCGGTTAGACGGATTTGTGAACGTGACATTCACGTTGATGTTCTGTGTGTTGCTGTGATGTTGCGGATAGGTCGTGATGGATAGCCTGGATGTAATGTTAGTACAGTTTTGTTTTTATATGTGCATTTGATTTTGCGGGGCGAGCGTCCGACATGTGGACTGCCGTCACTGCCTGTTTGTATTATTCTTTTGGGGCACGACCAGGTTGCGGTCGATGTACCCGTTGTATGTATATTTTACTTTCTGTACTAGGATTACCCCAAGGAGGGGTGCACGGATAGCCTGGTTCTAGAGGGCAACGAGCCAACATCTCATGGCATTGAGATGGAGGGGGCTTTACTCTAGAATTGGCGGGCTGTTCGCCGCACTCGTAGGGGGTACAGGTTGGCCCAGGAGGGGTGCCTAAGTTACCGGATTCCGTGAAGTGATGGGTGGTCCATTCACGTTGCTGAAGGGGGCTGCCTCGCTTCAGGTTTTGGCGGGTAACTTTCCGCGCCCGTAGGGGTCTAGGATTTTCATTGCACAGGCTATCCACACGACCAGGGGAACGTCGGGTTTCAGTAGCGGCTCTGTGAAACCCGGGGGTCCCAGATATCTGTATTGATCTGTGTTCTATACTTTTCTGTGTTGTTGCATTTTATCACGCCTTGAGCGAAAATTATATATTATATATATACTAGTAGATGTTGTATATGTTTTGCATCCGCGCTAGTCCAGTCCCCGCTCTGTCGTTAGTTAGCTAACCTAACGGGTGATGACGGGACCCAGTGGCGAATGCGGATGGCATATACGTATGTCAGTATATTTTCGTTCTTTGTGGTATGATCAATTGATGGGACTGCGTTGATTCGGATCAATGCAAGATAAACAAACCTATTCTGATGTTGTTGGAACACTTTTTCAAAAAGCTGTTATTGCAAGGGCATTCTCTTTTGTTTTGCATCGTGGTATTCAGTTGGAATATCCTGCTCCTCAGTCGACGAGGCAAGGGCCGAGATCCCTTCACCGGGAGTGACCCCTTGGACAGAAGTTTGCGTCAGGGCAATAACTTCACTATAGCCGATTGCTTTTGCTTTGCATCGTAGTATTCAGTTGGAATATCCTGCACCTCATTCTACGGGGAAAGAGCCGAGATCCCTTCACCGGGAGTGACCTCTTTAGCAAAGGTTTTCGTCAATATATTTTTATAAAGCTATCAGTTCCTTCAACGATATCAAGTTCATTACGTTAAAGGTTTTCGCCAGAAACCATTCGTAGCCCTCCGTCGTTTCATATTGATAGTCAATAGTATTCAAGCTGTGTATGTTGGCTAAAGTCAAGGCACAGTGTTTGGTAGCTGTTGGGTATTCATATGCAGCATAGATAGATGCGTTGGTTTGGGACAGTCGTACTACCATTTTGGCCAAAGTCAAGGGTAGGTACGGGTGGGTTCAAATTAACCTGGATAATGACGGGTAGAACTTGACATGTGACTTATGATATGTTAGCCAAAGTCAAGGTCATAAGAGCATGGGGTAAAAATCCACATCGGGAGTTTCAAAAGAACTGAAACTTGCCAGATATACGCATACCTTCTGGAGTGTGATAGCGTGAGCGGATTCCGTCACGTTATCACGCGATGAGAGTTGGATCCCGATTCCCACTGATGAGTTAGTTTACTCCTCGGGTGATCCCGGCTAATTCTTCTTTCAGGTTTGGGGAAGAATTTGACGTTACAGTGGGAGGTTTCCAGATTAGATAAAGTGATAACCATTCTGATCTAGGTTAGAGTACACGCTGAGTGTTTCTTTTCTCTCTCTCTTTGGCAGCGACCATTGACCAGACCCTAGACTATGACTCAGTGACCAAGTTGACCGAACCTTCTTAACACTGGTTTTTGGATTGTCTGAGTTGCAGACCTCATTGCCACTCCTACTTTTACCCTTTTCTCTAGGACACCCCGTATTACTACGAACGTCCACTTCCATTGGACAAAACCATCATATGGTTATATACGAACTCGAAGGAATTTGAGGATGGTTTCAGGTTCTGGATAAAACGAATAGGACTATTCAGTTGTCTTTTCCTTTTTCCTTCTCTCAGATTGCGAGTACTCCTTGGTTTAGGAGATAGTACACCTATTACGCAAATTAGATAGTCTTCTTCCAAACCATAGGCAGGTGCCGAACGGTAGGGAATGAAGAAAACCAATTAGCCTAAACGGTGTACAGAAGGTATTAAGTTAAGACAAAGAAAGGGATTAGTAAGAGGGCAAAGTAAATTGCGACTGCTATTCACGACCAAACCAAGTTTTTCTTCGCCAATCCTAAATCACCTTTGTATTTCTCCAGGACACTCCGTATCACTACGAAGATCCCAGTTTATTGGATAATCCATCGTATGGTTATATACGAACTCGAAAGGAACTTGTTCCAGTTCGGGGATGGATCCTGGTTCAGGAGAAATAGGAATAAAGTTCATTCGGTTGTCTTTTATCCTCACCTTCACTCGCATTGCGAGTGCTCCTAGGATTAGGACAGTACACCCATTATGCTTATTGGATAGTCTTCTTCCAAACCATAGCCTGGTGCCGAACGGTAGGGAAGGAAGAAAACCATTTAGCCTAAAGGGGTGTACAGAAGGTAATGACTAAAGACATATAAAGGGATTTGGAGAGGTGGCAAAGAATTATACGGTTACAGTCGTGAATCTGGATAATGGAAGAGGCATTACTATGAATACCAGGATACCCCAACGAAACATTTCAATGTTTCAGTTTCACTGTGTACTGTTAAAAGAAAACTGATTTCCCAATCAGACACTTGCTCCAGGGTATGTATTTACCAGGTTGGATTGTCACATCTGTATGGTTTTACAGATGATGAGTGGGAGTAAGTTGTTGGGAATTAGGTGACCATCCTCATTATATCGGGATTCGTTGTAATTGGTGATATTTGAGGAAGTCACCTGGGTTGTTTGTCGGTCGGCAAACATTTGGTTTTGAATATCCGTTGTTATGCACCAATTTCAAATTGATATATCTGTACGTCTATTTTTCATAGAGTGAGATATACCTTTTTGAAATTATGTCTATGACATTTACCTATATCAGTGGATGGTTAGGTAAGGAGCATTGAACAGCGGTGTAATTCTTCTTAACCAAAAGTACAGTTTTCAACCTACGACACACAGTGAATGAGTCATTTGACTCAAGGGACTTATACAGAGTATTGTATGTTGTCCAGTGTCCATTAGGACAGAGGGGTAGGTACTCGTACTATATTCTGTTTACTTGTGACTTCTCTAGTTCTTAGACAGGTGTTTCGTAGAAACACAAGGTCAAAGTTTTGAGAAGTTATAGATATAAGAATAAAGTAGAGAACCAGATATTGCAAGTATCGGGATTTTTCAAGGTGATCGAAGATGTAGATACTTGTATATGGTATTCATTTGATAGTAATGATTAAGAGAACTTGCTTCTCTTTCAGGTTACTCATAATTGGAAGTATTCCAAAGTTGAGTAACGCTGATCGGCCTCCTTCCATTTAGTAGATATGCACTGGTGACAGCTGCATGATTTGAATCTGGTTCAATTAAATCAGTGCCTCTGTTTCTTGGATATAGAACAGTTCATATCTTGACATTGTTAAGGTACGGGGAGTTGTCCGGCTTATGCTTAAAACCAGACTCTGGAAAACTCAAGGCACGTTTCCGTAATGGCTGTTTGTGGGTTGACCCGGGCTATGACGAGGGTTGATTTTCTACCATCTGGAAGATCAATAGTGATATTGTTCTTGACTCGCCACAGTTTTAATGAAAATGGATTTTTTTCAGAAAACAGTAGTGGGAGTATGGTAGAACTGGAAGTGATTCCAGAACCGCAAACGATTACTGAAGATTTGATAAGAACCTAAAGATTCAATCTGGTTTGACATTCCACTGGCCACTCCGCAGATACGGTGGGTAACCTCAGGCACTCGAGAGGTACTTCGGTATGCTCAAGGACGGTGGCAGGAAGGTTCTTGTTTACCCAGACTTGCTATTGCTGTTGTTCCAGACTGTGAGACCCGGCAGGAGGATGAGTATAGCGTCGTTCTAAACTGGCTTTAGAAGTGCATGTCTATATGACTCTGCCAGAGGGTTGTCGTAGTCAGTGGGAGCAGCGGAAGTATTGGTGGACATCAGGCTTATGTCTATTTATAGACTAGAGCAGATATTGCGGAGATAGATCATCTATTTCTGATATGACAGTCAGAGGTTTGACTTCATCAGAATAGGGGATGGATCTGTTAAGAAGGTAGTAGAGTGTGATGTCCTGGTATTTGATGACATACACAGAGTAGGAAGTGATATTCCTATACTACGATCGGTTATACTTTGGTCGTCACACAGTAGTTTCTCTACATAGGACTTGGATATTATATCAGACATTCTGGTCAATAGATCTATGGTTTTAGATCTAGATTTGGGTGGTTTCCTAATCTGGGTACTTTGACCGCATTCTATGAGTATTTAGAATGGACGACTCCTGGCACGGTAGTATACCTGCAGGAGATGGAGTCACCCTCTCTAAAGGTGACTTACAGACTAAAGGGGAGAGGGATGTGCATGATTGGCAGATCACTTGCTTAGGCAATTGAGTCAATCATGAGATGTCAAGTACCACACCAGATGTTGTTCTTGCAGTAGATGCAATAAGTTGATATTAATCCAATCCTGGAGAAACAATCGGAAGCAGCTTTAGAACATAAGTTGATGTTCTATGGAATTGATAACGGCAGCCTCCTTTAGGAGAAGGTTATCATTCCAGGCTTCCAAGGTGACCTTGATGGCAGAGTGGCTGTCAGAGTTGTAGTTTTCCCTCTTACGAGGGGCAGTATTTTGGACAGGTGGTCCAGATGGATACTGAGGGAAGGCATGGCGCAGGACACTGATTAAGTTCAGTTGTCGATACAGTCTATGAAGTTTGGATTTAGAGTTCATTTATGAGCTAGGTCCCATCAGACATCCAGACATTCTAAGACAGGTATTGCACATTTCGGGAGATGGCTTTCTCCGCGAACTTGAGATAAAGAGAGACATAAAAAGAAACACCATAGCGGATCCACTCACTGAGGCTATTTCTCGAACGCATTAGTTTCGCAAACGAGCTTTGTGAGACTGAGTAGTAGAGGAGTTGGGTATTCGGTATCACACGGGCTATGAGTATGCGACATCGCATTAATTAGCCTTGAGTGCAAGTGGGAGATTGTTGGAGATAGTGCCCTCAGAGTCAATTATTGGATCACAGGCACGTGATTGCGATGATTGAGGGAGGACCTATCCCGGTAGGACAGTCTTACTCAAGATGATAGTATGCTATCTGGTTTATCTTTATCATCGTGTACTGCTTTAGGCGACCTTACGAGTCGCTATTATACGTTGATAGAGCCCCTAGGATTCTTACTTGACTACCAGCAGTATGAGGGCGATCATATAAGTGAGAGCAGGAGTCTATAAGCACATCCTTAAAAGGTCCCTAGTCGTGGGAGTTTCGAGACAGGGCATCGATTCTCCAGAGTAGACTAGTGTATACAGTCGAGACCCCGACAAGGGGCGGTGGCCGGTCTCACAAGCCACTGGTGTCAGTTGGTTCACCTAAGATGTATACAGGTGCTCATTGGGTTATGAGTACACCGGACAGGACTCGCCGGGAACCTGCTAGTTGGGATTATACCAGACGTCAGATAGCAGTTCCCTGGTGACATATATACAGGTTAGTTCATCGACCTGAGATCGTCATTTGTCTCGTGTGAGTTCCCACTGTGCTTTGATTACTACCCTACCATGGCTCAAAGGAGTCGTGCAAACAGGTTTTAGTTGGGTACAGTCCCGAGCCACATGGAGGCAGTGAGCGGATCTGCAGGGGTTCGTCTCTCCCGGTATTGGGGGTGATGTCGCGCTATGTCTAGGAGAGCCAGAACATGAAAAGTCCATGGCCAAGGCAGGAGATTTGCTGGTAGGTATTCCAGTAGTATCTCAGGGTGTTCTGGGCTACACTCCGACACGACTTGTACCGCTTTTGGGTGTCTGACTTTTACCAACCCCGTAGGCCCGCCATGCGATGCTCATAGACGAACGGACCGGACTGTATGGATATTGTCACTGACAGGCTCAGTAGGGTGTCAGGATGAGTTCGCTCATCGACGTCCCTTTTGGTCAATACCTGATAGCCCGTCACGTATTGGCTTATACCTCTGACGTGCTAGTGGTTAAATCCACAGCCATAGTATTGACGAGTCTTTAGAGTCCACCACTCTCAGTTACTCAGGTTTCGGGCAAAACGCTGTAGAGGCCGTATGGAGATATGGCAGGATTCGATCAGATACGTGCGGTATTGCACGGATCGTGATCGGACGGATTTTACTAGCCGGCTTTGGCTTAAGCCGGATCCTAGTATTAGATAGTGTAGTTTTGTCTCTTTGCATTTGTGTTCAATGGGAATACAAATGCGGGCATGTATTTGCAGTAGTGGGGTTTTCCTGTAATTTATTACGGGATCATTTTTTCTGAAGTTGCCAGTTTGCATTCCGTTCCGGCCGGTTTTCTTTTATTCCTTCACGGCCGGACTTTTTGATGGAGGGGGTTAATTGCAAGTTTGCAATTAACTTATTTGATGTGGGGTTTCATGCATATATGTGGCTTCCTCATCATGAGATTCCTTTTGAATCAATCACTTGCTTTTCTTTTGATGGTTGTTTAATTTGGTGGATTTGAAATGGATGTGAACCTTTTTCCTTTATGATTTCTTTTTCACATTATCATTACTTTTTCCCTTATACATTTTGGAGATGCCTTTTTCTCTCTCCAATCTTCTACTTGAGGAAAAAGGGCCGGCCACTTTGGTGAGAAGGGAAAAATGAGGGAATTCATTTTGGTGTAGGAAATTTATCATCTCCCTTTTTAGCTTGCTACCAAAATTCCCATGCACATCTCTCCATTGTTCTTTCTCTACTCCACCTCCATCATGGCAACTTCCATAACCCTAAGAGACATGGCTACTACACTATTCTACAGCATCCCTTGGACGCGTCGGCCAGCCAACTTCGCGCCCGAGTTGCCTCGGTCCAGAGGTGGTAGCCCGTAAATGAATCCGGCTACGTGGTGCCCTTTCCGACGAGGAGGTGATGGACGGAGTTTCCACAGGAGATCGGAGTGGAGACGAAGACCGAAGGACACGGATCGCTTGGTATAACTTCTCTACTCTTTTCTAGTTTGCTAGTAGCTAGGTTAATGGCTCGATCCGGGTGAAAAGTGCGCGGTGGTGCCGGTTCAATAGTTTTTGAAAGTTTTTGTTTCCGCGTTTCCGGCGTCGGATCGACGGCCGGGGCGCCGCCGCGGGCTTACATATTATTCAGTTGTATCTAGAAATTACATCAACTAAAAACTTGTATATTGTTTCAGACATAGAAATTAGTTATGTATTATTTCAATCTTAGAGTCGCGCGTTGTAGTATTACGCTTTTCATGCTATTTGAGTTTTCCTTTGAGTTTTCATCCTCGCCCTTCGGCGTTGTATATTATATTGCTTGCGTGCTTGTGACCGTCGATTGACGAAGAGCTAGCTCCCGCTTGGGGATGCATTTTATCACTACATATATATTATTTATGTTGTACCCCGTTCGGGGCCAGTATTTACAAAGGAAACTCTGCCGAAATTTTCAGAAAAGTTATGTGATTTTAAAAATGCTTAACCGTCTACGGGTACATGGTGGACCCGATGAGGTACCCCGGGGCAAGAGACTCGTATATGTTAGACGGTAAGCCCGGCAGGAGAGTGCTACCTACCGGTGATAGTATTTGGACTCGGCGGTTATCGTGGGGATACCGACCGGAGTTATGTACGTATGGATACGTCGTAATTCGAGGGTCGAAGCTGGGCACTCGGGTATTCGAGATAGCGTATGATACGTACCTATCAGGGCTAGTCATAGTGATAGCGCCTGATAGATGAGGATTTACGTGCCTATGCTAGGCACAGGTTTCATGATGTTTTCGAGTGTCGATGCTAGGCACTCAGGTTCCATGATTTGATTTATATCCTCATACTTCCATGCATATGCTTTATGATATTTACATGCATGATGCTTATTGTCCTTGGGTGACAGGTGGACGGGATCCACATACATACAGATATTGATCACATAGTTAGATGATATCCACATACATATAGACTTTGATTACATTGATCATACTTCTTATGTATATATCACAGTGGATGAGGACGCTGTTATATATGCCCTTGCACCAATATTAGTGGAATGGGACGCTAATATATGTGTTTTGATATCAGTTTAGATACTTCATCATACTTATTCGTGCAGACATACCTTAGTCTATGATATGTTATTACCTGAGGCACTAGCACGAGCGCTTGGCACTACATACATGTTTAGATGTTATATTGCCACCTTATCAAGCTTCGGACTTATTTATTTAAGGTTTTTATATATCTGATCGTTTTGACCTAGGATTAGGTCATGCATGCGATTTCTACCTGTAGATATCTTCTATTCACGAGTTGGCAACTCACCCCCGTTGTACCACAGTTCTTGCCGGTTTTTGCCGTACAGGTTTCAATGCGGCTTTTCTGGCACACTGCTTCCATATGGGTGACTTGCTTGGGTAGGTGGATTCTTTTGCATCAGAACCACCATTGTATATATATTATTCAGTTGTATCTAGAAATTCCATCAACCAAAAACTTGCATATTGTTTCATACTTAGAAATCATTTATGTATTATTTCGACCTTAGAGTCGCGCGTTGTAGTATTACGCTTTTCATGCTATTTGAGTTTTCCTTCGAGTTTTGATCCTTGCCCTTCGACGTTGTATATTATATTGCTTGCATGGTTATGACCGTCGATTGACGAAGAGCTAGCTCCCGCTTGGGGATGCATTTTATCACTGCATATATATTATTTATGTTGTACCCCGTTCGGGGCCAGTATTTACAAAAGAAACTCTGCCGAAATTTTCAAAAAAGTTATGTGATTTTAAAAATGCGCATTCGGCCTACTTATTTAAAAAGTAAAACTTTGATTTTAAAACATGTTTTGTTCACTTTTAAAATTTATTTTCCTTACTTTTAAAAACCAGTTTTCTCTATTTGCTCCTTAAAATGGTTTTAGATTTCTGGGATTTTGGCTTATTTGGATCAGATGGGGTCCTATAGACTTCATATGATTTAAGTGCCAGTCACGTGCTCTTTCGGGTCGTGACAAAGTTGGTATCAGAGCGCTAGGTTAACTTTGGTTCGAGTCTAAGTTTGACTATGTGGAGCCTAGAGCGTTTATATATATACGGAACTTAGGCTTGACCTTACGGAACATAGACTTAGTCGAGGGGGTATTATACCCGAACTTTCGTCGCGTAGGATGACCCTTGGTTGATGGAGTAGGTAGCTTGTGTAGAGTGACGTACCGTACGTATGTTCCGCGGCATATTTACGATACGCTGCTCCGCTTAAGAAACCTTAGGATGTACATTTCCTGGCACAGTGTTATATTCTTCCCTATGATCTATCCTTATCGATACTGGTTATGATTTTGCTGCCACGATTACACGGCCAGAGAAAGAGCTACGGCTAGAGTTGCATCAACATGAGCTCGTTGCAGACAAGGACTGACCAGGGCATGATTCCAGAGACATACGATTGCATAGAGAGGCATCGTTTTATTGTGTTTCCGCACCATGAGCGTTTGACAGATCGCTTTTACGAGATTTCTCGGACGTGCATATCAGCACCAGAGGATCAGGCTACTGCTAGAGGGCAGCCAGGATGTGATGACCATCGATACATCGCTTATTCAGGACGATTAAGGCGCTGTTCAGCGTACAGACGAATAAGCCAGTTGTTGCTGCAAATGACGAGATATTGCCCACGTGATTGGAGCCACTGCAGCATGAGCATACCTAGAGATATGATGGTAAGTCACTAGTCACCCGAGGATGAATGACTAGGACATGTGGTTCGTTCGCTTACCCGATGCGAGATCATCAGATAGATTGATTCCAGCTAGAGACGACTTCACGCAGATTCGTTGAGAGTCGATAGAGACGATCGAATGTCAGGAACCCGATTCCAAGTTTAAAGTATTCGGAAAGACATGGAAGCGAGTATATGGACCCTCTAGAAGAATGAAACCCTAACTCGACATAATGACCGTGTGAAAGCCTTTGAACCTTAGGGTTTGCGGCAGTTCCGCGGCTCCATTAGTGTGGCTTGGGTTTGCCCTTCTACGGCTGGACTACCGATACTATGGTATGTACTCGATACTATTAAACTGTACCCACGATGTTGAGCTCTTGGGGGATTATGAGGTTCTGACGAGTCGATCGGATAGTTCGACATCATTCGGACATCATGTGATAGGACATATTGCTTGGGAGACTCCAGATACGAGTATAGCCATTGGAGCGCCGTCCATGCAGCTACGATGAAACGAGTCCGAAGAAGTCGACAGCAGAGAAAAGTGAAGTATGAGATTCGTATGAGCTCTTGACGAGAGGACGTTCCACTCCGCTGACATCAGAGATGCGTTACGCATGCAGAGGCATTGATTGCTGAATATACCTTGCAGAAGAAGTCACGATGTGTATGCAGCCATTCCGGAACAAGAGCCAGATACAGTAAAGGTGGTAATTTCCGGGCAATTCGGCAGAAACGAGATTTGAGAGAAACCTCAACATGACCTTTCCGGAATATTATACGAGAAGAGTTGGACCCAGGAGTGGTCATATTGCGCACACACAGCAGGCCAGAGTTCGGCATCATCGATGAGACAGTTGACCAGGTTTGGATAGAGGACCTCACCCAGATGCGTTGTGAGTTGATCAAGAACAGATGGGTGTTGAGTATATCTCCGCAGGATGGGAAGAGTTCCGGAGGATGTGTTCGGCTAGATATCTTCCACAGAGTGATGGAGATACCGAGTTCGTGATTTCGAGTCGGTGTGAGAGACTTTGGATGGACCGTAGCCGAGAACAATTGCAGTGCGCAGATAGAGACGTGACGTCGAAATGGACGATGATGCAGACAGGCAGAACAAGAGGTTCGTGCGAGATGATGACGAGCTGTTGTTACTCCCCGTTAAGATTAAAGGCCGGAGATGTTTACAGAGGGGTTGGGATGCGACCAGTTTATGAGAAAATGTTGTGCAGAGGACGCAGATGTCCAGAGAGCGAGAAAGGATTATGCAAGAGTACCAGCCTCTACACAGTTCGGCATAGGTGAGATAGGAAGAGACCTTGAGCAAGATTCCTTCCAGGACGCTGCTGCAATAAGATTTGCACCAGGAGCAGATGTGTGATGTGCATTCAGAGAGCCAGAGGCCGACGCCAGTGACGTGCTGCTCTACGAGTGGCCGTGAGGATTGACCGAGAGGTGAAAGAGAAGTGCCAGAACGGAATTGTTCCCGTTAGCACACCTGACAGGGCTGTTTAGCCGATGGATTGCGAGATTGGTAATCCACAGAGAAGATAAGGACACCAGACCGCGAGCAAGAGGCAAGCAGATATCTTGTTTTTCTAGCATTGGATGCATCGACACCTTCTCAACTTTGAAGGAGGATATACCGATGACGGCATTTATGATTTGTTATTTTCTGATTCGATTATCACGTATCCGTCACCTTGGATTTCGGTATTTTGGGCTATTTATTCGCATGATTTAGTCTTGATGGCTGAGTTCCATGATATTTGTTTTCGTGCACCATGGTTGCACCTACTGGGAATTTATATCTCGCGCATAGTTTTTACACTTGATATGTGCTTTACACACCGTTGAGTTGATTTTGTGCATATGATACGCACACGAATTGATTCTTGCACTCGGTATAGCTTATATGTGCTTGTAGTGCGTTGATATGTGTTTTGTGCACGTAGTTGCACAAGTTTATGATTTTTACACCTTGGTACACTCGGTGTTGCTATTTACGCATTTGAGTTTTTGTTTGGGTTTTGTGCACAGGATGCACCAGTTTTACATTCCGTGCGTTGTCGCACCAGTTTTATGTTTTGTGCGTTTAACGCACCGGATTTATATTTCGTGCCTTTATTGCACCGGATTTATATTTTGTGCACTACGGTTACACCTCACTTCGATTTGATGTCATTCCATATGCTGATTTTGATTTCATGCCTGTGTTGTGCATGCGATTTGACTTATGCCTTCGGCATCGTTTACATGCACACCTAGTGTTTAGATGTTGATTTCCCGCACTCCGTGCATTTGATTAGACTTGCGTATGTTCGACGCTTGATATTGGATTTCATGACTTCGTGCATGTTGAGTGCGCATGATTTAGATTTTATTCATGCGTGATGGATGCACCTGATTTGGATTTTTACGCGTGTTGAGCGCATGATTTGAGATGCGATTTTGGTGCACACCAGATGCGCTAAATCAGGATTCTTCGTGCATGTCAGATGCACCTGATTTTGCTGTCAGGCACACACGTTGCCTATGACAGATGTTTCGTGCACACACGTTGCACGTAGATGTTGGTTTGTTTGCCTGTATGGCATATATATGGATTTCGATTTTCGTGCGCACCAGACGAACAAAGTTTTCATATGCGCACTTTGGGATTTATTTTTATGGAGAAGTATATTTTTGTGATGTTTATTATTGTTTTCATACTGAGCAGGACTAGTCAGATGACAGTACCTGGATATATTTTACATGCAATTACTTCAGCTATTTACATGTATAGTTCCGACTTATATCATATTGGTTTTGCTTGGATTGGCATTCGTGTCTTTACCATAACTCCGATGATTGCAGGATGCTTGACGGAGTTTTGTTTTTGAGTTTTCTGCTCATTACTCATGTGCATGCATTGCGCTATGATGTGTTTTATGTATTGATGATTTTGGAGCCCCGACGACTTGGACTTCTTATTGAAATGTTTTAGAATTTGAGGGTTTAAATTTAAAATTCGGGGACCGAATTTCTTTAAGGGGGGAAGATTGTAACATTTCAAAATAATAAAATATTATTTTTGGGAATTTTTATAATTTAATATTATTTTATTGATTATTTTAATATTAAATTTATAATTAAATACCGATAAATGGGAAAATTTTTGAAAATTTATGGAAAATTCAAAAATAATGTATTCTATGGAATTATATCATTTTTAAGTTTTTATGAGCATTTATATGCTAATTTAGTGCTAATCGCGATTAAAAATCGCTGATTAGATTTTTAGCGTTTTTGGGCAAAACATGCACATATCATTTGTACACTTGTGTTTCATTCATTTCTTTACCTTCTCTTCATTTTAGCATGGTTGATTAGGGTTGACCATTGAGTGAGAATGATAAGGAGAAAAGAAAAGAAAAAGGGTAAAGAATCATGATGAGAGAGAGAGAGGGTAGGTATAGGTCAACTTTTGCTTTTTGAACCATACACCCATCATTTTATCCTCTCATTTCTCTCTCCCTCTTTCCCCATCTCCTGCTGCTGCCTCTTCTCTCACTTCCTCCTCCACCTTCAAGCTTCTCAAACACCACAAAAATCAACTCAAAACCTCAAAACCATTTCAGAAAAAGTGTGCACAAGCTCACAAGCTTTAGAATGGACCAAGAAAGATGGTGTTTTGGTGCTGTGAGAAGATTCATGAGTCTCTATTGAGGTAATTCTTTCACAATTGTTGTAGCATTTCAAGTGATTTAGCCTCCTTTAAAGTTTAGTGTCGTTTTGTCGAAGTTTTATACACTTTGGAAAACCCTAGAGAGGGTTAGGGTAAATTTGAGTTGTGGCGATGCAATTGGATTCTAATGGTGACCCTAGACCCTATATTGACTAAGACCCTGACCTAGCAAGACCTGAAACCCAAAAATATGGAATTACGGGACTTCCATATCGTCTTGTGAGATGTTTTAGTGTGCAGGAAAATCTAGAATGTGCTGGGAGTTTTGCTGGAAAATTAAACAATACCAGAGGACTAGAATTGACCCTAGGAACACCCTGTATCAAGACGAACCCCTTTAGACCCTACAAGGCCGGCCAGGGCGGTTTTACCCTTTAGAGGGCTCGGCTACTTGGTAGGCTCAGGTGCCCAGGCTTCTGCTGTAGGTCGCATAAACCCTATACATCACTCTAGACTTGTTTGCTTGCCTTTTTTTGGCCTGAGACGAAATCTGGGATCATTTTCTTGGGTTGCTGCTTTGAATTTAGTTTTGGTTTTGCGTATTTTGATTTCTAGATTTTGGTATTTGTGCGTTATCTCGATCGTGTGACGTTTGTACGTCTATATCGAGTGATTTCGGGTTGTTTTGCGAAGGATAACCATAGGTTCTAACCTATAGGCCTTTTAGCGCATCGTGTTGGTTTTCACGTGTCGTTTTAAGTTTCGATTTGGTTTTGATGCGATGCGATACGTGTGATATGTAGGTACCCCCACGGTGATCCGAGACGATGAAGAAGATGAAGGCGACATCGACACCGACACGCCGGATGCAGGTGAGTAGATTATATCTACAGGGGGAAGTCGGGTGGATGGTGTACAGCACCCCCGTAGTCCGATATTAGTATAGCATACATATATACTCATGATAGCTTTTAATGTCGTGGATATTTGAGATGTGTTAGGTGTACTATAGATAGATTAGGGGTAGAAGTAAACTAGTGTAGTTTCTAGTCGCGAACCCTAGATCAGGTTTACACCCATACGCACACACGTACTTATTGCTATACTTGTACCTTGATGATGAGGATAGTGGATGACATTGGAGATGAGTCGATGATTTGGGCTTAGTGCCATGATATCGGTGATATGATGTGATTCGTATTTGGGATACGACAGGTGGTTTTTAGCGGGCCTACAGACGTGTGTTCCACACACGCACTTATATTTATGTGGATGGTATCGATTTGTACTAGATTTAGATCAATACCCTAGATCATGGGATATGATGATGAGGATACCAGAGAATTGATGAGACAATTATGATATTGACCCGTACCCAGTTATTGGGATGCCGTACGACGATTTACCGTACGAGCTTTTTATTGATGATAGATCCGCACTCATGACTCGAGGACGTCATATGATATATTGTATCGTACGCGATACTATTAAGGAGGGATCACCGACTCTCTCTCTCTCTCTATATATATATATATATATATATATATATATATATATCGACTTAGATGTAGGTGGTTTCCATACCCCTCCTGCTTTGCTTTTTAGTTTGGTCTGTAGATTCCTTAGTAGACATTAGATTAGACCCGAGACATACCTATTTCAAAACTAACGAACCGGGAATATTTTAAAGATAGGCAAAAAGGGATTCTACGGATAATTTCAAAAGGCGCATCTTTTCTTAAAAACACCGTAGCTCTTATTTTACTAAAAAACCCCGATTCGCCTTATTTCAAAAGGCAAAACTGCATGACACTTACACATTGATATAGATTCTTCTGTGTTGCGTTGATTACTTGATTCTGCATATTCATATTATTTGCATCGCATTACTTGTGTTTATTGCTATATTACCATCATGCTGTTAGGACACCAGCACCATTATCGATGATGCGTATGTTCCACGTACACTATTTGTCGGCTTACACACTTTGTCTTTGATAATTGCCATGTCACTACACTGTAGTATTGTTGCATTCATGATATGATTCCTTGCATGGCATACTCGTGTACCTACATAGCGTACACCCATACCTGTGCACATATTTATTGTACATTCATACTCGTGTACCAACATAGCGTACACCCATACTTGTGCACATACCTATTGTACATTCAAGTTCGTATACTCACATATTATACACTCCTACTCATGCACCTACCTGTTACACACTTATACTTGTACACTTACATTTTGCACATACATAGATGATTCTGGCTTGACTCGCAGATTGGGAACCGCAAGATACTTTTAAAAACTGATTCATTTTAAAGAAGCGGTCTTCCCTAATTATATGCATATTGCTATTCCATGTTGCATGATATACTGATATGCTTACATTTTGATTATATGTCGCATACATCATGCTTTTTGACTATACGCATTGAGACATGTTGTTTCCATGATATTTCTAGATTTGGGAACCGTGGGTATTTTAAAAGAGAGTATATATTGTTTTAAAAACCCGGTTACCCTTGATATGATATTTCAGAGCGTCCACTATATGTTTTCTCGGTTCTAAGAGTGGCATGTGAAACCCGATTCGAGGAGCGGTAGGCGCCATCTGCGGGTACATGGTGGACCCGGTGAGGTATCCCGGGGCAAGAGACTTGTATATGTTAGACGGTGAGCCCGGCAAGGGAGTACTACCTACCGGTGATAGTATTTGGACTCGGCGGTTATCGTCGGGATACCGACCGAAGTTATGTACGTATGGATACGTCGGAATTGGAGGGTCGAAGCTGGGCACTCGGGTATTCGAGATAGCATATGATACGTACCTATCAGGGTCAGTCATGGTGACAGCGCCTGATAGATGAGGATTTACGGGCCGATGCTAGGCACAGGTTTCATGATCTTTTCGAGTGTCGATGTTAGGTACTAAGGTTCCATGATTTGATTTATATCCTCATACTTCTATGCATATGCTTTATGTTATTTACATGCATGATGCTTATTGTCATTGGGTGACAGGTGGACGGGATCCACATACATACAGCGATTGATCACATAGTTAGATGATATCCATATACATACAGACTTTGATTACATTGATCATACTTCTTATGTATATATAACAGTGGATGAGGACGCTGTTATATATGCCCTTACACCAATATTAGTGGAATGGGACGCTAATATATGTGTATTGATATCAGTTTAGATACTTCATCATATTTATTCGTGCAGACATACCTCATCCTATGATATGTTATTACCTGAGGCACTGGAACGAGCACATGGCACTACATACATGTTTAGATGTTATATTGCCAACTTATCATGCTTCAGACTTATTTATTTAAGGTTTTTATATATCTGATCGTTTTGACCTAGGATTAGGTCTTGCATGCGATTTCTACTTGTAGATATCTTCTATTAACGAGTTGGCAACTCACCCCCGTTGTGCCACAGTTTTTGCAGGTTTTTGCCGTACAGGTTTCAATGCGGCTTTTCTAGCACACTGCTTCCATATGGGTGACTTGCTTGGGTAGGTGGATTCTTTTATATCAGAACCACCATTGTATATATATTATTCAGTTGTATCTAGAAATTCAATCAACAGAAACTTGTATATTGTTTCTGACTTAGAAATCAGTTATGTATTATTTCGACCTTAGAGTCGCGCGTTATAGTATTACACTTTTCATGCTATTTGAGTTTTCCTTTGAGTTTTGATCCTCGCCCTTCGGCGCTGTATATTATATTGCTTGCGTGGTTGTGACCGTCGACTGACGAAGAGCTAGCTCCTGCTTAGGGATGCATTTTATCACTGCATATATATTATTTATGTTGTACCCCGTTCGGGGCCAGTATTTACAAAGGAAACCCTGCCGAAATTTTCAGAAAAGTTATGTGATTTTAAAAATACATATTCGGCCTACTTATTTAAAAAGTAAAACTTTGATTTTAAAACATGTTTTCTTCACTTTTAAAAGCTATTTTCCTTACTTTTAAAAACCGGTTTTCTCTATTTACTCCTTAAAATGGTTTTAGATTTCTGGGCTTTTGGCTTACTTGGATCAGATGGGGTCCTATAGACTTCATATGATTTAAGTGCCAGTCACGTGCTCTTTCGGGTCGTGACAAGAAACCTCTATGTAGGACTCTAAAGAATCGTCAATACGCCGGCAGTAAGTGATGATCATATCAAACACCCACAAGCTGCAAACGGTCAGCTAAACGTAACAGCCACCAGGTATTGAGTGATCAGAAGATCAACAAGCAAGCCTGCACATTCTCCTGTGAATCCAATCTGTAACACTACCGTACAGTCCGGTCTCTTCGTCTGATATGTCGCATATCGAGTCTAGGGGTGGTAAACGTCAGACCCCAGTAACCGATACGTCGTGTCGATGTGAGGCTCATAACAGGTCGAGAACCTACTGATAACACTTACCAGTAGTACTCTATATCATCCCTGTCCAGGGACTTCCAGTTATAGCAATCGAACACTGCACAACATCAACTCACTATACCGGGAGAGACGAAACCCCTCCTATCGCTCATTGCCTCCATGTGATTCGGGATTGTACCCAAAAAACACCATTTTGCATGCCCTTTTGGACGTGGTAAGGTGGAAATCAAAGCACAGTAGGAATCACACAAGGCTCTATGACGATTTCGGGTCTACAGACTAACCTGTACCAGTGTCACCAGAGAACTGCCATCTGACGTGAGGTATAATACCATCTGGGAGTTCTCAGCGAGTCCGTTCAGTGTACCCAGTCTCCACTGAGCACCCGTACACCATCTTTTATGTCAAACACCGATGGATATGGGATCATCCATCGCCCATCATATGGGTCAAGATGCGTATACGCTAGTCTACTCTGGTGTATCGATGCCCTGTCTCGATATACCCTCGAATAGGAACAATTATAGGATGTACTCATAGACTACCGTGGCCCCACTAGTATGATCTCATCATAGTCCCAGTAGTCGAGTACATATCCTAAGGGCTTTATCAACATGTGAGAGCAACACAGTAAACTAATATAAGTCAACATGTTAAGACAAAGTGAAACCAAATAGCATATTATCATGTCGAGCAAGAAACTCCTCTCTATATATATCCAAGCATCCACTATAATATACATCATATGTACAACAATGGCCTCTAGAGCATATATATAACTAACAAGTGCAAATAGGAGATTGTTAGTTATATGTATGCCCTAGAGGCCATTACTGTACATGTGATGTATATTGTTGTGGATGCTTGGACATATATAGGGAGGACTTTCTTGCTTGACATGATAGTATGTTATCTGGTTGCTCTTTATCTTAACATGTACACTTATTGTCTCTCTATTACATGTTGATAAAGCCCTTAGGATGATTACTTGACTACCAGGATTATGATGTAGATCATATTAGTGGTGACATGAGTAGTCGGTAAGTACATCCTTCAAATGTTACTAGTCGTAGGAGTATCGAGACAGGGCATCAATACTCCATAGTAGACTAGCGTATGCGCTTCTTGACCCATATGATGGGCGATGGATGATCCCACATCTGTTGGTGTGACATCAGAGAAGGTTTACGGGTGCTCAGTGGAGACTAGGTATACTGAACGAACTCGCCGAGAACTCCTAGATGGTATTATACTTATCGTCTTCTCTTGTGACACTGGTACAGATTAGTCTGTCGACCCGAGATTGTCATAGAGTCTTGTGTGATTCCCATTATGCTTTGATTTCCACCATACCATATTCAAGAGATAGTGCAAAAAGGTGGTTTTTGGGTACAGTCCCGAGTCACATGGAGGAAATGAGCGATAGGAGGGGATTCGTCTCTCCCGGTATTGGTGGTTGATGTTGTGCTAAGCTCGATTGGCCATAACAGGAAATTCCTGGCCAGGGTTGCTGAGATATACTGGTAAGTGTTATCAGTAGTTTCTCGAACGGTTATGGACCTTGCATCGGCATGTCTTATCAGACTATTAAGGTCTAATTTTATACCACCCCCAGGCTGCGATATGCGACATATCTGACGAAGAGACCGGACTGTACGGTAGTGTTACTGATTGGATTCGCAGGAGTATGAGCAGGCTTGCTTGTTTATCTTCTGATCGCTCAATACCCGGGTGGCCGTTACATTTAACACACTGCTTGCGGCTTGTAGGTGTTTGATATGATTATCACCTACTGCCGGCATATTGACGAGTCTTTAAAGTCCTACACAGAGATTTCCTGGTTCATGCGAAACGAAATAGGAGCACATATGTGATATGTGCGGTACCGAGATTAATGCGCATATGTGATACCGCATTCTATTCTCGCGATATGTGATATCGGTCGGTTATATGTGATATAGCCGGGTTATCGGATTAAGTGTTGATTCGATAAGTTGTTACATTTGATATTAGTCGGTTGTATGTGATATAACCGGGTTATTAAATCAAGTGTTGATTTAATAATTTAATGTATTTATATATTTGATATATTGAATTACATTAACTAATATTAGCTCACATAAACATTTCTTTTTCTCACTTATGTGCATATAGTATATATGTGATATATATTAATGTACATTTATTTGTGTCATGCTTGATGCCACATGCTACATGGGTGTATGAGACTCACACCATGCTTATGTTAATGTTAGGTTTTATTTATTTAAAGTTAATCAAAATTGTTGGAAATTAGTCACATGGTTCAAGCTTGTTGAAGCTTGTGGAACCATTGACCAAGTCCACTAATTTTTATAGATATTTGTTAACCTAACCATTAATATTAGCCATGGTTTATTCTCTACATGAGTTAGTGTATGACACTAACTCACCCATGGTTGCTATTCTTACCTCATGAGTTTCATTCTCATCTCCACTTCATCTTCTTCTTCCTCATGAAAAAGGTTGCTAGGTTTTGAAAAGGTGATGAAATATTGTGAGAAAAAATAATCTAAAGTGAGCCCATTTCCTACTTCATCATCCTCTACTATATTAGCCATTTGTTTTGGGGTGGTTTCTTCAATAATATACCATTAGTGAAGAGGTAGCATGAGCTTGAGTCTCCTCGACGTAGATCATGTTCGGTCTCGAAGATTTCGAGCAAGCCTGTTCATTTCTTCATGTGAACCCTTACTAGAGTTCGAGAGTTCACTACTTGGAGCGAAGGGACTATTACACGGAGCTTTAGAAATGAAGGACCGGTCTACAAAGGTTGTATTCCTCATTCACTTAGATTTAAAGTTGTTTACATTATTGTTCGTCTAAATCTCTAGTTATGATTCTAGGCTTAGGGTTCTTTAGTACGGCAAAATTTTGAAAATGGCATGGACGATACCTCCCGAAACCTTGCTGCCGCCCTATGGAACCCAACACTCACTGCCAGCACATTGTCGAGTGTTTAGAATCCTACACATAGGGTTTTCGGTTTTGACAAAACGATATAGAAGCCGTACTGGATTCGTGTAAGCATTCGGTTAAAACTAGTGTATTGGATACACTAACGGTAATTGGACAGGAGAAATACTAACCGGTCTTTTAGAAAAACGGATATTAAATCGGGTTTCGATTTAATATATTAATACATGTATTTATTATATGCATTTGCCAGTATTTTTGTCACTAATAAAATTTTGTCTCTTTTGAAAGTCTACCCAAGCACCAGCAAGAGGTCCTAGTGGCATCAAGCATGCCAAATTCTAATTTTTATTGGTGCTAAGCTAGACAGACCAAGATCTTTATCTAGTTGATTTGGGTTATAGTCTGATATCTACTTCACTATGAGAAGTGAAAGAAGGTTATACCCTTGTAGATCGAGTCCTTCTCTTCTCTAGCTCCGGCTTGTGGCCCACGCGACTCCATTAAGCTCCTCTTCAAGATGAAAGAACATCCTTCGTGATCTTCATGCCAAAGACGATCCACCCGAAGTCCACTAGCTCAAGCTAATCTTCACTAATCTCATTATTGAAGGCAACACTCCACATCAAATTGCTAATATAATGTGAGATGGTGAAGTAGGGGTTTATTTTTCTCATTAGGGTTTTCACAAGTTCAATAATTCACATCACATTTGAGGGTTTGAACTTAGAAGTGAGGTGAAGAAAATTGTAGAGAGTAAGAGAGAGCAAGAGCTCATGGAAATGGCTAAGGCATAAACTCAAGCTAAGAGCAAGCATAGAAAATGAAAATATCAAATAATAATTCCTCACTTATTCAAGTATGGAATAAATTGCAATTCTATATTGCAACCATGCTTGAATAGTGAGTCAAGCCCAATATAATATGAAAAAAACCCATGCCTTGCCCATTCAACAAATATCTCCACAATTTACTGTAGGGATTCTATAGCACCACACTAGGTTTAGGGTTGCATCACACATGCTATAACAAAAATTTAGAGGGTGTTAAACAATTCTAAATATGAATCGAACTAGAAAAATAGAGTAACAACTAGCTAGTATCATATACTACAAGTGTCTAACACTAAGTGGGAAGAGATACAACCTTTGTAGACCTCCTCCTAGACTCCTTAGATCGAGTAGGGTTTGAGTTGGTTGGCTTGTATCCTTCCGCATCCACGATGATCCACCAAGAAGTCTCTTTGCACCAAGCTCTAAGCTTCTCTTGATCAAGGATGAAGAAGAAGCTAACACTCCACACTAGTGGGCTAGACTAAAGTAGAATGGTGATTTAGGTTTGGATCTCAATTAAAAACCTTTTCTTTTTAATCCTTTCTCTTTCTTTTAAAACCCTAGTGAGCTTTGAGAAGAGAGAGGAAGAAGGAGATGGCACAAAACAAACTCAAGAAAATAATGTGACAACTCTTTCCTGAACGCAAGAGAGCAAGAGAAGTCATCCATGCTAAACCATGGTTACAAAATATCTAGATATTTTGTAACTTGAGTTTAAGAAAAACCATGGGCTACAAAACCATAGGCTAAAAAACCATTGACTATTGTCAACTCAAGAAAGTTGAATAGTCAACCATGATTATGTTGCCATTTTGCTTTTCTCAAATAAAAAAAATATCTAAAAAATGTTATCATGTGAGTCTTGCATTGCCAACACCAATGTATCATCAACCATGACACAAGTATGCTTGCATGTGTGCATCTATATCAACATATACATACACTCATGCATGCATCATAAAGAAATAGGTTTTAATAAATAAGCTAATGGACTTAATATTAAATCAACACTTGATTTAATAACCCGGTCATATCACATACAACCCGTCCAATAATAAACGCCCGATTAAAATACGGTATCCAATACACGCATTTAATATAGCTCCCGCGCATATCACATATGCACCCCACATCTTTTCGCCTAAGCTAGGAGACTCCTTTGTGGGACTCTAAAACTCGTCAATATACTAGCAGTAGATAGTGATCACATCACATGCCCACAAACCGTTAGTGGCACAAGCTGTACGTAATGGCTCCCAGGTATTGAGCGATCAGAAGAAACTCAAGCAAACCTGCTAAAACTCCCGTCGAGCCAACTGGTAACACATACCGTAAAGTCTGGTCTCTTCATCAAATATGCTGCATATGTGAGTCTAGGGATGGCATCGTCGACCCCAATAACCCAATAAGTCATGCCAGTATATGCCTCATAACAGATCGAGAAACTACTGATAACACTTATCAGTAAATCTCAGCAGCCCTGGGCATGGACTTTCTGTTATAACCAATCATGCATGGTGCAACATCAACCCCCAATACCGGGAGAGACGAAACCCCTCCTATCGCTCATTGCCTCCATGTGCCTTGGGACTGTACCCAAAATCCACATGTTTGCACGACTCAGTAGAGCCGTGGTAGGGTGGAGATCAAAGTACAGTGGGAAGACACACAAGACTCTATGACGATCTCGAGTCTACAGACTAACTTGTACCAGTATCACCTAAGAACTTCTATGCGACGATAGATATAATACCATATAGGAGTTCTCGGCGAGTTCGTTCAGTGTACCCAGTCTCCACTGAGCACCCGTATACGATCTTTGGTGTCACCACACCAATGGATATGGGATCATCCATTGCCCATCATATGCGAAAAGAAACGTATACGCTAGTCTACTCTGGTGATATCAATGCCCCGCCTTGATACACCCACGACTAGGAACATTTCAAGGATATGCTCATAAACTACACATGTCCCATTAGTATGATCCGCATCATAATCTCAGTAGTCCTACATCATCCTAAAGGTTATATCAACATGTACCAAATGAATGAAAGCATGATCAAATGAACATGTCAAGATAAAAGGTGCAACCAGATAGCATACTATTATGTCGAGCAAGAATGTCCCCTGAATACACACACACACACACATACCAGCATATACACTATCATATAATGGCCTCTAGGGCATACATATATCCAACAATCTTCCACTTTCACTAAGGCCAATTATTGGCGTATCTCATACCCAACCTCTCAAAAAGTCGCTCATGCTGCGGCAAAGGGAGGGCCTTGGTGAGTGGATCCACGGTGTTATCTTTTGTATCAACTCTCCGAATCTCGATCTCACGGCGATCAACTATCTCCCGGATCAGATGATATAACCTAAGGATGTGTCTGGATCGCTGATGGAACCTGGGCTCTTTAGCCAATGCCAAATCCCCATTATTATCACAATACAAAGGTATTGGATCAATAATGGTCGGAACTACTCCTAGCTCCGAGACGAACTTCCTTATCCAGACGGCTTCCTTGGCAGCATCATTTGCAGCAATATACTCAGCTTCCATCGTGGAGTCTGCAACGGTATCCTGTTTGGAACTCTTCCAACACACCGCTCCTCCATTGAGGGTAAATACAAATCCAGAGATAGATTTGTTGTCATCCTTATCACTCTGGAAGCTCGAATCAGTAAAAGCCTCTATTTGGAGATCCCCGTTACCATACACCATGAACATTTCTTTAGTCCTTCGCAAGTACTTAAGAATTTTCTTCACAGCAGTCCAGTGATTCTCCCCTGGGTTGGATTGATACCTGCTTACTACACCCGGTGCATAAGCTATATCAGGGCGTGTACATAACATCGTATACATTATAGATCCTACAGCAGAAGCGTAGGGTTTAATGCTCATGCGAGCTCTCTCTTCATCAGTCTTTGGGCAAAAGTCCTTAGAGAGAGTGACTCCATGATTAGCGGGTAATGAACCCCGCTTGGAGTCTTCCATACTAAACTTCTTTAGGATGGTGTTAATGTACCTGGTTTGGGACAATCCCAGTAACCTTTTAGATTTATCCCTATAGATCTTTATGCCCAATATGTACGAGGCATCACCCAGGTCCTTCATGGAGAACCTTTGTGATAAGAACAATTTGACCGATTGTAGCATAGGAACGTCTTTTCCTATCAAAAGAATGTCATCCACGTACAATACGAGGAATGTGACAATGTTAGTTATACGTATGCCCTAGAGGCCATTACTGTACATACGATGTATATTGTGGTGGATGCTTGGACATATATAGGGATGACTTTCTTGCTCGACATGATAGTACGCTATCTGGTTGCTCTTTATCTTAACATGTACTCTGATTGTCTCTATGTTACATGTTGATAAAGCCCTTACGATTTGTACTCGACTACTGGGACTATGATGAGATCATACTAGTGGGGCCACGGTAGTCAACACGGTAGTCAACGAGTACATCCTATAACTGTTCCTAGTCGAGAGTGTATCGAGACAGGGCATCGATACACCAGAGTAGACTAGCGTATACGCATCTTGACCCATATGATGGGCGATGGATGATCCCATATCCATCGGTGTTTGACATCAAGGATGGTGTACGGGTGCTCAGTAGAGACTGGGTACACTGGACGGACTCGCTGAGAACTCCCAGATGGTATTATACCTCATATCAAATGGCAGTTCTCTGGTGACACTGGTACAGGTTAGTCTGTAGACCCGAGATCGTCATAGAGTCTTTTGTGATTCCCACTGTGCTTTGATTCCATCATACCACGTCCAAGAGGGCGTGCAAAAAGGTGGCTCTTGGGTACAGTCCCGAATCACATGGTGGCAATGAGTGATGGGAGGGGATTCGACTCTCCCGGTATAGGGAGTTGATGTTGTGCTGTGTTCGATTGGCTATAACGGGAAATCCCTGGCCAGGGTTGCTGAGATTTACTGGTAAGTGTTATCAGTAGTTTCTCGAACTGTTATAGACCTTATATCAACACGACTTATTGATTGATATGATTCTCGGTGTGTAGTTTTAGAAAATGTATAGAAATCACAACCAAAGAAATTTTTGACCGCAAGCAATAACGGTGTCGTATGTAGCGCGTTAGCGAGTGCGGATCGTCCACAGAGAAAGTGAGACCCGTTCGAATTTGAATTAGATGAATTGAAAATTAAAAAGAAAAGAAAAGACAATTCAATTCAAGATTTATAAAATTGAAGTTCAAGAATTATCTAGATCTAAATCTAGAATCAAGAAAACATTTAAAATCAAGAATGAAGAATTGATGATATCCAATCCAAATAGTAATCAAGAATCAAAGTGAGGCTCGTAGGAATCGATCGAATCTATAGACGTGATGAAATCTATTGATTACGTTATCTTATCCATCGATGATTTGATATTAGATCGATGATGATCAACGAGAATTAGGGATTTCTTGCGGAAACTAGGGTTTCATCATCTATCTCTTGTCCTTTCGTTGATTTTCATTCACATTCTAGCCTCTAGTAAATTCAAGAATTGATTGTGGATCCCTAATTAAGAACGAACACAATCAAGAAAGCATCGCTCGAAACTAGGTCGTCGATTCTTCAATTTGCTAAAGTTTATAAAACTCATAGGACTTAAGAATCGTTTCAAGATTTGTATCATCATCATCTATTGATTCTCTCGACTCCTTCACAAGCGGAGTTTTACTCAAACATCATAACAAGAAACACAATCAAGAATTGAGATCGAATCATGATGCAAGAATGTAAAGAAAGCAAGATTAAAGAATTTTAACCTTTATCATTCAACAATTCGTTACACTTCGCTCAAACACTATAAGAAATTGAGGAGAGAACGAGATCGTCGAATTTAGCGTCGCATCATCTCCGTGAGCCGCGGATCATCTTGGATCACTTGCTCGGATGAAGATCGGCTTCGCTCCAAAAGGATATTGATTTCTCGCTTAATTTGTACTCGGTGTTCTTGATTTTTTGCTTGGATTTGATTGGATTAGGGTTAGGGTTACAAGTTGTGTCACTCAACTTGTGTTGGGGAATTGGAGAACAACCTTGAGAGTGAAGCCCTAGGGTCCCTTTTATAGCGTTGATTAGGATTAGCTTCCTTTAGAAGCTAGGTTTAGTTTAGCTTCCCTTGTAAGCTTGGTAGTTAGGTAGAAGGTTCTAGAGTTAGTTAGTTAAGGGTAGCTTCCTTCATAAGCTTGGAGGTTAGGGAGAAGCTTCTAGGCTTAGGTAGTTAAGTAGCTTGCTTTGGAAGCTTGAGGGTGTTTAGCTTGTATAAAGGGCGTTACTGTTCTGGCAGAAACTTTTGGAGAATTCTGGACTTTGAAGTGGCTTGAATAGGTGTAGGACTTGAACCAAGAAACCTGAAGCAGAGTGACGCTGACGTCATCATGACATGGCCGCGGATCCGCGGCTCCAAGGGCCTTTAGGCCGCGGATCCGCGGCCCAATAGTGGTCTTGGTGGATGAGTTTCTGTGTGCTGCTTTCTGCTGACTTCATGATATATTTCTGATATGTTGAAACTTATAATTCCCTCTAGTTCATTACCAGATCTCAAGTCTTGGAGTTGGCATATTTTTATCAGCACTTTTGACAATTTTGGCTCTGTTACTGGAATTTCCTTCACAAATTCTCGAGACAATTGTTGCGCTATACAAAGATTATGCGATGCAATGATAAACACTCAATTTCCCTCAAAATGTCGGTTTTAAAGTATAACACAAGTAATTTGGTATTTTACGGCTGTTTTTCTAATATGTGCTATATTAATATCGAACACCTCTAGATGAGTGCAAATGGTAGGGAAATTGACGTGTTAAAAATGCAATATTTTCGACTGATCAAATTCCTCCAAATTTATTTTCGTTTGTCTCGAGCGAACTGTTTTATTAAAAAGAGAAGGAGAAAATAAAAAAAGAGAAAAAACTAACTAGCACACTTTCGTAGGCAATACGATTGCACTGAGCACGTGCAACAAGCCTTTAAACCTCTAGGTGTCCTTAGTAGGAGGAGTGTTGTCTCCTGAGGGTTTTCAGCGGATTGCACCCACAAAATCCAACAATAAAAGGAAGACCCTGAATATTACATTTAAGATAAGAATTGTAAAAGAAAAGCTTTGAAAATTAGAGTTTCCAACTATGCTAGCTTTTCGGTTGTCATGAGCCCTATCTTAATAGTCATGAAAAGATGTCAAAAATCACATCATCCCTCAATAAAACATCGTCTTTATTCTTCAATCCTATCTTTCTTCCAAACATCGATCATATAACCCTACGTGTGTGTAATATACATCCTTACACTCGGAGAATTCAATTCAATCTATCAAACTCTTGTCTATCTGCCTCAGTATTTTTTAATTAATGAATATTTAGATGAATTTGCTCATACACTTTCATGCGACCGTTAATACTTCTTGAGGTACTATCCGACCGATTACTCATGTGCTTGCTTATTAGGTGTATTTTCCTCGTCTTGCACCATCTAAGGCTTAGCAGTGACTCCCAGACCAGTTGGTCTAAGGCACTAGGTGAAGAGGCACCCACGCTATATTTTTTTATTGCTGTCTTGGCGATAACAAAACCAGTGTTCATTTTTCTTCACCATTTTTATATTTTATTTATCAATTTTTTCCATTCATACTTTGGCTTTTAGACAAGAGCATTTCAAGGTATCCTCTACTATCCCGAGTTTCAAGACGTGTGTAAGTGCATATAGTGGGTATCAACGTTCAAAATGTTTGGCTTCCAGAATAGGAACTAATTTTCAGACTTATTTTTATCCTCAGATTAAAGACTTCCTTCATCTTACTAACCCTTGGGACAACGGATCATAACTACTTATTACTAGTTCGTATAAGAAAACTTCTAATTTTCTTGGTTTTCTTAAATTTTTCCAATCTTTTGAATGTAATTTTTCACTATCTAATCTTTTATTATCTTATTTATGTACAAAAATAATTATATTTTTTAAAATTTTTAAATTTTTATAGGTTTTAAGAAAATGTTTTGTGCTTATGCAAAGTATGATGCAAATGATGCGAAAATAAGCACAAACCTCCCCCAAACATATTTTCAACTGTGTCCTCACTGTTGCTTTCTGCTAATTCTCAAAAACCAGTAAGCCTGGGAGGAAATTTATTAGCGGGGGCAAAATATTTAAGTGAAAATCCTCCCCTAAACTTATTCTTTGGCTCATCATTTTGGTGTAAAAAAAAAATTTCTTTTCAGGAGCCAGATTAAACCCCCCCAAACTTGAGTTAAGAAATGTTAATCTTTGAAAATCACATGAGGGGGTCAAACATCAGTGGTCGATGCCAAGCTTTGCAAAAACCGAACGTTAACACCAACTATTCGAAAATTTTATCAATGTAGTGCATCGGTTGGTGGGAGAAGAAGTGGGGAAAGGGTAAGTGGTGGAATAGAATGTGTTTGCGTCTCATTTTGGAGAGACGATGTAGTGATTGTGATGGATTGCTCGCATTCTCTTTACAGTCCAGAAGAAGGGGTGGAGGTTCAATTTCTTTGTTTTGGAGATGATTCATCTCAACACCCGTATTTTCTAAGAGTACGAGTCTATCAGCGAAAATTTCCTCAAAAGTCCCATCAATACCCCGAAGAATAATGTCTTCACAAAGCGCGGGGGGATCTTCAGACTCTAAAAGCTTTTCATAATCAGTGTTAGTTGTTGACCCGGACATCTCGGTGGAAGAGTCCGTATTTGTATGATACATAATTGGGTCAAACAACAACATATGAAAAGAGTCTAGATCAGTATCATGAGGATCATCAATTTCGCTGCTGTCGACATCCATTAATTCAATAGAACATGCTTGAGCAGTAGGTTCGGAGGGTACACTTCCCAACTTGTAAATGTTCAGCTCAATTGACCTATTCCCGAAAGATAGGGTTATAGGGCCATTACGACAGTTGATGATAGCGTTGGAAGTGGCCAAAAAGGGGCGACCTAAAATCACCGGAATTTGATTCCGTGGGTTCACTACAGACTGTGTATCAAGAACAATAAAGTCCACAGGGAATACAAATTTCCCGATTTTTATCAACACATCCTCAAGTTCACCCCTAGGTTTGGTGATAGATCGGTCGGCCATCTGTAGAGTTATGTTCGAGGGCTTTAACACTCCGATACCTAGTTGCTCGTTGACCGAGTAAGGAAGCAAGTTAACACTAGCGCCAAGGTCAAGTAAAGAAGGATTACTGTGTTTATCCCCAATAGAAATAGAAATAGTAGGACAGCCAGGGTCCTTACGTTTCCTTGGTAATTTTTGGGGAAAAGCCGTGTCTACAGTACTCGACATGAAAACTTTTTTATGCACTTGAGTCTTCCTCTTCCTAGTGCACAAGTTCTTAAGAATTTTCGCATAGGACGGAACTTGTTGTATAGCATCTAGGAGAGGGATGTTGATGTTAACTTGCTTAAACATGTCCTCAAGCTTCTCCATTTGTGCATCATGTTTGTTGGGCCTCAACCTTTCAGGAAATGGAGCTCTATCAATAAATGTTGGGTTCAACATTTGTGGAGAAGTTTATGGGGGTGGAAAAGGTGAGGTGGGTGGAGGGTTCGAGCTTTTGGGAAAACGGAGAATAGGCTCGGAAGAAGAAGGTACATTAGACGAAATAGGACAAAAGGTAGAAGTGGGAATGGAAGTGGAAGCCGGGGTGTTAATGATCAATTCATTATTATCAATTTGTTCACCCACATGATTGTCTAGCACTCTTCCAGATCTCAACGTTGTAAAAGCATCCACATTAGTGCAATGTGAAGGTCCAGGATCAGGTTGGGGTTGAGATGGAAGATTCCCTTTTTCTCTAGCATATATTTCGGCTGTTATTCGTTCAACTTGTGCTTCCATCGATTTAATATTCTCATTTTGAGTAAGAAGGATCTTCATCATATTATCGATGGAAGATTGAAAACTTGCCGACCCTTGGATGGATTGTTTCATGAAAGTAACTAAGGTTTGTACTAGTATAGAGGTATTATCAGTACCGGCCAATTTCAATGAGTTTTCATGTGGTGCAAAAGTGTTGGCCGGATTTTGGAAATTTTATGATTGGTAGGGGTGCTGACTCAATTGAAATGGTTGCTGTTGTGGTGGAAGAGCCCTTTGAAAATTGTTTTGATTTGGATCCGTGTATTGAGGTTGGTGTTGAATCCAAGAAAAATAAGGGTGATTCCTCCTATCTTGATTATATGAGGAAGAAGAAGGATCGTTTCCAGGTCTTTGCTGAAATGCAGCATTAGTGTGATCTTGAAATAGTACATTCAAAGGACATTCTTCCGTCAAATGTGAAGGGTTTGAACAGCAGCCACACACGGTTTTGGGAAGTGTGTATTGGTTTAGGGAGGCTGAAGTGATTTTGTTTTCTATAGCATCGAGTTTCCTTTGTATTGCGGCCATTTCGGCTTTCATTATGACGGAAACATCGAGCTTATTGACATCTTCCCTAGGCGGTGGTGGTCTAACACTTCCCCATTGTGATGGGTTTTGAGCTAAATCTTCTAGGTATTTCCAAGTTCCACCATCATCTTTAGATAGGAATTGGCAATGACACATGGTTTCAAGCATCTGTCTAGTAGTGAGATCAATATCCTCATTGATAATTCGACTCAAATCCCATCTGGAGATTCCGTGATGAGGACATTTGTCACGAACCAAAATATTAGCTCGTGACCAGCACTTGAATCACGCCACGTCTAAAGGCGTAACGGAATTCAAGAAAGCTGAAACCCAGATATCTAAACCTTTTAGAAAAATAAAGGAGGTGAGGTTTTTGAAATAAAGGTATATGAAATCAAGTTTTCTTAATGCATAGAAAAGGAACATGAATGGTGCAAGTGAAATTTGCTAATTTGAAAACATGTTTCGTCTTTTAAAATTTTGGCAGCACCTCCTTTGTATATTTTGATCCAAAACCACAATACATAACAAGAATAATGGCATCCCCAAGCCGGAGCTAGCTCTTCGCCAAACGGCAGATCACAACCACGCAATACAGTATAAATAAGTATACGACGCCCCACGGCGAAGTTCACCACAAAAAGATAAAGAAATGAGCAATATATAACCACAAAAGTGAATATAAAACCCATCTCTCAAATCTCGCAACTACAAGTCTCACTAAGTCTCATCACTTAAACAATTACAACTTTTGATTGATGGAGTTAACTAGATACAATATGAAATATATAGATACAAGAGTGGGAATGATACAAATATCCCACCCACCAAAACAAAACACCCGAATGGAACTGTATGCCAACGAATCCGCTACTGATCCAAGCGGTCAATCTGCAAGAACTGTGGCACAACGGGGGTGAGTTGCCAACTCGTGAATAGAAATATATCAACGAGTAGAAATCGAATAAACAACGACTCCTAGGTCAACTATATCATAAGGTAATACTATGATATCTAGGATGACCGGGTCGTATATGTGCCAACAAGGTAGTCAATATCTATATGCATGTGGGTAACATCCAACAGTAATAGTCAACGCATGCGGATATGTGGATCTCGTCCACCCATAAATCAATATCTATAAGCATGTGCAAAATCTCCGATAGTAGAATCGGTGTATGTATGTATGTATGTGGATCTAGTCCACGCGTCAACCACTGACGCAACAATATTATGCTTGTAAATATCATAAAAGAGTGTGCATGAAAGTATGAGGATATATATCAATGGTGTCCCTCCCGACACATCAAAATCATGGAACCTGAGTGCCTAGCATCGGCACTCGAAAACATCATGAAAACAGTGCCCAGCATCGGCACGTAAATCCTCATATATCTCAGGCGCCGCATCTTCAGATCGGCCCTCAGGCGCCGTAAACCCTGGTCGACCCTCATATCCATCTCGCTACTCCGGTCGGTATCCTCCGGATAATCGCCGAGTCCAATTACTATCACCGGTAAGTAGTGCTCCCCCTGCCGGGCTTACCGTCTAGCATATACGAGTCTTCTTGCCCCGGGGTAACTCACCGGGTCCACCATGTACCCGCAATCGGTGCCTACCACTCCTTGAATCGGGTTTCACATGCCACTCTCAGAACCGAGAAAACACATGGTGGACGCATCGAAATATCAAATCAAGAGAAACCGGGTTTTTAAAACAGTACATGCTTCCTTTTGAAATAGCCACGGTTCTCAAGTCCAGAAATCTCATAAAAACAGCATATCTTAATGCGTAAAATGCGTAGAGCATGATGTATGCGACATATAACAGAAATGTAAGCATATCAATATATCATGCAGCCTGGAACAGTGATATGACATATTAAGGGGAAACCGCTCTTTTAAAATGATTCCAGTTTTTAAAATATAACATGCGGTTCCCAATCTCCCAATAAAATCAGTTATCTATGTAGGTACAATATGTATATGTGCAAGTATAGATGTACCAATGTATGTGTGCACAAATATGGATGTACAAGTTTGTGTATCCGCAAGTATGAATATATCAATGTATATGTGCACGAATATGGATATACAAATGTGTATATCCGCAAGTATGAATATATCAATGTATATGTGCACGAATATGGATATACAAATGTGTATATCCGCAAGTATGAATATATCAATGTATATGTCATGATGCAGCAACCCTACTGTGTAGTGACATGGCAATTATCGATGATGAAGTGTGTGAGCCGGTAAATCTGTGTACGTGTAACATACGCATGATCGATAATGGTGCAAATATACTAGCACAGTTATAAGCAATGCAATGGAAATGATATGAATGCAGCATAAGGTAAATCATCAGCTAACAGCTATAAGGTATACGTAACTATCATATGTCCGAGTCGGTGAATCTATCAATCGGCATCAAGCCTAATAACATCGCGTATGTTATAATCCATCGTACGGAAACCTCTAGTCATGGGTAAGGATCAATCATCAAGTCAAACTTATCACGCACGGAATATCATCGTGCGGCGGCATTATACTAAAAGGGATCCTATCATCCTATACGACAAATGAGGTTACGGCCTAATATCACATACGGCCTATCATCCATGATTCACAACATTATATATATGGATATATATCTATGTGCCTATGTCCCGGTTCACATCCACAATAATCTCATATTAGGGGACCGACAGGGTATAAATCAACTCGATCGACTCGCATCAGTATACCATCACGTCATCATGTCATCATATCAGTCTTATTTTCTTTCATCGCATTTGAATCACCTATCAAATCGAATTGCATAAACATTCAATCACTACAAGTATAAGTATCTAATCTAACCTACACATCTGAACCATACAATCGGATTTTTAAAGAAGCGAATCGTAGTTTTGAAAATAGGGGTTACGGTGTTTTTAAGAAAGAGATATCATTTGAAAATCCGTAACATCCCTCAAGGTATATACTTAAAAGGTATATACAATTCTTCGGTTTAGGAAAAGGTATGGTTCGGATGACGTATCTGCATCGACTATCTATTCCTACAGTTCCCTAAATAGTAATATCGCTAAACGACATCCTATGATAGTCGTAATGTATCATTCTAACAATCCTCTAGTTTCTAATATGATTTCGTAGCTATCTCATTCTAACCCCAGTTTCCTAATCTAGGTTTCCTAACCATTTTCTATAAATCGTTTTTCCATCAAAATTTTGCAGGGGTGTTATACGCCATCCACCCGACTTCCCCGGTAGATATAGATCTACTCACCTTGCTTCTTACTTGCCGAAGTCGATGACGCCGCGCTCCGTCACCTCGGAATCCACGCGAAGGTACCTACAATAATCAACAGTCGCAATGCGTATTAAAATCGAATCCGAAAAACCGATATGACGCACGGTGTGCTCATAGGTTAGAACCTATGGCCCAAACGTGCAAAAACAATCAAACAACCCCTGTTGTCGATGTACAAACATCCAACAAGCGAATACAGATCCAAATGTCAAGAAATTGCATTTTCAAAATACGGAAAACATAGCCTAAACCACACCAAAATGCTCCCAGATTTTCCCCATGTGACAATTAGCCAAAACTGCATATAGGAGGGGTCTAATTTAGTGCAAAAAGAGCCATGGACCAAATATGGAACCCTATTTCCCTGCTCTGACAGCAAATTGCGGCCAGAATGGATAAATTTGTGGCCATTTGGTGGAGTTGGGGTCTCGGGTCTCTGTGGTAGCTTCCTGGTTGCCTGCACGACTCTCAGTAAACCAAAAATCATTTCTAGTGTCCTCGGGTTGCTCCAGATTCCAAAATACCCTCTAAAATCACACATTTATCCGATGTCGGGGTTTCTAAATCCGTGTTTTGGGTTTTCTCCGCTCTGGTCCAGGTCAATAAACAGTACCCAAGTCTAGTTAACAGCCGCTAGGCATCACCCAATTTCAAACAACACTCAAACCTTCACTAGGGTTTCCCAATGTTCACTAATCTTCACAATATCACATCTAAACACATATGAATACTAAAGTAAATGAAAAACTACCCAATTAGTGAAGGGATTACCTTATATAGCACCCATGAATCCCCAAGATCATCAAAACTGAATTTTTCTTGGTCCCAAGTATAGAGGTTGAAGAGGGGATTAATTTTTATGAAGGGTGTGTAGGGTTTTGGGGATTGTTAGAGATGGATCTAGGGGTGGAATGGGAGGGTTGTAAGCTTGAGGAAGATGAAGGAGAGAAGATAAAATGACGGGGGATCCAATTGAGGCAGCAGCCCCCTTCCTCTCTCTCACTAAATCACACACACTCTCTCTCACCTAATCTACCTAACCTCATCATTTTGTCCCCCTTTGACCTTTATCATTTTGTTTTTCATTTCTTACCACCAATAACCCAAATGAAATGAAACATGTAACAAAACGAAGCATGTCATGGTGCACTAACCATGGAAATTGTAAAAACGTGGATTTGGCTTAATCGCGATTAGTAGTGTACTAATCGGGTTTTTATCAAAACTGCATAAAATAAATTTTAAAAATGCCAAATCCTTTAAATATATAATTAAATGAATAATTCATTTTAATTTCCATTTATTTCATAATTATTGGTATATATTTATACATTTTTTCGAAAACCCCAATTTCGGAAATCGGTCAATTTTCGGGAAAAATATTATTTTAATATTAAATTCCAAAAATAATATTTTATATTTTCTGAAATGTTACAATCTTCCCCCCTTAAATAAATTCGGTCCCCGAATTTAAATTTAAACCGCCAAAATCTAAAACATTTCAATAATCAGCTCAAATCAACGGGGCTCCGAAGTCATGGAAAATGCAGAAATAACACGGCGCGTCAAGTGCGCATAAAAACGAGTACAAAACTCGAAATCAAACTCTATCAAGCGGCATGCAAATCATCGGATCTTCGCGCATATCCTCGGAGTTACAATAGAGAAACGGATCTCGAAATCCAATACCGAAATTCAATATATACACAAGTCAAATACTATAATACGGGTATGGTACGCATCTCTGAAAACTCCAAAATCTGAATAAAATACATGCAAAATCCTTTCTAAATCGCTGCGGGGATGCGTAACTCACGGCATAACTGACGGACGCTCATTTTAAAATAATAATATAGGTCAATATATGTTTTCTCAAATACACGTTCCGTCGTTTTCAAAATATCCCAAAAGGTTTTCCTTTATAAATGTTCGTGTCGCTCACGTACACGTAGGAAATAGCGAGACTATAGCTCCTCTTTTTCGAAAACCTCCTGGTAAACTTTTAATGCATGCTAAGTACACAGGTACTGTCCTCAGATCAGTCCTGTTTGGCTACTACACAATATAGTGCCTAACATGAAAACAAAGTGCTCAAAAGCAAAATCAGCCTCAAAAGGCGTATCCAATAATCACATGCGTCTAGTACGCATGGAAATCAAATCCAAATACAGGTACCACAATAAGCACAAAACAAATGTAGGTGCAACGGTTGTGCATGAAAGCATCTGTACAGTGCAACGGTGTGCATGACAGCAATATCTGGTGCACCTATTGTGCACGAAATAACATCGGGTGCATCAAATGCACGAAGTACAATCAATAACTCGAACGCATCAAAAGCAACGCCGAGTATACCAAGGTATATAAATCAAAATCGTGTGCAACTACGTGCACAAAACACATATCAATGCACTGCAAGCACATATAAGCTATACCGAGTGCATAAATCAAATCATCCGTAAGAAATCCATGAAATCATAAACACATGCTATGCGGGTATAAAATCGACATCAAACGCAATAAACATGCACAATCGCAAATCAACACAGCAGTGTACAAAATATATATCTCAAGTGCAATAATCATGCATAAAATGTAAATACCTAGTAGGTGCAGCCATGGTGGACGAAATCTGTATCAGGAAACTCATCATCAAAACTTAAATCCAAGCGATATAAGCGTGATACTCAGATCATAAACGCAAATCGCAACAAAGGACTATTGGATATAGTTCCCTCTAAGTCAATTATTGGATCGCAGATACGTGATTGCAATAATTGAGGGAGGACCTATACCGATATGAAAGTCTTGCTCGAGATGATAGTATGCTATCTGGTTTGACTTTATCATCGTATACATGCTTTAGTTCACTATTGCATGTTGATAGAGCCTATAGGATTCTTGCTTGACTGCCAGCAGTATGATGGCGATCATATACGTGGGAGCTGGGGTCTGTAAGCACATCCTTAAAGTGTCCCTAGTCGTAGGAGATTTGAGACAGGGCATTGATACTCCAGAGTAGACTAGTGTATACAGTCGAGACCCCGACGAGGGGCGATGGCCGGTCTCACAAGCCATTGGTGTCAGTTGGTTCACCTAAGATATATACAGGTGCTCATCTCGTTATGAGTATACCGGACAGGACTCGCCGGGAACATGCTAGTTGGTATTATATATATCGTCAGATAGCAGTTCCTTAGTGACAAGTGTACAGGTTAGTTTGTCGACCTGAGATCGTCATTTGTCACATGTGAGTTCCCACTGTGCTTTGATTTCTACCCTACCACGCTCAAAGGAGACGTGCAAACAGGTATTTTTTGGGTACAGTCCCGAGACACATGGAGGCAGTGAGCGGATCGTCGGGAATTCGTCTCTCCCGGTATTGGGGGTTGATGTCGTACAGTGCACGGGTGGCCATCACTAGAAATTCTCGGCCGAGGTGGTGGAGAATTACTGATTTGGATTAGTAGTTTCTCAGGTGGTGATGGGCTTCATGCCGACACGATTTATCGCGTTATTAGGGGTCTAACTTTATCCATCCACCTAAACTCGATATGCGATACTCTTTAGACGAACGGACCGGACTGTACGGATATTGTCTCTGTCAGGATCAGTAGGGTTTATGGATGAGTTCGCTCGTCAGCTTCCCTTCCAATCAATACATAGGCAACCGTTACGTATAGTTAGTACCTCTGACGTGCTAGTGGTTATACCCAGTGCAGGTGTGTTGATGAGTCATTAGAGTCCCCCACAGATCTTTTCCCAAGTTCGGGCGAACGTTGTAGAGGCCGTATGGTTTTATGGCAGGGTTCTGAAAATGCGCGTGCGTTTTCGCACGTGTCATTTTTTGGGCAGATAATACCGGTAGGCTTTGGTTTAAGCCGGATCCCAGTATTATACTGTGTAGATATAATATCTTTGTCTCAGTTGCATTTGTATTCGGTCGTAATATAAATACGGTATGTTTATACTGTTACGGGGTTATCCTGAAATTCGTTTCGGGATCACTTTTGGAAGTTGCCAGTTTCCAGTTTTCTATCGCCCATCTTTAACGTTCGGTTAAAGACGGATTTGTCTTTTCTTGAGATGAGTGTGGAAGCTTCTAGATGATGACTAGGATGGTGAGGTGTTAAGTGACTCATTACTGCATTTAATGATTCATTTAATGCAAGGGTGACTAGGTTAATGACTAGGTTTATGTTCATTGGTTTGCATTTAATGTGTTCATACAAGGTGTATTATGAGTCATCCTTTCTCATTTATTGTTGTGGTCACCCCCCCTCTCCTACACTCACCTCCCTCATCCTATATAGTGGCCGGCCCCTCTTCTTGAATCATTATGGTTGCTTGAAAAAGATTATGATAGTTTTGGTAGATAGAAATTAGATCTGATCCATTTCTCATTTCCATTAGATCCAAAAAGGCAACTTCATTAACCGTTCGTCCATGGCTTTGGACGTAACGAGACAAAGTGTTCTACTCATTCTCTACATCAATTTTGGTCATCTCTTTTAGCAAACTTGATGATCGAGTGGCCTCAGTTCAGAGGCGGGAGCCCGTTTAAAGATCCGTCGACGTGGTGCCACCTGGACGAGAAGACTAGAGATTCAGGAGATTGGAGTAGCCGCAACAAAGCGTGGGATGATGGTTGAAAATGTAGGGTTCCTAGGCACTCACAAGAGGTCTCACAAGGCATCAACCATGCCAATTTCAAATTTTACGGTGCCGAGAAACCCTAGACTAGATCGTTGACTAGAAATTTAGGCGATAAACGAAACTAGTTAACAACTTAACTAAAGGAGACAGGCTACAACCTTTGTAGATCCGGTTCTCCTCTTCCTTAGCTCCACGTAGGCGTCCTCTCGCTGTCCATCTCGAATCCTAGACTCAATCGTCGGCTTCATCGGAAAAACGAGCGGGCAAGGTCGTCGGCTTCGTGCCGAAGATGATCTACGTTGAGGCATCACAAGTTCAAGCTCCGACTTCACAAATTTGTGAAACTTGTGAAGAAAACACCCAAAACAACTTGGCAAGAGGTAGTTGGTGAAGAAATAGGAGGTGGGTTCACTTTAGAATTGGATTTCTCACTTTAGATCTCAAGTTGCCATTGATGGCATCAAGCTTTCTATCTTGAAGAAGAAGATCAAGAAGAAGAAAGAATATGATGAGTCTTTTAAAATGAAAAAGAAAATGAATACTTATCATAATCTTAACCATAGTTAAGTGTAGAGAATAAACTAGGGTTAGTTCAAATGGTTAGGGTTAAGCATGAGACAAGAATGGTGACTAAGTCAAAGCTTCATGAAGCTTCAATAAGAAACAAAGAAAGCCACCATTCTCATCTTTATCCTTTCCAAATAAATAAATGAACAAAAAAATAAATAAATGAATATGCAAAACCCTAATCATCAAATTAATCATGGTTTAATTCTATACACTTAACTAAATGATCAAGTATCATCAAACATGATACAAATATGTGCACAAAAGTATATCACATATACTTCTTGCACATCAAGTGAGAAATTCCATATAAAGTGAACTAATACTAGCTAATGCAAAGTAATATATCAAATATATAATTATACATTAAATCATTAAATCAACACTTGATTTAACGATCCGGTAATATCGCATATAACCGACTAGTATCCTATGCATCGGCTTATCGAATCAATCGTTGATTCGATATCTAGGTTATATCGAATATAACCATTCGATACATTCATCGCGAGAATGGAATACGGTATCACATACATGCATTATTCTCGGTCCTGCACATATCTCATATGCGCTCCTATTTCGTTTCGATTGAGCCAGGAAACCTCTGTGTAGGACTCTAAAGACTCGTCAATACGCCGGTAGCAGATGATGATCATATCAAGCACCTACAAGCCGCAAGCGGTCTGCTAAACGTAACGGCCACCCGGGTATTGAGCGATCAGAAGATCGACGAGCTAGCCCGCTCACACTCCTGTGAATCCAACTAGTAACACTTACCGTACAGTCCGGTCTGTTCGTCTGATATGTCACATATCAAGTCTATGGGTGGTAAACGTCAGACCCCAATAACCGATAAGTCGTGCCGATGTGAGGCTCATAACGGGTCGAGAAACTACTGGTAACACTTACCAGCAAATCTCCCATCAGCCCTGGCCAGGGACTTCCCTGTTACGGCCAATCGAGCACTGCGCAACATCAACCCCCAATACCGGGAGAGACGAAACCCCTCCTATCGCTCATTGCCTCCATGTGACTCGGGACTGCACCCAAAGACCACCGTTTTGCACGCCCTCATGGACGTGGTAAGGTGGAGATCAAAGCACAGTGGGAATCACACAAGACTCTATGACGATCTCGGGTCTACAGACTAACCTGTACAAGTGTCACCTGAGAACTGCCATCTGACGTGAGGTATAATACCATCTGGGAGTTCTCGGCGAGTCCGTCCAGTGTACCCAGTCTCCACTGACCACCCGTATACCATCTCTGATGTCAAACACCAATGGATATGGGATCATCCATCGCCCATCTCATGGGTCGAGAAGCGTATACGCTAGTCTACACTGGTATATCGATGCCCTGTCTCGATACACCCACGACTAGGGACCTTGAAGGATGTACTTATAGACTACCATGTCCCCACTAGTATGATCTGCATCATAGTCCAGGTAGTCAAGTACACATCCTAAGGGCTTTATCAATATGTAACTATAAGACAGTTTAAAGAGACAAGTGTACATGTTAAGATAAAGAGTAACCAGATAGCATACTATCATATCGAGCAAGAAAGTCATCTCTATATATGTCCAAGCATCCAATATAATATACATCATCTGTACAATACTGGCCTCTAGGGCATACATACAACTAACAAAAAACCGAAGGACTCGGATCATTCGGTGTAACATTTCTACCCACTTTGTAGTTTATTAGTTTAGCTTTAATGGCAGATCCGGGTTATAGTACGCGATAGCGTCAGTTGTAAAAGTTTTTGTTCCGCATTTGGCGTCTGTTAGACGGCCGGGGTGCTACCGTGGACTTACAGTGGTATCAGAGCTTCACCATTAAGCTATACTAACTTGTGCTAACGTGTTTAAAACATCGATCGAAAGGATTTTCGAAAACCGAAAATTCCAAGGTTAAAGTTTCTGTCGATTTTAAAAGGGGTCTAAAAATTATTTTGCATATCACAGAAAACAAAGCAGGCTTTTCTAAGCACACGGGAAAAATTTGATCACGTGATCCTACAAGACCGCCGCGGATCCGCGGTCAAAGCATGGGTTTGACCGCGGAACCGCGGCCTTTATGTGGGAACAGTGCATCAAAATTTTCCTGTGAGCTTTTTATTATAAATTGTGGTTTTTGGTACTGTTCATTTGGGCCCAGTTTTTGTTACTGTACAGCAGATGTTTGTGGGGCCCACTTTGGGATATTTTGTCGATCGAAATTTAAACGTGTTAGTATACAGTACTTACTTTATATCTCCAACCGGGAATGTCATTTGAGCGGTAAACCACGTCTAATTGCTATAGTTCTTTTAAACGGGTTTGCGAACATGACATTCGCGTTGATGTTCTGTGTTGTGATGTGATGTTGCGGATATGTCGTGGTGGATAGCAGTGTGCAATGGTAGTGCAGTTTGGATTTATTTGTACATTTGATATTGCAGGGCGAGCGTCCAACATGTGGACTGCCGTCACTGCCTGTTTGTATAATATTCTTTCGGGGCACGACCGGGTTGAAGTCGATGTACCCGTTGTACATATTTTTATTTCTGTACTAGGTTTACCCCGTGACGGAGTGCACGGATAGCCGGGTTCTGAAGGGCAACGGGTCCGTATCTCATGGTTTTGAGAGGCAGAGGGACCTCACTCTAGAATTGGCAGACTATTCGCTGCACTCGTAGGGGGTACAGGTTGACTCAAGGAGGGATGCTCAATTTACCGGATTCCGTGAAGCGCCGGGTGTTCCATTCAGTAAGATGGTGGGGACTACCTCGCTTTAGGATTTGGCGGGTAACTTGCCACACCCATAGGGGTCTAGGTTTCATTGCACAGGCTATCCACACGACCAGGGGAACGTCGGGTTTCAGTAGCGGCTCTATGAAACCCGGGGATCCCAGATTATCTGTATTGTTCTGTGATGCTTATTACTTTTCTGTAATGTTGCATATTATCACGCCTGGAGCGATTATTGTATATTGGTATATATGCTATTAGATGTTGTATATGTTTTACACCCGCGCTAGTCCAGCTCCCGCTCTGTCGTTAGTTAAGTAACCTAACGGGTGATGACGGGACCTAGTGACGAATGCGGATGGCATATACGTACATTATATTTTCGTTCTTTTCTGGTGTGATTGATTGATGGGACTGTATTGATTCTTATCAATGCAAGGATAAAACAAACCTATATTTGATGTTGTTGGAACAAATTTTAAAAAGGTGTTATTACAAAGATTTTCCTTTTGTTTTGCATAGTGATATTCAGTTAGAATATCCTGCACCTCATTCGACAAGGCAAAGGCCGAGATCCCTTCACCGGGAGTGACCCCTTGGGCAGAAATTTACGTCAGGGTAATAACTTCATTATAGTCGATTACAAGTTGCTTTGCATCGCGGTATTCAGTTAGAATATCCTGCACTTCATTCCACGAGGAAAGAGCCGAGATCCCTTCACCGGTAGTGAACTCTTTAGCAAAGGATTTTCGTCACTATATTTTTATAAAAAGCTATCAGGTTCCTTCAACGAGATCAAGTTCATTACGTTAATGGTTTTTCGCCAAAAACCAGCCGTAGCCCCCCGTCGTATCTTGTGGATGGTCAGTTGTACTCAAGCTATGTTTGTTGGCCTTCGTCAAGGCATAATGTTTGGTAGTTGTTGGGTATTCATTTGTTGCATAGATAAATGTGTTGGTTTGGGACAGTCGTATAGCCTTGTTGGCCTTCATCAAGGGCTTGTACGGGTGGGTTCAAATTGACCTGGACAATGCCGGGTTGAACTTGACATGTGACTTATGATTTGTTGGCCTTCGTCAAGGTCATAAGAGCATGGGGCAAAAATCATATCGGGAGTTTCAAACATACAAGAAACTTGCCAGGCATGAGCATACCTTCTGGAGTGTGATAACTTGAGTGGCTTCCATCAAGTTATCATGCAATGATAGTTGGATCCCGATTCTCACTGATGAGTTGGTTTACTCTTCGGGTGATCCCGACTAATTCTTCTTTCAGGTTTGGAGGAGAATTTGAGATTACAATGGGAGGTTTCCTGATTAGATAAATTGATAACCATTCTGATCTAGGTTAGAGTGCACGCAAAGTGTTTCTTTTCTCTCTCTCTCTTTGGCAGTGACCTTTGACCGACCCTAAACTTTGACTCAGTGACCAAGTTGACCGAACCTTCTTCAAATACTGGCTTTTGGATTGTCCAAGTTGCATAAGTCATTGCCGCTCCATCATTTACCCTTTGTATTTCTCAGAGCACCCCGTGTTATTACGGATATCCACTTCCATTGGATAGATCCATCATATGGTTAGATACGAACTCGAAGGGACTTCTTCGAGGATGGATCCAGGTTCAGGAGAAATAGAATTGGTTTATTTAGCTGTCTTTTATTATCACCTTCTCTCAGGTTGCGATGGCTCCTTGGTTTAGGAGAGTACACCTATTACGCTTATTGGATAGTCTTCTTCCAAACCATAGGCTGGTGCCGAAAGGTAGGGAAGGAAGAAAACCAATTAGCCTAAGTAGGGTGTGCAGAAGGTAATATGTAAAGACAAGATAAAGGGATTACAAAGAGGGCAAAGTAAATTGCGACTACTATCATTCACGACCAAACCGCGTACTTCATCGCCACTCCTATTTTACCTATAGTAAAATAAGGTATTATTCAGTTGTCTTTTATCATCACCTTCTCTAAAGTTGCGAGTACTCCTTGGTTTAAAAGAGTTCACCCATTATGCTTACTGGATAGTCTTCTTCCAAACCATAGGCTGGTGCCGAACGGTAGGGAAGGAAGAAAACCATTTAGCCTAACGAAAGTGTACAGAAGGTAACGACTAAAGACAAATAAAGGGATTTGGAGAGATGGCAAAGAAATATACGGTTATAGTCATTGGATTTTGGAAGAGGCATTACTAGGAATACCAGGATACCCCGACGAAACATTTTCATGTTTCAGTTACACTGTGCATTGTTAAAGGAAAACTAATTTCTCGATTAGATACTTACTCCAGGGTATGTATTTACCAGGTATGATTCTCACATCCGTATGGTTTTACAGATGATGAGAGGGAGGAAGTTATTGGGAATAAGGTGATCATCCTCATTATATCGGAATTCGTTGTAATTGGTGATATTTGAGGAGATCGCCTGGGTTTTTGCCGGACGGCATGTATTTGGTTTTAAGTATCCGTCGTTGTGCACCAATTTCAAAATGATATATCTGTACGTTTATTTTTATAAAGTGAGATATAACTTTTTGATATTATGTCAATGACATTTACCTATATCAGTTGGCGATTGGGTAAGGAGCATTGAACAACAGAGTAGTTCTTTACCGTAAGTACAGTTTTCAACATACGACGCTCAGGTTTTGAGTTATTCAACTCAGCGGACTTATACAGAATATTGTTTGTTTTCCAATGTCCATCAGGACAAAGGGGTAGGTCCTCGTACTCTGTTCTGTTTACTTGTAACTTCTCTAGTTTTTAGACAAGTGTTTCGTAGAAATACAATGTCTAAGTTTTGAGAAGTTGTGGGTGTAAGAATAAAGTAGAGAACCAGGTGTCACAAGTATCGGGATTCTTCAAAGTGATCGAAGATGTAGATTCTTGTGATTGGTATTCAGATGATAGTAATGGTTTTGAGAAACTCGTTTCTCTTTCAGGTTACTCATAATTGGATGTATTCCTAAGTTGAGTAATACTGATTGGCTTTTCTCCATTAAGTTGATATGCACTGGAGACAGCTGCATGATTAGAATCTGGTTCCAATTAAATAAGTGCCAAAATTTCTATATTGGATATAGAATGGTTCATATCTTAACGATGTTAAGGTACGGGGAGTTGTCCAGCTTATGCTTAAAACCACACACTGGATAACTCAAAGCACGTTTCTGTAATGGCAGTTTGTGGGTTGACCCTGGCTTTGACGAGGGTTGACTTTCTACCATCTGGAAGATTAACAGTGATATTGTTCTTGACTCGCCACAGTTTTAGTAAAATGGATTTTTTCAGAAAACAGCAGTGGGAGTATGGTAGAACTGGAAGTGATTCTAGAACCGCAAACGATTACGGAAAATTTAATAGGACCTATATATGCAATCAGGTTTGACATTCCATTAGCCACTCCGCAGATATGGTGGGTAACCTCAGACACCCGAGAGGTACTGAGGTAGCCTCAAGGACGGTGACAGGGAGGTTCTTGTTTACCCAGACTTAACACTACTGTTGTTCCCAACTATAAGACCCGGTAGGAGGATAAGTATAGCGTCGTTCTAAACTAGCTTTAGAAGTGTACGTTTATATTATTCTGCTAGAGGGTTGTCGTAGTCAGTGAAAGCAGCAGAAGCATAGTGGGCAAGTAGCTTATGTCTATTTATAGACTAGAGTATATAAAGTGGAGATAGATCATCTAATTTTGATGTAACAGTCATGGCTTTGACTTCATCAGAATAGGGGATGGATCTGTTAAGAAGGAAGTAGGGTGTGATGTCCTGGTATTTGGATGACATACACAGAGTAGGAAGTAAAATTCCCATACTACGATCGGTTGTACTTTGGTCGTCACACAGTTATTTCTTCACAAAGGATATGGATATAATATCAGACATTCTGGTTACTAGATCTATGGTTTTAGATCTAGATTTGGATAGTTTCCCAATATGGGTATTTTGACAGTATTCTAATAGTATTTTAGAATAGATGACTCCTGGAATGGTGGTGTACCTGCAGGTGATGGAGTCACCCTCCCTAAAGGTGTCTTACAGACTAAAGGGGAGAGGGATGTGCATGATTGGCAGATCACTTGCTTAGGCAATTGAGTCAATCGTGAGATGTCAAGTACCACACCAGATGTTGTTTTTTCACTAGTTGCGATAAGTTTATATTAATCCAATCCTGAAGAAACATAAGGAAGCAGTTTTTGAACATTAGTGCATGTTCTACGGATTTGATGACGGCAGCCTCCTTCGGGAGACTGTTATCATTCTAGGCTTCAAAGGTGACATGGATGACAGAGAGATTGTCAGAGTTATAGTTTTTCCTCGGACGAGGGACAGTATTATGGACAGGTGGTCCAAAAGGATACTGTGGGAGGCATGATGCTGGATACTGATTAGGTTCAGTTATCGATACAGTCTAAGAAGTTTGGATTTTGAGTTCATTTATGAACTAGGTCCCATCATATATCCAGACATATTCTAAGATAGGTATTACTCGATTCGGGAGATGGCTTTCTGTTAGTGTATATGCCCTAGAGGCCATTACTGTATCATACTAGTTTGTATATTACTTAATGGAAGCTTGGGATATTCACCTTGTATATACAATCTTGCTCAAAATAGTAGTATGCTACTTGGTTTGTTTCTACTTCAATGTGTACATGTGTTTATTTTAGTATATCGGCTATACACATTAGTGGAGCCCTTAGGATCTTTGCTTGATTACCAACGTTGTGATGGCAGTCACACAAGTGGGGCTGGGTAATCTATAAGCACATCCTTATGCAGGTCCCTGGTCGCAGGACTATCGAGACAGGGCATCGATACTACGGAGTAGACTAGCGCATGCGCTTCTCATCCCGGTGTGGGAGACGGTCTGTCCCACAGCCGTCGGTACGTCTTACTTGAGATAGTATGCGGGTGCTCGTTGGGTTACGAGTACACTGGACAGGACTCGTCGAGAACTGACTAGTTGGTATTATGCCTATCGTCAGTTATCAGTTCCCAGGTGACATGAGTACAGCTTAGTCCGCTGACTTGACACTGTCACTTCGCCTCGAGTGTGTTCCCACTGTACTTTGATTACTACCCTACCACGGCTCAAAGGAGTCGTGCAAACAGGTGGTAGTTGGGTGCAGTCCCGAAGCACTTGGAGGCAGTAACGGTTAGACAGGATTCGTCTCTCCCGGTATTGGGGGTTGACATCGCGCTGTGTCTAGGAGAGCCATTACACGAGTAGTCCCTGGCCAGGGCAAACGAGATATACTGGTAGGCTTCCAGTGTTATCTCAGGGTGTTTTGGGCTTCACTCCGACACAACTTGTACCGCTATTGGGGGACTGACGTTTACCGCCCCCTAGGCCCGCCATGCGATGTATCAGACGAACAGACCGGACTGTACGGAGAATGTCACATTCAGGCTCAGTAGGAGTTCAGATGGGTTTCGCCTCGTCAGTCTTCTTGTCGGCATTACCTGGGGACCGTTACGCACAGCTAGTGCCGCTTGCGGTCTGTGGTTAAACCCACTGCCAGCGTGGTGTCGAGTCTTTAGAGTCCCACACAGAAAGCTATTCGCCTTTAGGCAAAAGAGTAGAGGTCGCATGGTTTTGCGACAGGGTTCGGTCACATCCGTGCACTTGTGCACGTACAGTGTCCGGACAGTTTACACTAGCGGGCTTTGGTTTAAGCCAGATCCTAGTATACCTTTTGGGATTGGATTTATCCAGTATGTATTCGTGTTTCTCGGAACGCGGATGCGGGTGTGTATGCACAGTTGACGGAGAGACAGTGGCAGAGGATTCTCATTAGGGTTGTTGACCGCTGACCGTTGACTATTGACTTTTTGCTCAACCCTAATGAGAATATGATATGTGATTAACAATTATATTAATTAAGTATTATGGTGACATGGTTGTTGACTTGTTGACTTTGTTGACTTGTTGACTTTTGTTGACTTGTTGACTTTGTTGACCGGTTGACTAGGCTTGACTAGTTGACCATCATGATAACCATAGCTATCATTTCATGGCAAAGACTTTTGCTTGCTTGCTCTTTTGTGCAAAATGAGTGCATGAAATGATATGGCTATGGTTGCTTAAACCATCACATAACACTTGATTGATATGATATGTTATCATTGTTTTGGATTATGAGAGGGTAAAGAAAAAAGAGAGGCTCATTCTCACTTGCTCATTCACTCTCTTGTTTTTGAGCTCTCATACTCTTGCTCTCAGCCTCTTCCTCTTACTCCCTCTCTTGACTCTATGGTTCACTTGTCTCATGAGTTGAGAATCAAGAACCATAGATAAAATCCCATACAAACTCTTCTCTACTCACTCTAGTTCACAAGGTTTCGCAAACCGAGTGAACTAGTTTCTTCAAAGACCGAAGAAGGAGCCAAAGGTTGAAGCTTTCAGGTAGATCTATCTTCGGCGCAAGGAGACTACGGGAAGAAGCCGATCCGGACCACCATCGGAGTTTGAAGACGAAGGAGTTCAAGACAAGCAAGGTATAAACCCCCTAACCGAGTAGTTAACGACTCCTAGTTAGGTTGTTAGTTAGATGTTTAACAAAGATCCGGGTTTTAAGTCCATGTTACCACCTCTATAAAAACCGTTTTTTATCAAATTCCGCATGCCCGAAAGTACCGGGAGAGGTAGCATAGACTTACAGTGGTATCAGAGCCTAGTTAAACTCTATCTAACATGTTAGCAAAGTAGCTAGAAGATCGATCAAAGAAAAGTCGCAAAACGAACCCAAAACTGTCAAGTTTCTGCCGATTTTTATTCTGTTCAAAAGTTGATAATTTTCATCTTAAAAATCGGCTCAGGCTTTTGTTAGAATAAGCACCAAATTTGGTCTAACGATCGAGTCAAAGCGCCGCGGAAACGCGGCGGGAGCACGCTCCCGCCGCGGTTCCGCGGCCGAGTTGACTCGGCCGAGGTCCAAGTTTGGTGCAGTGTTTTTCTGGGGTTGTTTTGGGATTTTTAGAATATATATTTTCTGCCCAGATTTTCCAGAACGAAAATTTTATTTTTGGGGTCCTGAAAATCTGTATTTTGATCGAACTTCTAAAAGACTTAAGCTGACGGGTTTTTCTGTGATGTGATATTTGTATTGAACGTCTACTAATCGCTATATGTCGATTAGTGGGGGTTATACAAATCTGTGATCTGTAATGTTGCTAGAATGTGGATATGAATATGTTGGATTGTCAAGGGTGAATAGCCGGGGGTTGTGAGACGAGAGTTTTTCTTTTCTTTCAATTCATGTAAATTTGTAAATTGATGTAATAATTATTTGTATGGCCGCACAACCGGGTCGTGGTTGTAGCCGTCATTGTATAATTTCTTTTTACTGTTTTTGCTCCTAGGATAGACCCATGGAGGGGGTGCACAAACTACCGGGTATGCCGAAGCGCCGAGTGGCCTACTCATGGAGTTTAGGGAGGTTGCTTCGCTTCGGGTACTTGGCGGGTAGTTTGCCGCACCCGTAGGGGTCTTGGGTGGGGGTTTTGGCTATTCACCGCTACCGTGTAATCTGCTTTTCGTTACAGGCTCGTACGAATTGCGGATTCCTAGTATATCCAATGTGTTCATCTGTGATCTGAAATGGCTATCATTGCAATATATCTATATATGATATTATTTAGGCGTTGCTTATGTTTTACAGCCGCGCTAGCCCAGCCCCCGCTCTGTCGTTAGTTAAGTAACCTAACGGGTAATGACGGGGCCCCGTGGCGAATGCGAATGGCATAAGCGTACGTCATATTTTGGTTGTTTTCTGCAATGGTAGGATTAAATGATGGGACGCATTAAAAGAACTAATGCAAGAATATCACGCATTAAAAGAACTAATGCAAGATAATAAACCAAGTTAAAGTCGTTGGAACACTTTCGAAAAACCACTCGGATCTTTTCAAAACCAACTTTTAAATGCGGAGCTTGAGCCACTCCATTTAAAAGCTATCTCGTTCCATCGACTATATCAAGTTCACTACGTTCACGGTTTAGCCAAAACCATTCGTAGCCCTCCGTCGTTTCACATGAATAGTCAATAGTATTCAAGCTATGTATGTTGGCCAAAGTCAAGGCATAGTGATTCGTAGCTATTGGGTATTCATGTGTAGCATAGATAGATGCGTTAGTTTGGGACAGTCGTACTGCCATTTTGGCCAAAGTCAAGGGTAGATACTGATGGATCCAAATTAACCTGGATAATGACGGGTAGAACTTGACATGTGACTTATGATATTTTGGCCAAAGTCAAGGTCATAAGAGCATGGGGCCCACATCGGGAGTTTCATAAGTACTGAAACTTGCTAGATTTGCATACCACTTGGAGTGTGATGATTCTGGTAGGATTCCTTCAGTTTCGTCGCGCGATGATATTTGGATCCCGATCCTACTGTGAGTATATGCTACTCCTCGGGAAATTTCTCACTAAACGATCAATGCTATAAACCTAGTAGGTGCCTAGAAAGGTGTTAGCGGGGCTACGCCCCCAGGGAAAAGAGGTTATTGAATTAAGGAACTTCGCGAAAGCGTTGGAAAACCTCCCTCGAAGTACCGACACTGGCCTGGCTGAACGGTTAAGCAAGTATTGTGCGGTGGGATTGATCCCGACTAATTCTTCCTTTTTGGTTTGAGGAGGGATTCGAGAAACAGTGGGAGCCATCCTGTTTAGACAAACTAAAAACCACTCTAAACTTGCAAGAGCATCATGCTGAGTGTTTCTTCTCTCTCCTAATTGCAGCGACCAAATCGACATGACTGGACTTAAGTTACTCCTAGATAAAAACATACTGACAGGGCCAAACTACAAAGATTGGCTCAGGAATGTCAAAATGGCAATCACTTACGACAAGCTGGGGTATCTTCTTACCACCAAAGCTCCCCCTGTCCCTGGTCCCACTTCCAGCGTCGCGGATAAGGAAATCCGTAAGACTTGGGAGATTGATAGCGCGAAGGCCAAATGCCTCGTACTTGCCTCTATGGACAATGAACATCAGAGGAGGCACGAGAATATGGACTTGGAATCCATATTTCTTCATACAAAAGAACTGTATGGAGAGCAATCTCGTATCGCAAGATGCGAAGCGTCGAAAAAGTTATTTTCGGCAAGGATGGCCGTCGGATCATCAGTAGCAGAGCACGTACTAAAGATGATCGGCTACATTGAGGAGCTCGCGGACCTAGGGACCACATTGGAGAGTGAGCTCTATACGGACTTAGTTCTCCAGTCCCTTCCTTCCACTTATGCCCAGTTTATACTGAACTTCAACCTACAAGAAAAAGAGGTTGAACTTTCAGAGCTCCTCAACATGCTGAGGAGCGCAGAGGGCACCCTACAGAAAAGTAGGGAAACATCCACTTTGTTTGTAGGAGGATCATCTTCTTCTAGGTCCAAGGCGAAAGCCAAGGGAAAGAAGAAGAAAACCCCCGCCAAACCAAGATGCGGTGTTAGTAAAGTGGATACGAAGGGAAAAGCAAAAGCAACAAAGAAAGCGGGGAAGCTTGTGGATAAGGAAGAATGCTTCTATTGTCATAAGAAAGGACACTGGAAGAATGATTGCAGGGCTTGGAAAGCTAGGACACTGGAATTGAAGCAGGTTGCAGCTTCAGCTTCAGGTGTGTATGTTATTGAAAACTGTCTTTCAATAAACTCTACTTTCTGGGTATTGGATACCGGATCAGGATCTCATATCTGTAATTCTTTGCAGGCGTTGAGAAACCGTAGGGTTTTGAAGGCAGGTGACATGACCCTCAGAGTTGCGAACGGAGCTAGCATGGATGCTAAAGCCGTGGGGGACTATCACCTGGGAATGTCAGATGGACATGTTTTGGTTTTGCGTAATTGCTTTTTTGTACCCAACGCAACTTGTAATATCATTTCTGTATCTTTAGTTTCTAAAGAAGGTTATGAATTTGCGTTTGTAAGTAATGTTGTAAACATTCACCTTAATCAAGTTTTGATTGGGTCAGGTACATTGAGTAATGGTATATACGTATTAAACCAACCAAAGATTTTCAACGTCCAGAATACACACAAAAGAAAGTCCCCGGAAATAAATCAGACTTTCTTATGGCATTGTAGACTGGGTCACATCAATGAGAGAAGGTTGACTAAGTTACATACTGAAAGATATTTGGATTCGTTCGAATATCAATCGTATGGCATTTGTCAATCCTGTCTCAAAGGAAAGATGACAAAGACTCCGTTCACTGGACACGGAGTAAGAGCGAGCGAGCTCTTGGGACTCGTACACAGCGACGTGTGCGGTCCAATATCTACACATGCGCAAAGCGGTTATTTACTTCATTACTTTTACGGATGACTTTTCAAGGTACGGTTATGTCTTCTTGATGAAACATAAGTCCGAAGCCTTTGGAAAGTTCCAGGAATATAAGAATGAAGTAGAAAACCAGACCGGCAAAAGTATCAAGATCCTAAGATCGGATCGAGGTGGTGAATACTTAAGTGCCGAGTTCCTGGACTATTTAAAAGAGAACGGAATTCTCTCTCAGCTTACTCCTCCATACACTCCGCAACATAACGGTGTATCGGAGAGACGGAACCGCACCCTATTGGATATGGTACGGTCCATGATGAGTAACGCTGAGTTACCGCGATCATTCTGGGGGTATGCGCTAGAATCAGCTGCATACCTTTTGAACCGAGTTCCCACTAAGACTGTGCCTACCACACCATATGCGATGTGGTGTGGGAAGAGGCCCCATCTTAATCACATTAAGACATGGGGGAGTCCAGCTTTTGTCAAAAAGTAGCAGGCGGACAAGCTCGAGGCACGCTCAGTACAGTGCAAGTTTGTGGGATATCCAAAGAACTCCAAGGGATATTTCTTCTACTGCGAAGAGGAACAAAAAGTTATTGTTTCTCGTCATGCCAACTTTCTGGAACACCATTTCTTAGAAAAGGAAATTAGTGGGAGCGCAGTAGAACTGGAAGAAATTCCAGAACCACAGACTATTACTGAAAATTTAGTGGAACCAGAGGGTTCAAAAGAACAGGACATTCCTACGCCGCTCCGCAGGAGTAGTAGGCAGTCTCATCCGTCCGAGAGGTACTACGGTTTTCTCATAGACGGGGATAGAGAGGATTGCATCATAGATTATGATGAGCCTACTAGCTTCCAGCAGGCCGTTAAGAGCGTTGACACAGTAAAATAGCTGGATGCAATGCGGACCGAGATGGAGTCCAGGTACACCAACAAAGTATGGACGTTGGACATTGCTCCAGACGGGGTAAAACCCGTAGGATGCAAGTGGATCTTCAAAAGGAAGATTGGTGTAGATGGACAGGTTGAGACCTATAAAGCTAGACTTGTTGCAAAAGGTTTCCGTCAAAGACCTGGCTTGGACTATGACGAAACCTTTTCTCCAGTGGCTATGCTGAAATCCATTCGGATCCTTCTTGCCATTGCTGCCTTCCACGATTATGAGATTTGGCAGATGGACTTAAAGACAGCTTTTCTAAATGGAAATTTAGAGTAGTGTGTCTATATGAACCAGCCAGAGGGTTTCATTCAGAGTGGGAGCAGCGGAAAGGTGTGCAAGTTGCTTAAGTCCATCTATGGACTAAAGCAGGCATCGCGGAGTTGGAACATCTGCTTTGATGAGACGGTCAAAGAATTTGGCTTTATCAAAAATCCAGATGAACCATGCGTCTATAGTAGATTTGTAGCGAGAACTGTAGTATTCCTCGTTTTATACGTGGATGACATTCTCTTAATAGGAAATGACATTCCTATGCTACAATCTGTCAAGGGGTTCTTGTCGCACAGGTTCTCCATGAAAGACCTGGGTGATGCCTCATACATCCTGGGGATCCGGATCCATCGTGATAGATCCAAGAGGATATTAGGACTTTCACAGTCCAGGTACATCGACACCATACTGAAGAGATTCAGTATGGAAGATTCCAAGCGCGGTAACCTACCGGCTTGTCACGGGATCACCCTGTCTAAAGAGATGTCTCCCAAGACTGATTTGGAGAGGGATCGCATGTCTATTATACCCTACGCTTCCGCGGTAGGCTCTATAATGTATGCGATGTTGTGTACCAGACCGGATGTAGCTTATGCACTGAGTGTGGTAAGCCGGTATCAGTCAAACCCTGGGGAGAAACACCGGATAGCGGTAAAGAACATTCTCAAGTACCTGAGAAGGACTAAGGAGATGTTCTTGGTGTATGGCGGAAAAGACCTCCAGATCGAGACCTTTGCTGACTCCAGCTTCCAGAGTGACAAGGATGATTCCAAGTCCATGTCGGGTTTTGTCTTTACCCTCAATGGAGGGGCGGTGTGTTGGAAGAGTTCCAAACAGGAAACCGTTGCAGACTCGACGATGGAAGCGGAATACATCGCTGCATCTGATGCCGCAAAAGAAGCTGTCTGGATGAGGAAGTTCTTGAAAGAACTTCAGGTGGTTCCATCCATTGTTGATCCAATACCTCTGTATTGCGACAACAACGGGGCTATAGCTTTAGCGAAGGAACCCAGGTCCCATCAGAGATCCAGGCACATCTTAAGGCGGTATCACCTGATCAGGGAGATCGTGGATCGCCAGGAGATCGAGGTTCGGAGAGTTGCTTCAGAAGATAACACTGCAGATCCATTCACCAAGGCCTTGCCCCAGACTCAGTTCGAGCGGCTGATCGAGATGATAGGTCTTCGATACGACAGTACATGGCCTTAGTGCAAGTGGGAGATTGTTAGTGTATATACCCTAGAGGCCATTACTGTATCATACTAGTTTGTATATTACTTAATGGAAGCTTGGGATATTCACCTTGTATATACAATCTTGCTCAAAATAGTAGTATGCTACTTGGTTTGTTTCTACTTCAATGTGTACATGTGTTTATTTTAGTATATCGCCTATACACATTAGTGGAGCCCTTAGGATCTTTGCTTGATTACCAGCGTTGTGATGGCAGTCACACTAGTGGGGCTGGGTAATCTATAAGCACATCCATATGCAGGTCCCTGGTCGCAGGACTATCGAGACAGGGCATCGATACTCCGGAGTAGACTAGCGCATGCGCTTCTCATCCCGGTGTGGGAGAAGGTCTGTCCCACAGCCGTCGGTACGTCGTACTTGAGAAAGTATGCGGGTGCTCGTTTGGTTACGAGTACACTGGACAGGACTCGTCGGGAACTGACTAGTTGGTATTATGCCTATCGTCAGTTATCAGTTCCTAGGTGACATGAGTACAGCTTAGTCCGCTGACTTGACATTGTCACTTCGCCTCGAGTGTGTTCCCACTGTACTTTGATTACTACCCTGCCACGGCTCAAAGGAGTCATGCAAACAGGTGGTAGTTGGGTGCAGTCCCGAAGCACTTGGAGGCAGTGACGGTTAGACAGGATTCGTCTCTCCCGGTATTGGGGGTTGACATCGCGCTGTGTCTAGGAGAGCCATTACACGAGTAGTCCCTGGCCTGGGCAAACGAGATATACTGGTAGGCTTCCAGTGTTATCTCAGAGTGTTTTGGGCTTCACTCCGACACGACTTGTACCGCTATTGGGGGACTGACGTTTACCGCCCCCTAGGCCCGCCATGCGATGTATCAGACGAACAGACCGGACTGTACGGAGAATGTCACATTCAGGCTCAGTAGGAGTTCAGATGGGTTTCGCCTCGTCAGTCTTCTTGTCGGCATTACCTGGGGACCGTTACGCACAGCTAGTGCCGCTTGCGGTCTGTGGTTAAACCCACTGCCAGCGTGGTGTCGAGTCTTTAGAGTCCCACACAGAAAGCTATTCGCCTTTAGGCAAAAGAGTAGAGGTCGCATGGTTTTGCGACAGGTCGCATGGCTTTGCGACAGGGTTCGGTCACATCCGTGCACTTGTCCACGTACAGTGTCCGGACAGTTTACACTAGCGAGCTTTGGTTTAAGCCAGATCCTAGTGTACCTTTTGGGATTGGATTTATCCAGTATGTATTCGTGTTCCTCGGAACGCGGATGCGGGTGTGTATGCACAGTTGACGGAGAGACAGTGGCAGAGGATTCTCATTAGGGTTGTTGACCGTTGACCGTTGACTATTGACTTTTTGCTCAACCCTAATGAGAATATGATATGTGATTAACAATTATATTAATTAAGTATTATGGTGACATGGTTGTTGACTTGTTGACTTTGTGGACTTGTTGACTGTTGTTGACTTGTTGACTTTGTTGACCGGTTGACTAGGCTTGACTAGTTGACCATCATGATAACCATAGCTATCATTTCATGGCAAAGACTTTTGCTTGCTTGCTCTTTTGTGCAAAATGAGTGCATGAAATGATATGGCTATGGTTGCTTAAACCATCACATAACACTTGATTGATATGATATGTTATCATTGTTTTGGATTATGAGAGGGTGAAAGAAAAAAGAGAGGCTCATTCTCACTTGCTCATTCTCTCTCTTGTTCTTGAGCTCTCATACTCTTGCTCTCACCCTCTTCCTCTTGCCCCCTCTCTTGACTCTATGGTTCACTTGTCTCATGAGTTGAGAATCAAGAACCATAGATAAAATCCCATACAAACTCTTCTCTACTCACTCTAGTTCATAAGGTTTGGCAAACCGAGTGAACTGGTTCTTCAAAGACCGAAGAAGGAGCCAAAGGTTGAAGCTTTCTGGTGGATCTATTTTCGGCGCAAGGAGACGATGGGAAGAAGCCGATCCGGACCACCATCGGAGTTTGAAGACGAAGGAGTTCAATACAAGCAAGGTATAAACTGTCGGGTTCCTAGGCACTCTCAAGTGGTCTCACAAGGCATCAACCATGCCAATTTAAAATTTTACGGGTGCCGAGAAACCCTAATACGGATCGTTAACTAGATATTTAGGCGACCAAAGCAACTAGTTTACAACTAAACAGAAGAACGGAAATACAACCTTTGTAGATCCATTTCTCCACCTCCATAGCTCCATGATGAAGTCCTCTCCGCTGTCCAAATTGAACCATGACTCTAGCATCGGCTTCAACGGCGAAAAAGCGGGCTAGGTCATCGACGACGATGCCGAAGATGATCTACGTCGAGGCATCACTAGATCAAGCTCCACCTTCACCAAGCCATGAAAACTTGTGAAGGAAACACCCTATACTACTTGGCAAGAGGTAGAGGATGAAGAAATAGAAAGTGGGTTCACTTTAGAATTGGATTTCTCACTCATTTTCTCACTTTGCCATTGATGAAGCAAAGTTTTCTTCAAGTGAAGAAGAAGAAGAAGATGAATATTATTATGATAAGAATTAAAGAATAGAAAAGATTAATCATTCTTATCATAATCAAACCATAGTTAAGTGTAGAGAGCTAACTAGAGTTTTTGTGAGTGGTTAGGGTTAAAGAAGAAGACAAAATGGTCACTTGGTCAAAAGCTTCATGAAGCTTCAACAAGCTTCATGAAAGAAAGAATAAAAGAAAACCATTTTGTTTTTTCTCTTTAAGATTTTATTTTCCAAAACTAATAAATAAATAAATGAATAAGTAATCATAACCCTAACCATGGTTCAATCTTTACACTTAACCAATTTTGCATGTATCATCAAACATGATACAATCAAGTGCACAAAACTATATCGAATATACAATGTGCACAAGCGAGTGAGAAAATCCATTAAAGTGAACCAATACTAGTTAATGCAAAGTAATATATCAAATATATAATTATGCATTAAATCATCAAATCAACACTTGATTTAACGATCCGGTCATATCGCATATAACCGACTAATATTCAATGTATCGGCTTATCGAATCAATCCTTGATTCGATAACTAGGTTATATCGCATACAACCATTCGATACATTCATCGCGAGAATGAAATACGGTATCACATACACGCATTATTCTCGGTCCCGCACATATCTCATATGCGCTCCTATTTCGTTTCGCTTGAGCCAGGAAACCTCTGTGTAGGACTCTAAAGACTCGCCAATACGCCGGCAGCAGGTGTTGATCATATCAAACACCCACAAGCCGCAAGCGGTCTGCTAAACATAACGGCCACCCGGGTATTGAGCGATCAGAAGATCGACGAGCAAGCCCGCTCACACTCCAGTGAATCCAACCAGTAACACTACCGTACAGTCCGGTCTGATCGTCTGATATGTCACATATCTCGCCTAGGGGTGGTAAACGTCAGACCCCAATAGTTCGATAAGTCGTGTCGATATAAGGTCTATAACAATTTGAGAAACTACTGGTAACACTTACCAGTAAATCTCAGGAACCCTGGCCAGGGATTTCCAGTTATAGCCAATCGAACACAGCGCAACATCAACTCCCTATACCGGGAGAGACGAATCCCCTCCTATCGCTCATTGCCTCCATGTGATTCGGGACTGTACCCAAAAATCACCGTTTTGCACGCCCTCTTGGACGTGGTAAGGTGGAAATCAAACACAGTGGGAACCACACAAGACTCTATGACGATCTCGGGTCAACAGACTACTCTGTACCAGTGTCACCAGATAACTGCCATCTGACGTAAGGTATAATACCATCTTGGAGTTCTCGGTGAGTCCGTCCAGTGTACCCAGTCTCTACTGAGCACCCGTATATCATCTCTGATGTCAAACACCAATGGATATGGGATCATCCATCGCCCATCTGTATGGGTCGAGAAGGTATACGCTAGTCTACACTGGTATATCGATGCCCCGTCTCGATACACCCACGACTAGGGACCTTGAAGGATGTACTTATGGAATACCATTTCCCCACTAGTATGATCCGCATCATAGTCCAGGTAGTCAAGTACACATCCTAAGGGCTTTACAAACATGTAACAGAGAGACAATCAGTGTACATGTTAAGGTAAAGAGCAACCAGATAGCATACTATCATGTCGAGCAAGAAAGTCCTCCCTATATATGTCCCAGCATCCACTACAATATACATCCTATGTATAGTAATGGCCTCTAGGGCATACATATAACTAACAATCTCCCACTTGCACTAGGGCCATCTGATAGCAGTGGTTGTAGTATCTCATACTCAACCATCCCATAAAAATCTCTCTCTGGGAACAGGCCTTTGTGAGTGGATCCGCCGTGTTATCCTCTGAGTCTGCTCTCCTAACCTCGATCACCGTGGAGATCAACCATTTCCATGATCAGGTGATACTGCCTTAGAATATGTCTGGATCACTGATGGGACGGACGTTCCTTGGCATAAGCCACAACTCCATTGTCACACAATGGGAGGAACTAAATTCATCTCATGAACTATTATACACCCAGACTTCCTCTTTGGTAGCATCTTAAGTAGCGATGTATCGAGCCTTAATCGTCTAGTATGCCACGGTATCTAGCTTGGAACTTTTCCAACATACTGTCCCTTCACTGAGGGTAAAGACAATGCCTGTGACTGACATTCAGTCGTCTTTATCACCCTGGAACCCTTCCAGTGATTCTCCTCACGATCGATTGGTACCATCTTACTACTACTAGTGAGATTCCTAGCATCCAATTACATCTATCTCATAGATGATAACTCAGGATTTAGGAGGTATCATTTTGATCCATTATGGAGAATCATTGTGATAAGCGGAGATTGACCGAGCGTAGCATAGGAAACTTCTTTCTTATTAAGCGTATGTCTTCCACGTACTCTACGAGGATCGCTACCATACTCCTTACTACCTTTTTGTTTATACAAGGTTCATCTACCATTTTGATGATGTCAAACTCTTTGACAACTCATCAAAACAGACGTTCCAACTCCGCGATGCCTGCTTTATCTTATAAAGCATCTTGTACACGTTTCCGCTGCTCCCACTGTCTACGAAGCCCTCTGGCTGTGTACTTATAGATGCTCTCTTCTAAAACATCATTTAGAAAAGCAGTCATGATACCCAACCGCCAGATATCGTAGTCATGGTATGTAGCCGTGGCAAGTAGGATCTGGATGGACTTAAGCATAGATCCTTAGAAAAAGTTTCATCATGATCCACACCTGGTCAATGACCTTTAACAAGTCTAGCTTTGAAAGTCTCAACTTTTCCATATACACCAAGTAATCTTCTCAAGATATACTTGCTCCTGATGGGGATTTAACCCTTCAGATATAGCAACCAAAGTCCATACTTTGTTGGTGTATAAGGATTCCATCTCAGATCGATAAATATCCAGCCATTCTTACAGAGTCTTACTCCTGATGGCCAGCTCGAAACTAGTTGGGTCATCATCTCATGATGCAATCCTCGCTCCCACTGTCATAGAGAAACCGAAGTATCTCTCAGGTGGGTGAGGAACCCTACTAGATCGGCAGAGAGGCTGAGGTTCGTTGGTATCTACTGAATCCTTTGGTTGTACCAAATCATCTGCTGTAGTTTGTATAGCTGGAACCTTTCCAGTTGTACATAACAGACCTGGCCTCGAGCTTGTCCGGATTTTGCTTTTAGACATAGGCTGGACAACCCCAAATCTTAACCATCTTAAGATATGGGCTCTTCCCTTTCCATATCAAATATGAAGTGGTAGGCAACTGATTTGATTTGAACCCTATTCAATAGGTATGCAGCTTCTCAAGTGCATAACTCCCAAAAAGGAAATAGGTAACTCAGTAGCACTCACCATAGAGCACACCTTATCATATAGGGTATGATTGCTCCACCCCGATATACCATCGTGCTATGGTGTATTCGGAGGAGTAGTTCTGAGAGAGAATCTCATTCTCCTTTAGAAAAGTCCAAGAATTTCGTGCTCAAGTATTCTCCTCCTTGATCTCATCATAGGACATAATACTTTTACCCGTATTTGGTTCTCTACTTCTAACTTATATTCTGTGAATATCTCAAAAGGTTCGGACTTGTGTTTCAACAGGAACATATGTCTGAATCTTGAGAGATCATCAGAGAATGTAATGAAGTACAAAGAACCGGTCTTGGCATGTGTAGACAGGGGACCTTACATACATCAACATGTATCATCCCAAGAGTTCACTAACTCTTTCTCTGTTTCCAATAAACAGGGCTATGGTTATCTAATCTTTGTGACATGACTGGCAAGTTTCACAAGATGTAAATTCAAACTGATTTAAACATGCAACTAAAATGTAACTTCAGCCAGTCGGGTCACATTGATATGACCTAGTCTACAATGCTTGAAGAAGGATCCGTTCATTTCTGAACTCTTCCTCTTGTGTGTGTTCCGTATACTAAGAACTGCAGTTTGATTTAGAACATCAATGCTTTTAGATAACGTGCCTGAACCGATCAACTTTTGATATAGGAAATGTTCAAAACATTATCCAACAATACAAAATTTTATCATTTCTTTACTAATAAAGAGACTGATATGATTTTGTATATCAGGTTCGGTATCTAATAACATTCGTTCAGAATCAATGTATTGATAATACAGGGTGACAGTGACCAACAGACTTGGCTGCAACACTTGCCCCGTTTTCTGTCTCATGAAACTTATCACCCGTTCTCAGTTTTTCTACCTTTTTGTAGCCCTATGTAACAGATTACATATCTGGGATCCTGATCCGGTATCATATACCTTAGGATGCGGAGGATACTGAGAAAAAGTTCTTTGTAATGTACACACCCGAAGATGATGCATCAGCATGCACTCTCTTCGTTTGGGCGGCACGAGAATTCTGGTAATCCCTAATTTCCTGCTCTGTCTTATAACAATTATAAGTTGGAGCGGGACCAACGTTTCCCAGCTCAGTATAACAAGCGGGTTCGGTCAATAATCCGTGTTATTATCTTGATTAAGGCATGATATGGTCGCTACCTGGAGAGAGAGAGAAGAAAATACTCAGCGTGCGCTCTTACAAGAATAGATTGGTTATTATTTTATCTAATCAGGATGGCTCCCACTGCTTTTTATCAAATCTTCCTTCAAACCCTAAAAGGAAAGACGAGCCGGGATTAATTACACACTACAAGTTCGCCAATCTTTCAGCCAGGCCAGTGTCGGTACTTTGAGGGAGGTCCCCCGTGCTTTCGCACGAACCTAATTAATGTAAACCTCGTTTTTCCAGAGGCGTAACCCCGTTAACATCTTTCTAGACACCTACTTGATCGGCTAATTGTAATGTATAAAACTCTTCCAGGAGTAACACTTACTCGCAGCGGGTATCGGGATCCAACTATCTCATAGAAGGTATGCAATCTCATTGCAAATTTCAGCACTTGAAATTCCCGATAATATTTTGCCCCGAACGATCTATGACCTTGACAAGGTCAACAAAGCATAGACCGCAAGTCAAGTTCAACCCGTCATTTCTTGATTGAATCAAACCCACCCGCACGACCCTTGACAAGGTCAACAAGGCCGCACGACTACCCTAACCCAATCTGCATCATATGCATAAGCAGATAAATACTGGTTAGCTACCGCACACTGTGTCTTGACAAGGTCAACAAACGCAGCACGAATACTAAACAGGATTTATCTGAAATGACGGAGGGCTACGACAGGTTTTTCTGAAAACCTATTGCGTAATGAACTTGATATCGTTGTAGAATCAAATGATTTTAAAATGGAGTGTTTTTGAGGCTTTTCTAGTTTTGCTAAAGGAGTCACTCCCGGTGAAGGGATCGTCGGTCCTTTCCTCGTCGAATGAGGTGCGGGATATATCATATATATCACTGTGCAAAGCAGAAACACTTAAAAGCAATCAAAAGACAAACCGAGTGTGTAGCATCTGCCAGTTATTGCTAAAGGAGTCACTCCCGGTGAAGGGATCTCGGTCCTTTCCTCATCGAATAAGGTGCAGGATATATCACATATACCTCTGTGCAAAGCAAGAACTGTAGCTACCTGTTTTATTTTTGAAATTCGATTCTACAACATCTTTAGGTTTCTTTTATTTCATTAATCACAATAATGAAGTCTCATCATACTGAACCTAAACATCACAGATAAATACGACGTACACTTATGCCATCCGCAATCGCCTCGATGTCCCCTCGTGCACCGTTAGGTTAGGTAACTAACGGCAGAGCAGGGCAAGGCTAGCGCGGGTGTAAAACATAAGTAGCATCTATATAATATATCATATATACTATATAAAGTATCTATCACAGAACATCACATGATCACATCACAGATATCGCAGCAGAAGAATCATATGAAATATTGGATATACTAGGACGTCCGTGTTTTCAATACGAGCCAGTATAAAACAAGGATTCCACGGTCGCGATGAATAGCCAAACCCACACCCCAAGACCCCTACGAGAGCGGCAAGCAACCCTACCAATTCTAGAGTTAGGAGACCCGGACTCGACTCCTCGAGTTGGTCTCCCACTGGACTCCAGAACCCGGTTACTTGTGCTCTCCTCCTTGGGTCTATCCTAGTGCGGAAAAGAAAATAATATACAAAAGGTGACATCTTCCGCAACCTGGAAGTGCCCCAAATTAAAAGAATATTACATACAAGTTTTTACATGAATGAAAATGAAAAACACTCATCTCACATAAAAACCCCCGGCTATTCAAAACACGACGATCCAATATAACATATCCAGCAACACATAACATCACATGTCATCAACGTAAGTAAATATGCGCATCCCAATTGTCGTTGACATATAGCAACGAAACCGGCGATATCACATATTACACTTACGGTCACAGAAAAGAAAGTGTAAAACTACAACAGTTGGAATCCGCAACCTGCATAGACATCGCATGCCTAATCAAATGAATTCCTTAGACATCGCATGCCTAACAATTATAAACCCCGCATTTTAGTCTCATTATCGAAAACTCTTTTCAATATCAAGTCAGGTAATTTAATAGGATTCCCGACATCCTGATCGAATGCTCGTCCCAAACTTTAGTAGGCGGCCGCACCCCCCGACGCCGTCGGCGAAGTGCACCAAGGCGGAACACCGCTGCCGCGAGCACCCGAACGGATGCTTTCGGCGACGGGGTTCTCCTACAGTCACTTGGTCGGGGCTATGGAGCGAGGCTGTCTATTAAGTTTACCCGGCGAGTATCCGCGTACGCCGCTACGTGATTGCGATGGACTTTTGATCACATCAAAATTCCGTGGCAACCGATCAAGTGAGACTAAAGTGCTATGTTTATAACATTCATTCAGTTATCTCATAACTTTTTGTGAATTCCAATTATTGTATCACATTCCGGATAATTAGAAAATGTTAAACTTTCCGATCGAAGATTCAAACACCCAAGTTTTCCCGATACAGATCAACACATGAAACAAGTCTACAAACATTCAGTTCGTGCCTCAGTACCAACGGTCCAGCCATAGAAGGGTCAAGCCAACGCCTCACATGTGGCACGCCGTACTGCCCCAAACCCGAAGGTTCAAAGGGCAGTTCAAGACGGTCACATAATCGAGTTAAGGTTTGTTGTCTTCTAGAGGGACCATCGCGTTACTTGCACTACTTAGAACGTTGTTAAACTACGGAAAGATCCAACACTTGGAAATTTCCCGACAGGGGAAAAAGTGGGTATTTATATCTGGTCGAACTTTTTAACATATTCTAAAAATACCTGGAAAAACACACTGACAAAATTAGACAATCCGATCGATACGTCGAGTCACCAATACAACCCAGAAAAAAAACTCTTGAGTAAATATTAAAAATTCCCAGAAAACTCAGCATAATATGATAGGAATTACTGTGCAAAAAGTATTGGACAATTTGATAATACGGCCGCGGAACCGCCGCAGAAGCCATGCTTCTGCCGCGGTTCCGCCGCACACTTGACGAATTGGCCCACCGAATTTCACAGTAATTCTAATAGGACCCTGCTGAATTTTTTAGAAATTTTTAATCCGGAAAAATCCCAGTTTTTCAAAAAAGTCCGGAGAGCCGTTTAAAATCGGGGTTCCGGGTCGATCGGACTTCTAACTCCGTCTACGCATCGCCTAAGGCTCTAGCTAGGCTCTGATACCACTGTCGGGTTCCTAGGCACTCTCAAGAGGTCTCACAAGGCATCAACCATGCCAATTTCAAATTTTACGGGTGCCGAGAAACCATAATACGGATCGTTAACTAGATATTTAGGCGACCAAAGCAACTAGTTTACAACTAAACAAAAGAACGGAAATACAACCTTTGTAGATCCGTTTCTCCACCTCCATAGCTCCATGATGAAGTCCTCTCCGCTGTCCAAATCGAACCATGACTCTAGCATCGGCTTCAATGGAGAAAAAGCGGGCTAGGTCATCGACGACGATGCCGAAGATGATCTACGTCGAGGCATCACTAGATCAAGCTCCACCTTCACCAAGCCATGAAAACTTGTGAAGGAAACACCCTATACTACTTGGCAAGAGGTAGAGGATGAAGAAATAGGAAGTGGGTTCACTTTAGAATTGGATTTCTCACTCATTTTCTCACTTTGCCATTGATGAAGCAAAGTTTTCTTCAAGTGAAGAAGAAGAAGAAGAAGATGAATATTATTATGATAAGAATTAAAGAATAGAAAAGAATAATCATTCTTATCATAATCAAACCATTGTTAAATGTAGAGAGCTAACTAGAGTTTATGTGAGTGGTTAGGGTTAAAGAAGAAGACAAAATGGTCACTTGGTCAAAAGCTTCATGAAGCTTCAACAAGCTTCATGAAAGAAAGAATAAAAGAAAACCATTTTTTTTTCTCTTTAAGCTTTTATTTTCCAAAACTAATAAATAAATAAATGAATAAGTAATCATAACCCTAACCATGGTTCAATCTTTACACTTAACCAATTTTGCATGTATCATCAAACATGATACAATCAAGTGCACAAAACTATATCGAATATACAATGTGCACAAGCGAGTGAGAAAATCCATTAAAGTGAACCAATACTAGTTAATGCAAAGTAATATATCAAATATATAATTATGCATTAAATCATCAAATCAACACTTGATTTAACGATCCGGTCATATCGCATATAACCGACTAATATTCAATGTATCGGCTTATCGAATCAATCCTTGATTCGATAACTAGGTTATATCGCATACAACCATTCGATACATTCATCGCGAGAATGAAATACGGTATCACATACACGCATTATTCTCGGTCCCGCACATATCTCATATGCGCTCCTATTTCGTTTCGCTTGAGCCAGGAAACCTCTGTGTAGGACTCTAAAGACTCGTCAATACGCCGGCAGCAGGTGTTGATCATATCAAACACCCACAAGCCGCAAGCGGTCTGCTAAACGTAACAACCACCCGGGTATTGAGCGGTCAGAAGATCGACGAGCAAGCCCGCTCACACTCCAGTGAATCCAACCAGTAACACTACCGTACAGTCCGGTCTGATCGTCTGATATGTCACATATCTCGCCTAGGGGTGGTAAACGTCAGACCCCAATAGTTCGATAAGTCGTGTCGATATGAGGTCTATAACAGTTTGAGAAACTACTGGTAACACTTACCAGTAAATATCAGGAACCCTGGCCAGGGATTTCCGGTTATAGCCAATCGAACACAGCGCAACATCAACTCCCTATACCGGGAGAGACGAATCCCCTCCTATCGCTCATTGCCTCCATGTGATTCGGGACTGTACCCAAAAACCACCGTTTTGCACGCCCACTTGGACGTGGTAAGGTGGAAATCAAAGCACAGTGGGAACCACACAAGACTCTATGACGATCTCGGGTCAACAGACTACTCTGTACCAGTGTCACCAGAGAACTGCCATCTGACGTAAGGTATAATACCATCTGGGAGTTCTCGGCGAGTCCGTCCAGTGTACCCAGTCTCTACTGAGCACCCGTATATCATCTCTGATGTCAAACACCAATGGATATGGGATCATCCATCGCCCATCTGTATGGGTCGAGAAGGTATACGCTAGTCTACACTGGTATATCGATGCCCCGTCTCGATACACCCACGATTAGGGACCTTGGAGGATGTACTTATGGACTACCATGTCCCCACTAGTATGATCCGCATCATAGTCCAGGTAGTCAAGTACACATCCTAAGGGCTTTACCAACATGTAACAGAGAGACAATCAGTGTACATGTTAAGGTAAAGAGCAAGCAGATAGCATACTATCATGTCGAGCAAGAAAGTCCTCCCTATATATGTCCCAGCATCCACTACAATATACATCCTATGTATAGTAATGGCCTCCAGGGCATACATATAACTAACATAAACCCCCTAACCGAGTAGTTAACGACTCCTAGTTAGGTTGTTAGTTAGATGTTTAACAAAGATCCGGGTTTTAAGTCCATGTTACCTCCTCTATAAAAATCGTTTTTTATCAAATTCCGCATGCCCGAAAGTACCGGGAGAGGTAGCATGGACTTACACTTTCTCCGCGAACTTGAGATTAAGAGAGACATAGAAAGAAACATTAGCACGGATCCACTCACTGAGGCTATGAGTATGCGACATCGCAATAATAGCCTTAAGTGCAAGTGGGAGATTGTTGGCTATAGTGCCCTCTAAGTTAATTATTGGATCGCAGATATGTGATTGCAATGATTGAGGGAGGACCTATACCGATATGAAAGTCTTGCTCGAGATGATAGTATGCTATCTGGTTTGACTTTATCATCGTATGCATGCTTTAGTTCATTATTGCATATTGATAGAGCCCATAGGATTCTTTCTTGACTGCCAGCAGTATGATGGCGATCATATACGTGGGAGCTGGGGTCTGTAAGCACATCCTTAAAGTGTCTCTAGTCGTAGGAGTTTCGAGACAGGGCATCGATACTCCAGAGTAGACTAGTGTATACAGTTGAGACCCAGACGAGGGGCGATGGCCGGTCTCATAAGCCATTGGTGTCAGTTGGTTCAGCTAAGATGTATACAGGTGCTCATCTCGTTATGGGTACACCGGACAAGACTCGGCGGGAACATGCTAGTTGGTATTATATATATCGTCAGATAGTAGTTCCTTGGTGACATGTGTACAGGTTAGTTTGTCGACCTGAGATCGTCATTTGTCTCATGTGAGTTCCCACTGTGCTTTGATTTCTACCCTACCACGCTCAAAGGAGACGTGCAAACAGGTATTTTTTAGGTAAAGTCCCGAGCCACATGGAGGCAGTGAGCGGATCGTTGTGGATTCGTCTCTCCCGGTATTGGGGGTTGATGTCACACAGTGCACGGGTGGCCATCACTAGAAATTCTCGGCCGAGGTAGTGGAGAATTACTGATTTGGATTAGTAGTTTCAAAGGTGGTGATGGGGTTCATGCCGACATGATTTATCGCGTTATTAGTGGTCTGACATTATCCACCCCCTAGACTCGATATGCGATACTCTTTAGACGAACGGACCGGACTGTACGGATATTGTTACTGTCAGGCTCAGTAAGGTTTATGGATGAGTTCGCTCGTCAGCTTCCCTTCCAATCAATATATAGGCAACCGTTACGTACAGCTAGTACCTCTGACGTGCTAGTGGTTATACCTAGTGCCAGTGTGTTGATGAGTCATTAGAGTCCCCCACAGATCGTTTCCCAAGTTCGGGCGAAACGTTGTAGAGGCCGTATGGTTTTATGGCAGGGTTCGGAAAATGCACGTACGTTTTTGCAGGTGTCATTTTTTGGGAAGATAATACTGGTAGGCTTTGGTTTAAGCCGGATCCCAGTATTATACTGTGTAGATATTATATCTTTGTCTCAGTTGCATTTGTATTCGGTCGTAATACAAATACGGGTATGTTTATACTGTTACGGGGTTATCCTGAAATTCGTTTCGGGATCACTTTTGGAAGTTGCCAGTTTCCAGTTTTCTATCACCCATCTTTAACGTTCGGTGAAAAACGGATTTATCTTTTCTTGAGATGAGTGTGGAAGCTTCTAGATGATGACTAGGATGGTGAGGTGTTAAGTGACTCATTAGTGCATTTAATGATTCATTTATTGCAAGGGTGACTAGGTTTATGTTCATTGGTTTGCATTTAATGTGTTCATACAAGGTGTATTATGAATCATCATTTCTCATTTATTGTTGTGGTCACCCCCCCTCTCCTACACTCACCTCCCTCATCCTATATAGTGGCCGGCCCCTCTTCTTGAATCATTATGGTTGCTTGAAAAAGATTATGATAGCTTTGGTAGATAGAAATTAAATGTGATCCATTTCTCATTTCCATTCGATCCAAAAAGGCAACTTCATTAACCGTTCGTCCATGGCTTTGGACGTAACGAGACAAAGTGTTCTACTCATTCTCTACATCAATCTTGGTCATCTCTTTTAGCAAACTTGATGATCGAGTTGCCTCAGTTCAGAGGCGGGAGCCCGTTTAAAGATCCGTCGACGTGGTGCCACCTTGACGAGAAGACTGGAGATTCAGAAGATCGGAGCAGCCGCAACAATGCGTGGGATGATGGTTGAAGACTGAAGGACTCGGATCATTCGGTATAACATTTCTACCCACTTTGTAGTTTGTTAGTTTAGCTTTAATGGCCGATCCAGATTATAGTACGCGATAGCGCCAGTTATAAAAGTTTTTGTTCCGCATTTGGCGTCTGTTAGACGGCCGGGGCGCTACCATGGACTTACAAGGACATCGAAGTACACCTCCTACAATGTCGAGAAATAAATTGGTGCGCCTAGAAACTGGCAGAACAAGAACATCCGCTTGCCTCCTGCTCACGGTCTGGCATCCTCGGTCTCTGGGTCCATATCTTCTCTGCGGATTACCAATCTCGCAATCTATCGGCTCGTCGGCCCTGTCAGATGTGCTAACGGGGACGATTCCGTTCTGGCACTTCTCTGGTCATCTTTCGGTCAATCATCATGACCACTCGTAAAGCGGCATGTCACTGGCGTCGGCCTCTGGCCCTCTGAATGCACGTGACACATCTGATCCTGTATGCAAATATCATTGCAGCAGTGTCCTGGAAGGAATCCTGCTCAAGGTCTCTTTCGATCTTGCCTATGCCGAACTGTATGGAGGCTGGTGCTCTTACATAATCCTTTCTCGTTTTCTGTACATCTACGTGTTCCGCACACATTTCCTCAGAAACTGGCCGTATCCTAATGCCTCTGTAAGCATATCAGGTCTCTAGTCTCGACGGGGAGTAAGAATAGCTCGTCAGCGTCTCGCACGAACCTCTGGTTCCATTCGCCTGTATCATCGTCCACTATGACGTTACGCCATGATATCTGCGCACTGCAACTGTTCTCGGCCATGGTCAATCCGAAGTCTCTCGCACGAACTCGAAGTCACGAACTCGGTATCTTCATCACTCTGTAGAAGATGTCTGGCCGAACACGTCCTCAGGAGCTCGTCCCATCCATCGGAGGAATACACACTACTCGTCCGTCCTCGATCAACTCACTACGCATCTGCGTGAGGTCCGCTATCCAAAGCCGGTTAGCTTGTTGATCTCTTATCACATGATATCTGGACGACGTCAAACTTTTCGATCGAGTCATCAAGGTCCCAAAATTTCCCGAAGGCTCAACACTTGAGCGCTGTCTAAAAATATCTGGTATATACCACAGCACCTCGAAACAAGCCGTAGAAGGGCAAACCCAAGCCTCAATGATGGCACCGCTAAACTGCCACAAACCCTAAGGTTCAAAGCGGTTCTATGGTCATCATGTCGAGTTAGAGTTTCATTCTTCTAGAGGGTCCACAGAATTACCTGCATGTTCCTCCGAACAATTTAAACTAGGGAAAATGGGTTTCTGACACTCGTTCGAACTTTTTAACTTTGCCTAGGCGACATGCGAATACCCTTCGTCCGCACGCTTAAACAATGTCTCAATCCTCCAGGAAAGGCGATACATCGACGATCATCTCTGGATCGGTCTGCTCTAGATCTGAGTAAGACTCTCCACACTGGAATTCTTCAACTCAACTGGGCCTGCTCCGGTGCATAAATCGAACGAATCACCTTCGTCTCTCAAATCAGGGTAGACTAGCTATCATCTGTCTCATATCTGCCTGGAAGCTCCGGCGATCTTAGCTCGTAAGCTCCGGAAGCGACATCTTATCAATCTCAGCAACAGCTGGGTCATCTGTCTGCACGGTAGGCGACATCATAATCTCTGAGGTGCGCTGTACATCAACAGTCCTATCGCAACTGGCAGCTCTAACAATGGCCCGATCATCCGGTGTAAAACCAAGCACCTACCTCCACAAGAGGTCACAATCATCAATACTAACTCGAGACGTTCCCATGTCACCAGAAAACACAATGGTCAGCCCTCGTACCAGACGAGCTCGCCCTGACCGTAACAGCAGCAGCAGCTTAAACTGTGCTTAAACAATGGTGACAGGAACCTCAATCGAGTATCGAAGAGAGCAGATCAATAGCAAGAAGGAAAACGACAGATCCAGAATGGATACATGATCATAAGAAGGAACAGCATCAATGAAAGTATGATCATAGAACTAATAGAATCGAGGATCTCTAAGGGATGTATAATCATGGGTATAAAGAGAATCATAAGTCTCAAAAATATGTACATCCTAAGGTTTCTTAAGTGGAGTATCGTATCGTAAATATGCCGCGGAACAAACGTACGGTACGTCACTCTACTCAAGCTACCTACTCCATCAATCAGGGTCAGCCTATGAAACGAAAGTTCGGGTCTAATATCCCCCCGTTCAAGTCTAAGTTCCGTAATATCAAGCCTAGCTTCCGAAATACATACCCGCCCTAGACTCCGCATAGTCAAACATAGACTCGAACAAAGGTTAAACATAGCGCTATGATACCAACTTTGTGACGACCCGAAATATTAGCTCGTGACCAGCACTTAAATCATGCCATGTCTAAAGGCGTAACGGAATTCAAGTAAGCTGAAACCCAGAAATCTAAACCTTTTAGAAAAATAAAGGAGGTGAGGTTTTTGAAATAAAGGTATATGAAATCAAGTTTTCTTAATGCATAGAAAAGGAACATGAATGGTGCAAATGAAATTTGCTAATTTGAAAACATGTTTCGTCTTTTAAAATTTTGGCAGCACCTCCTTTGTATATTTTGATCCAAAACCACAATACATAACAAGAATAATGGCATCCCCAAGCGGGAGCTAGCTCTTCGCCAAACGGCGGATCACAACCACGCAATACAGTATAAATAAGTATACGACGCCCAACGGCGAAGTTCACCATAAAAAGATAAAGAAATGAGCAATATATAACCCCAAAAGTGAATATAAAACCCATCTCTCAAATCTCGCAACTACAAGTCTCACTAAGTCTCATCACTTAAACAATTACAACTTTTGATTGATGGAGTTAAATTGATACAATATTAAATATATAGATACAAGAGTGGGAATGATACAAATATCCCACCTACCACTGCAAAACACCCGAATGGAACTGTGTGCCAACGAAGCCGCTACTGATCCAAACGGTCAACCTGCAAGAACTGTGGCACAACGGGGGTGAGTTTCCAACTCGTGAATAGAAATGTATCTACGAGTAGAAATCGAATAAACAACGACTCTTAGGTCAACTATATCATAAGGTAATACTATGATATCTAGGGTGACCGGGTCGTATATGTGCTAACAAGGTAGTCAAATCTATATGCATGTGGGTAACATCCAACAGTAATAATCAATGCATGCGGATATGTGGATCTCGTCCACCCATAAATCAATATCTATAAGCATGTGCAAAATCTCCTATAGTAGAATCGGTGTATGTATGTATATATGTGGATCTAGTCCACGCGTCAACCACTGACGCAACAATATCATGCATGTAAATATCATAAAAGAGTGTGCATGAAAGTATGAGGATATATATATCAACGGTGTCCCTCCCGACACATCAAAATCATGGATCCTGAGTGCCTAGCATCGGCACTCGAAAACATCATGAGAACAGTGCCCAGCATCGGCACGTAAATCCTCATATATCTCAGGCGCCGCATCCTCAAATCGGCCCTCAGGCGCCTACACCCTGGTCGGCCCTCATATCCATTTCGCTACTCCGGTCGGTATCCTCCGGATAACCGCGGAGTCCAATTACTATCACCGGTAGGTAGTGCTCCCCCTGCCGGGCTCACCGTCTAGCATATATGAGTCTTCTTGCCCCGGGGTACGTCAACGGGTCCACCATGTACCCACAATCGGTGCCTACCACTCCTCGAATCAGGTTTCACATGCCACTCTCAGAACCGAGAAAACACATGGTGGACGCATTGAAATATCATATCAAGAGAAACCGGGTATTTAAAACAGTACATGCTTCCATTTGAAATAGCCATGGTTCTCAAATCCAGAAATCTCATAAAACAGCATATCTCAATGCGTAAAATGCGTAGAGCATGATGTATGCGACATATAACAGAAATGTAAGCATATCAATATATCATGCAGCCTGGAACAGTGATATGACATATTAAGGGGAAACCGCTCTTTTAAAATGATTCCAGTTTTTAAAATATAACATGCGGTTCCCAATCTCCCAATAAAATCAGTTATCTATATAGGTACTGTTGGATATAGTGCCCTCAGAGTCAATTATTGGATCACAGGCATGTGATTGCAATGATTGAGGAGGACCTATGCCGGTAGGACAGTCTTACTCGAGATGATAGTATGCTATCTGGTTTATCTTTATCATCGTGTACTGCTTTAGGTGACCTTACGAGTCGCTATTACACGTTGATAAAGCCCCTAGGATTCTTGCTGGACTACCAGTAGTATGAGGGCGATCATATACGTGAGAGCTGGAGTCTATAAGCACATCCTTAAAAGGTCCCTAGTCGTGGGAGTTTCGAGACAGGGCATTGATACTCCGGAGTAGACTAGTGTACACAGTCAAGACCCCGACGAGGGGCGGTGGCCGGTCTCACAAGCCACTGGTGTCAGTTGGTTCACCTAAGATGTATACAGGTGCTCATTGGGCTATGAGTACACCGGACAGGACTCGCTGGGAACCTGCTAGTTGGTATTATACCTGACGTCAGATAGCAGTTCCCTGGTGACATGTGTACAGGTTAGTTCATCGACCTGAGATCGTCATTTGTCTCGTGTGAGTTCCCACTGTGCTTTGATTACTACCCTACCACGCTCAAAGGACACGTGCAAACAGGTTTTAGTTGGGTACAGTCCCGAGCCACATGGAGGCAGTGAGCGGATCTGCAGGGGTTCGTCTCTCCCGGTATTGGGCGTGAGGTCGCGCTGTGTTTAGGAGAGCCTGTACATGAAAAGTCCTTGGCCAATGCAGGAGATTTACTAGTAGGTATTCCAGTAGTATCTCAGGGTGTTCTGGGCTATACTCCGACACGACTTGTACCGCTATTGGGGGTCTGACTTTTACCAACCCCCTAGGCCCGCCATGCGATGCTCATAGACGAACGGACCGGACTGTACGGATATTGTCACTGACAGGCTCAGTAGGGTGTCAGGATGAGTTTGCTCATCGACGTCCCTTTTGGTCAATAGCTGGTGGCCCGTCACGTATGGCTGATACCTCTGACGTGCTAGTGGTTAAATCCACAGCCATAGTATTGACGAGTCTTAGAGTCCACCACACTCAGTTACTCAAGTTTCGGGCGAAACGCTGTAGAGGCCGTATGGAGATATGGCAAGGTTCGATCAGATACGTGCGGTATTGCACGGATCGTGATTAGACGGATTTTACTAGCCGGCTTTGGATTAAGCCGGATCCTAGTATTAGACAGTGTAGTTTTGTCTCTTTGCATTTGTATTTAGTGGGAATACAAATGCGGGCATGTATATGCAGTAGCGGGGTTTTCCTGTAATTTATTACGGGATCAGTTTTCTGAAGTTGCCAGTTTGCATTCCGTTCCGGCCGGTTTTCCTTTGTTCCTTCGCGGCCGGACTTTTCGATGGAGGGGGTTATTTGCTTGTGTGCAAATAACATTTGTGGGAAGGGGTTTATTGTGATTGTGGCTTCTTATCATCATGAGATTCTTTTCTAGTCCACTTGATTTGCATTTGATTATGAAAGGTTTGATGAAAGACTTTGAGGTGATCTTGGTTCATGATTATCATTTTCTCTTTCCCCAATTATTTTTTGGATGTCTTTTTTCCTTCACCAAAAAAAGGGGCCGGCCACATTATATGAGTGAGAGAGAGGTTCATTTGGTGGGTGACTTTTATCATCTCATTCCTTGTAAAAAATGAGAGCACCATTCTTCTTCCTAAAAAGTCTTTTTCTCCTCCTACACATAAATGGCAACTCCACTACCCCAAATGAGACAACGGTTTCTACACTATACCTACAGCATCCCTTGGACGCGTCGGCTAGCCAACTTCGCGCCTGAGTTGCCTCGGTCCAGAGGTGGGAGCCCGTAAAAGTACCCGGCTACGTGGTGCCCTTTCCGACGAGAAGGTGATGGACGGAGATTCCACGGGAGATCGGAGTGGATACGAAGACCGAAGGACACGGATCGCTTGGTATATCTCTTCACCCATCTTTTAGTTTGCTAGTACCTAGGTTAATGGCCCGATCCGGGTTAAAAGTGCGTGGTGGTGCCGGTTTGCTAGTTTGCAAAGTTTTTCATTTCCGCATTCCGGCGTCGGATCGACGGCCGGGGCGCCGCCGCGGACTTGCAGGTACAATATCTATATGCGCAAGTATAGATGTACCTATGCATGTGTGCACAAATATGGATGTATAAGTGTGTATATCCGCAAGTATGAATATATCAATGTATATGTGCACGAATATGGATATACAAATGTGTATATCCGCAAGTATGAATATATCAATGTATATATGCACGAATATGGATATACAAATGTGTATATCCGCAAGTATGAATATATCAATGTATATGTCATGATGCAGCAACCCTACTGTGTAGTGACATGGCAATTATCGATGATGAAGTGTGTGAGCCGGCAAATTTGTGTACGTGTAACATACGCATCATCGATAATGGTGCAAGTGTACCAGCACAGGTATAAGCAATGCAATGGAAATGATATGAATGCAGCATAAGGTAAATCATCAGCTAACAGCTATAAGGTATACGTAACTATCATATGTCCGAGTCGGTGAATCTATCAATCAGCATCTAGCCCAATAATATCGCGTACGGTATAATCCATCCTACGGAAATCTCTAATCAAGGGTAAGGATCAATCATCTAGTCAAACTCATCAGGCACGGAATATCTGTAGGGTTCCTAGGCACTCTTATAAGGGTCAAGAAGGCATCAACCATGCCCGAATAAAAATTTAGACGTGCCGAACAACCCAAAGGCGGAATCATTACTAGATTATTAGGGTTTCATATGCAAGTAAACATCTTTCCAACTAAAAGTGAGGGATTACAACCTTTGTAGTCCGCTCCTTCGCTTCATAAGCTACGAGTAGAAGTCCCTTCGCCGCGATCTATAATCTTCCGGACTCAAGAGAGGCTCCACAATTCTAACGATCCATGCTAGCTTGTAGTCTTCCTTTTCTCCGATGATCTACCTTGAAGTTTCTATAACTCAAGCTCTCTCTCTCTCTAAAGAGGTGAACACCCTAATCTAATTGGCTAGATTAGATGAGGATGATAGAGTAGGAATATTGCTCTCTTTTGTTTTCAAATTCTCACTTTTATTCACCACAAGATGAAAACCTAGAAAGCTTTCTCAAAGCTTAAGGTTGAAGAAGAAGACGAATGAATGGATAATTCCTTTTGTGATGAACAATGAATTATTGTAGTGGTTACAAATCTAACCATGAGTTAAGGATGATAGAATTAACTCATGTAGAGAATTAACTAGAGGTTGAGATTTGGATTGGGTTAAATAATATCTTCATAAAATATCAAGCTTAAGGATAAAGTCAAAGCTTCATGGAAGCTTCATGCAAAAGCTAACCCTAATCCAAACCCTAACCAAGTTTAAACCCTAAACAATTGTTAAATTTGTAACCCTAACATGTTACAATATTATATATCACATATACAATATATTTTGTAACAAAAGAAAATAATACAATTAACATATATCGCATATATATCTATGTATTATCCCGTGAGAAAATGAATCAATAAAGCGAGCTTATATTAGTTAACGTAATGTAATATATCACATATATAATTATACATTAAATTATCGAATCAACACTTGATCTGATAACCCGGCTATATTATATATAACCGACTAATATAACATGTACCATTTCATCGAATCAACACTTGATCCAATGACCCGGTTATATCACATATACCCGGCCAATATCTCATATCGCGAGAATAGAATACGGTATCTCATATCGTATTATTCTCGGTCCCGCACATATCACATATGTGCTCCTACTCCGTTTTGCCTGAGCCAGGAAACCTCTGTGTAGGGCTCTAAAGAATCGTCAATACGCCGGCACTAGGTGATGATCATATCAAACACCCACAAGCTGCAAGCGGTCAGCTAAACGTAACAGCCACCCAGGTATTGAGCGATCAGAAGATCAACAAGCAAGCCTGTACTTTCTCCTGTGAATCCACTCAGTAACACTCCTATACAGTCCGGTCTCTTCGTCTGATATGTTGTATATCTAGTCTAGGGGTGGTATACGTCAGACCCTAGTAACCGATAAGTCGTGTCGATATAAGTCTCATAACGGGTCGAGAAACTACTGATAACTCTTACAAGTAGCACTCCATATCATCCCTGGCTAATGACTTCCAGTTATAGCCAATCGAACACAGCACAACATCAACTCCTAATACCTAGAGAGACGAAACCCCTCCTATCGCTCATTGCCGCCATGTGATTCGGGACTGTACCCAAAAGCCACCGTTTTGCATGCCCTCTTGGACGTGGCAAGGTAGAAATCAAAGCAAAGTAGGAATCACACAAGACTCTATGACGATCTCGGGTCTACAGACTAACCTGTACCAGTGTCACCGGAGAATTGCTATCTGACGATAGGTATAATACCATCTAGGAGTTCTCGGCGAGTCCGTTCAGTGTACCCAGTCTCCACTGAGCACCCGTACACCATCTTTGATGTCAAACACCAATGGATATGGGATCATCCATCGCCCATCATATGGGTCAAGATGCGTATACGCCAGTCTACTCTAGTGTATCGATGCCCTGTGTCGACACACCCTCGACTAGGAACAGTTATAGGATGTACTCTTTGACTACCCAGGCCCCACTAGTATGATCTCATCACAGTCCCAGTAGTCGAGTACATATCCTAAGGGCTTTATCAACATGTGAGAGCAAGACAGTAAACTAATACAAGTCAATATGTTAAGATAAAATGAAACCAAATAGCATACTATCATGACGAGCAATAAAGTCCTCTATATATATATATATATATCTAAGCATCCATTATAATATACATCATATATATAACAATGGCCTCTAGGGCATATATAACTAACAATCTCCTACTTGCACTAGGGCCAGGTGTTGTAATATCTCATACCCAACATCCCGAATAATCTCTCGAACTGTATCTGGGGAATGGCTTCGTGAGTGGATCCGCAGTGTTGTCCTTCATGTCAACTCTCCTGACCTCGATCTCGCGGCGATCAACTATCTCCCGGATCAGGTGATACCGCCTCAGAATATGTCTAGATTTCTGATGGGACCTAGGTTCCTTGGCCAAAGCCACAGCTCCATTGTTATCATAATACAAAGGTATTGGATGCTCAATGGAAGGAACCACACCAAGTTCAGTGATGAACTTCTTCATCCAGACAGCCTCTTTGGCAGCATCGTTGGCAGCGATGTATTCAGCCTCCTTCGTCGAGTCTGCCATGGTTTCTTGCTTGGAACTCTTCCAACAAACCGCCCCTCCATTTAGGGTAAAGACAAATCCCGATTGCGACTTAGAGTCGTCCTTATCACTTTGGAAGCTTGAATCGGTAAAGGACTCCACCAGGAGTTCTCCGTTACCATACACCAAGAACATCTCTTTAGTCCTTCTCAAGTACTTGAGATTGTTCTTCACAGCTGTCCAGTGATTCTCTCCTGGATCTGCTTGATACCTACTCACTACACTTAGGGAGTATGCCACATCGGGTCTGGTACATAGCATCGCGTACATGATAGAGCCTACTGCCGAAGCATAGGGTATCCTTTGCATGTGAGCTCTCTCCAAATCAGTCTTAGGAGACATCTCTTTGGAGTGAGTGAGTCCAGAGATCGTGGGTTGGTTTCCACGCTTGGATTCTTCCATACTAAAGCTCTTTAGTATGGTGTCAATGTACCTGGATTGGGACAATCCCAGTATCCTCTTGGATCTATCTCTATAGCTCCTTATCCCCAGAATGCAGGAGGCATCACCTAGATCTTTCATTGAGAATCTATGTGATAAGAAGAGCTTGACTGAGTGCAGCATAGGAACATCATTTCCTACCAAGAGTATGTCATCCACGTAAAATACGAGGAAGACAACCTTACTCTCTGCAACCTTCTTGTAAATACAAGGTTCATCTATGTTCTTGATGAAGTCAAACTCTTTGACTACCACATCAAAGTAGATGTTCCAACTCCGCTATGTCTGTTTTAACCCGTAGATGGATTTAAGCAGCTTGCACACCTTTCCGCTGCTCCCACTATCTGCGAAGCCCTCTGGCTGAGTCATGTAGACGCACTCCTCTAAATCACCATTTAGAAAGGCGGTCTTAACATCCATTTGCCAGATTTCGTAGTCATGGTACGCAGCAATGGCAATAAGATCCGGATGGACTTAAGCATAGCCACTGGAGAAAAGGTTTCGTCATAATGCACACCTAGTCGTTGACGAAAACCCTTTGCAACAAGTCTAGCTTTGAAAGTCTCCACTTTTCCATCTACACCAAGTTTCTTCTTAAAGATCCACTTGCTCCTAATAGGTTTTACCCCTTCAGGAGCAACTTCCAAAGTCCATACTTTGTTGGTATACATGGATTCCATCTCAGATCGCATTGCATCCAGCCATTTCACAGAGTCACCACTCGTGATGGCCTGCTCGAAACTAGTTGGGTCATCATCTTCCATGATGCAATCCTCGCTTCCACCATCAGTGAGAAAAACGTAGTATCTCTCAGGTGGATGAGAAACCCTGCTAGATCGGCGAAGAGGCTGGGGTTCGTCGGGTACTACTGAATCCTCTGGTTCCATCAAATTTTCTGTTGTAGTTTATTCTGCTGGAACTTCTTCCAATTCTACCTCAGAGCCACTAATCTCTTTTGCAAGAAATTCCTTTTCTAAAAAGGTGGCGTGTTGAGCAACAAACACCCTTTGTTCCTCACTGTGGTAGAAAATATACCCTCGCGAATGCTTGGGATATCTAATAAACTTACAAAAAACAGACCTTGCCTCGAGTTTGTCCGGTTTTTGTCTTTTGACATAGGCCGGGCAACCCCATATCCTAACAAAATTAAGATATGGTCTCTTCCCTTCCCATATCTCATATGGGGTGGTAGGCACAGATTTGGTAGGAACTTTATTCAGTATGTATGCCACTGTCTCAAGCGCATACCCCCAGAAGGAAATAGGCAGCTCGGCATTGCTCATCATAGAGCGCACCATATCTAATAGGGTGCGATTCCTTCGCTCCGATACAGCATTGTGCTGTGGTGTATAAGGAGGAGTAAGCTGAGAGAGAATCCCATTCTCTTTTAGATAGTCCTGAAACTCATTGCTCAAGTATTCTCCTCCTCGATCAGATCGTAGGATTTTAATACTTTTATCCGTTTGGTTCTCTACTTCGTGCTTATATTCTCTGAATTTCTCAAATGCTTTAGACTTGTGTTTCATCAGGAACACATGTCCGTATCTAGAGAGATCGTCAGTGAATGTAATGAAGTAGGAAGAACCATCCCTGGCATGCATAGACATAGGACCGTATACATCACTATGTACCAGTCCTAAGAGTTCCGCAACTCTTTCTCCATGTCCACTAAATGGAGTCTTGGTCATTTTCCCTTTGAGACATGAATGGCAAGTATCATAAGATGATAATTCGAACGAATTCAAATATCCATCCTTATGTAACTTATCTAGCCGTGTCGCATTGATATGACCAAGTCTACAATACCACAAGAAGGATTCGTTCATTTCTGAACTCTTCCTCTTGTGTGTGTTTTGTACATTAAGGACTGTATTTTGATTGAGAATGAATATGCCATTATGTAACGAGCCTGATCCAATCAACTTTTGATCTAGGAAGATGTTCATAACATTATCCTTTACTACAAAATTATATCCTTCTTTACTTAATAATGAAACTGATATAATGTTGCACATCATGTTTGGTATATAATAGCACTCATTCAGAATCAGTGTATTACTACTTGGTAATACAAGGTGTTATTCGCCAACTGCTTTGGCTGCAATACTTGCACCATTCCCTACTTGTACGGAATGATCACCATTTCCCAGTTCTCTACCTTTACGTAGCCCATGTAACAATTTACATATATGGGATCCCGATACGGTATCTAATACCCAGGATGTAGGATGAACTGAGAAACAGTTATCAATAACTAACACACCTGAAGAAGATGCATCAGCATGCAAGTTCTTAGTTTGGGCGGCGTGAGAATCCAGATATTCTCCTATTCCCTGTTCAGTCTTATAATACTTATAAGAAAGAACGGAACCAACGTTCCCCTACTAAGTATAATAAGCAGGTTCAGTCAATACATCCATATTATTATCTTGATTAAGCCCTGACAGGGTCGCTACCTGGAGAGAGAGAGAAAAAAACACTTTAGCGTATGCTCTTGCAAGATTAGATTGGTTATTATCTTATCTAATCAGGATGTCTCCCACTGTTTTTTATCAAATCTTCCGTCAAACCCTAAAAGGTAAGATTAGCCGGGATTAATTACATTTTACAACTTCGGCAATCTTTCAGCCAGGCCAGTGTCGGTACTTGAGGGAGGTTCCCCGTGCTTTCGCACGGACCTAATTAAAATAAACCTCGTTTTCCCAGAGGCATAACCCTGTTAACACCTTTCTAGACACCTACTTGATCGACTAATTGTCCTGTGTAAAACTCTCCCAGGTGTAACTCTTACTCACAGTGGGTATCGGGATCCAACTATCTCATAAGAGGTATGCAATCTCATTGCAAATTTCAACACTTGAAATTCCCGATAATACTTTTACCCCTAGCATCCCATGACCTTGACGGAGGTCAAAAAATCATAGAGTGCTAGTCAAGCTCAACCCGCCATTTCTTGATTAAATCAGACCCATCCGCACAACCCTTGACGGAGGTCAACAAGGCCGTACGACTACCCTAATCTAATCTGCATCACATGCATAAGCAGATAAATACTAGTCAGGTTTTTCTGAAATGACGGAGGTCAACAAACGTAGCACGAATACTAAGTAGGACTTATCTGAAATGACGGAGGGCTGCGTCAGGTTTTTCTGAAAACCTATTGCGTAATGAACATGATATCATTGTAGAAACAAGTGATTTTTTAAAAGGAGTGTTTTTTAGGCTTTTCTTGTTTCGCTAAAGAGGTCACTCCGGGTGAAGGGGTCTCGGCTCTTTCCTTATCGAATAAGGTGCAGGATATTTCATAAATACCGCAGTGCAAAGCAAGAACTATATAAGCTGTCAAAAACTAAACCGCGAGTTTGTAGCATCTGCCAGTTTTGCTAAATAGGTCACTCCTGGTGAAGGGATCTCGGCTCTTTCCTTGTCGAATAAAGTGCAGGGTATATCATATATACTACTATGCAAAGCAAAACTCTAGCTACCCTTTTTATAAAGTTTTGATTTTATAACATCTTTGAGGTTTCTTTTTCTTTTATTAATCTCATTAATAAATCCCATCAGCTTATTCTTCCTAAGCATCACAGAAGAAACGAAAGCAGTAATATTTATATATCAACATATATGTATAGTATAAGCATTCGTCTCAGGCAGTAATATGATCTCATCACAGAACATTGCAGGAGAAGAACATATATGAAATATTGGATATACAAGGATGTCCGTGTTTTAAATACGAGCCTGTATAACACATGGATTCCACAGTCGCGATGAATAGCCAAACCCACATCCCTAGACTCCTATGAGAGCGACAAGTAACACTGCCTATTCTAGGGTTAGGAGACTCGGTCTCGACTCCTCGAGATGGCCTCCCACTGGACCCCAGAACCCGGTTACTTGTGCTCTCCTCCTTGGGTCTACCTAATGCGAAAAAGTAAATAATATACAATGGTGACATCAACCTCATCCCGGAAGTGCCCCAAAAAAAGAATATTACATACAAATGAATTTTACATGAATGAAAATAAAAACCCTCATCTCACATAAAACCCCCGGCTATTTAGAACACGACGATCCAATACAACATATCACAACAACACATAATATCTCATATCATCAACGTAAGCAAGTTTGCATATCCCGATTGTCGTTGATGTATAGCAACGAAGCCGGCGATACCCCACATATTACGCTTACGGTCACAGAAAAGAAAGTGTAAAACTACAACATTTGGAATCCACAATCTCTTTAGACATCGCAAATCCGAAATATCACATACTTCGCATTTCAAGCCTAACTATATGAATTCCACATATTGTATCACATTCCAGATAAATAGACAATATTAAACTTTCCGATCGAATAATCAAATACCCAAGATTTCCTAAGTAGCTCAACACTTGAGCGGAGTTCAAATAATCCCAGAATATGTCACAGTAGCAATGGTCCAACCGTAGAAGGGTCAAGCCAACGCCTCACATGTGGCACACCGTACTGCCCCAAACCCTAAGGTTTAGAGGCGGTTCAGACGGTCACATAATCGAGTTAAGGTTTGTGTTCTTCTGGAGGGTCCATCGTGTTACTTGCACATTTTTCCGAAAGATTTAAACTCAAGAAAAAATTCAACACTTAAAAATTTTTCGTGCCGGGAAAAATGAGTTAATGATATCCGTTCGAACATTTTAACAGTTTCTAAATACCCGGAAAATAGAATGAAATTAAATTATCCGATCGAATCAACGAATTCAAAATAATCCCCAGAACACTCAACACTTGAGTCAGATTAAAAATACCCATAAATATGTACTAACAGATACGGGTATTACTGTACAAAAACCATAGCCAAAGCTCACTGTACGGCCACGGATCCGCGGCACAAGCAGGGTATTGCCACGGTTCCGCGGCTATCCGTACGAGTTACTTTGTCGTTTTCCACAGTAATACTGACAATTCCCTGCTGAATTTTTTAGGTATTTTTAATACAGAAAAAATCACGATTTTAAAAAATATCCAGAGAGGGGCTCTTTTTCGATGTATCGGAGTTCGATCGGAGTTTTAACTTCGTAAACACGTCGCCTAATGCTCTAGCTAGGCTCTGATACCACTGTAGGGTTCCTAGGTACTCTTACAAGGGTCAAGAAGGCATCAACCATGCCCGAATAAAAATTTAGACGTGCCGAACAACCCAAAGCCGGAATCTTTGCTAGATTATTAGGGTTTCACATGCAAGTAAACATCTTTACAACTAAAAGTGAGGGATTACAACCTTTGTAGTCCACTCCTTCGCTTCATAAGCTCTGAGTAGAAGTCCTTTCGCCGCGATCCATGATCTCCCGGACTCAAGAGAGGCCCCACAACTCGAACGATCCATGCTAGCTTGTAGTCTTCCTTTTCTCCGATGATCTACCTTGAAGTTTCTATAACTCAAGCTCTCTCTCTCTAAAGTGGTGAACACCCTAATCTAATTGGCTAGATTAGATGAGGATGATGGAGTAGGAATATTGCTCTCTTTTATTTTCAAATTCTCACTTTTATTCACCACAAAATGAAACACTAGAAAACTTTCTCAAAGCTTAAGGTTGAAGAAGAAGAAGAATGAATGGATAATTCATTTTATGATGAACAATGAATTATTATAGTAGTTACAAATCTAACCATGAGTTAAGGATGATAGAATTAACTCATGTAGAGAATTAACTAGAGCTTGAGTTTTGGATTGGGTTAAATAATATCTTCACAAAATATCAAGCTTAAGGATAAAGTCAAAACTTCATGAAGCTTCATGGAAGCTTCATGCAAAAGCTAACCCTAATCCAAACCCTAACCAAGTTTAAACCCTAAACCATTGTTAAATTTGTAACCCTAACATGTTACAATATTATATATCACATATACAATATATTTTGTAACAAAAGAAAATAATACAATTAACATATATCGCATATATATCAATGTATTATCCCGTGAGAAAATGAATCAAAAAAGCGAGCTTATATTAGTTAACGTAACGTAATATATCACGTATATAATTATACATTAAATTATCGAATCAACACTTGATCCGATAACCCGGCTATATTATATATAACCGACTAATATAACATGTACCATTTCATCAAATCAACACTTGATCCGATGACCCAGTTATATCACATATACCCGGCCGATATCTCATATCGCGAGAATTGAATACGGTATCTCATATCGTATTATTCTCGGTCCCGCACATATCGCATATGTGCTCCTACTCCGTTTTGCCTGAGCCAGGAAACCTCTGTGTAGGACTCTAAAGAATCGTCAATACGCCGGCAGTAGGTGATGATCATATCAAACACCCACAAGCTGCAAGCGGTCAGCTAAACGTAACAGCCACCCAGGTATTGAGCGATCAGAACATCAACAAGCAAGCCTGTACATTCTCCTGTGAATCCACTCAGTAACACTCCCGTACAGTCCGGTCTCTTCATCTGATATGTTGCATATCTAGTCTAGGGGTGGCATACGTCAGACCCCAGTAACCGATAAGTCGTGTCGATATAAGGCTCATAACGGGTCAAGAAACTACTGATAACTCTTAACAGTAGCACTCCATATCAGCTCTGGCCAGGGACTTCCAGTTATAGCCAATCGAACACAGCACAACAACAACTCCCAATACCGGGAGTGACGAAACCCCTCCTATCGCTCATTGCCTCTATGTGATTCGGGACTGTACCCAAAAGCCACCGTTTTGCACGCCCTCTTTGACGTGGTAAGGTGGAAATCAAAGCAATGTGGGAATCACACAAGACTCCATGACGATCTCGGGTCTACAGACTAACCTGTACCTGTGTCACCGGAGAACTGCTATCTGACGATAGGTATAATACCATCTAGGAGTTCTCAGTGAGTCCGTTTAGTGTACCCAGCCTCCACTGAGCACCCGTACACCATCTTTGATGTCAAACACCAATGGATATGGGATCATCCATCGCCCATCATATGGGTCAAGATGCGTATACGTTAGTCCACTCTGGTGTATCGATGCCCTGTCTCAACACACCCTCGACTAGGAAAAGTTATAGGATGTACTCTTTGACTACCCGGGCCCCACTAGTGTGATCTCATCACAGTCCCAGTAGTCGAGTACAAATCCTAAGGGATTTATCAACATGTGAGAGCAAGACAGTAAACTAATACAAGTCAACATGTTAAGATAAAGTGAAACCAAATAGCATACTATCATGACGAGCAAGAAATTCCTCTCTCTATATATATCCAAGCATCCATTATAAAATACATCATATGTACAACAATGGCCTCTAGGGCATATATATAACTAACAATATCATCGTGCGGCGGCATTATACTAAAAGGTATCCTATCATCCTATACGACAAATGAGGGTACGGCCTAATATCGCATACGGCATTATATATATGGATATATATCTATGTGCCTATGTCCCGGTTCACATCCGCAATAATCTCATATTAGGGGACCGGCATGGTATAAATCAACTCGATCGACTCGCATCAGTATACCACATCTCGTCATCATGTCATCATATCAGTCTTATATTCTTTCATCGCATTTGAATCACCTATAAAATCGAATTGCATAAACATTCAATCACTACAAGTATAAGTATCTAATCTAACCTACACATCTGAACCATACAATCGGATTTTTCAAGAAGCGAATCGTAGTTTTGAAAATAGGGGTTACGGTGTTTTTAAGAAAGAGATATCATTTGAAAATCCGTAATATCCCTCAAGGTATATACTTAAAAGGTACATATGATTCTTCGGTTTAGAAAAAGGTATGGTTCGGATGACGCATCTACATCGACTATCTATTCCTACAGTACTCTAAACGGTAATATCGCTAAACGACATCCTATGATAGTCGTAACGTATCATTCTAACTATCCTCTAGTTTCTAATATGGTTTCGTAGCTATCTCATTCTAATCCTAGTTTCCTAATCTTGGTTTCCTAACCATATTCTATAAATCGGTTTTCCATCAAAAGTTTGCGGGGGTGGTATACGCCATCCAACTGACTTCCCCGGTAGATATAGATCTACTCACCTTGCTTCTTGCTTGCCGAAGTCGATGACGCCATGCTCCGTCGCCTCGGAATCCACACGAAAGTACCTACAATAATCAACAGTCGCGACGCGTATTAAAATCGAATCCGGAAAACCGATATGGCGCACGGTGTGCTCATAGGTTAGAACCTATGGCCCAAACGTGCAAAAAAAATCAAACAACCCCTGTTGTCGATGTACAAACATCCAACAACCGAATACAAATCCAAATTTCAGGAAATTGCATTTTCAAAATACGGAAAATATAGCCTAAAACACAGCAAAATGCTACTAGATTTTCCCCAGGTGACAATTAGCCAAAACTGCATATAGGAGGGGTCTTATTTAGTGCAAAAAGAGCCATGGACCAAATCTGGAACCCTATTTCCCTGCTCTGGCCGTAAATTGTGGCCAGAATGGATAAATCTACGGCCATTTGGTGGAGTTGGGGTCTCGGGTCTCTGTGGTAGCTTCCTGGGTGCCTGCACGACTCTCAGTAAACCCAAAATCATTTCTAGTATCCCCGGGTTGCTCCATATTCCAAAATACCCTCTAAAATCACACATTTATCCAATGTCGGGGTTTCTAAATCCGTGTTTTGGGTTTTCTCCGCTCTGGTCTAGGTCAATAAACATCACCCAAGTCTAGTTAACAGCCACTAGGCATCACCCAATTTCAAACAACACTCAAACCTTCACTAGGGTTTCCCAATGTTCACTAATTTTCACAATATCACATCTAAACACATATGAATAGTAAAGTAAATGAAAAACTACCCATTAGTGAAGGGATTACCTCATATAGCACCCATGAATCCCCAAGATCATCAAAACTGAATTTTTCTTGGTCCCAAGTATAGAGGTTGAAAAGGGGATTAATTTTTGTGAAGGGTATGTATGGTTTTGGGGATTGTTACGAGATGGATATAGGGGTGGAAGGGGAGGGTTGTAAGCTTGAGGATGATGAAGGAGAGAAGAGAAAATGATGGGGGATCCAATTGAGGCAGCAGCCCCCTCCCTCTCTCTCACTAAATCACACACTCTCTCTCTCACCTAATCTACCTAACCTCATCATTTTGTCCCCCTTTGACCTTTTTCTTTTTCTTTTTTATTTCTCACCACCAATAACCCAAATGAAATGAAACATGTAACAAAACAAAGCATGTCATGGTGCACTAACCATGAAAACTGTAAAAACGCGGATTTGGCTTAATCGCGATTAGTAGTGCACTAATCGCGTTTTTATCAAAACTGCATAAAATAAATTTTAAAAATGCCAAATCCTTTAAATATATAATTAAATGAATAATTCATTTTAATTTCCATTTATTTCATAATTATTGGTATATATTTATACATTTTTTCGAAAACCCCAATTTCGCAAATCGGGCAATTTTCGGGAAAAATATTGTTTTAATATTAAATTCCAAAAATAATCTTTTATATTTTCTGAAATGTTACAACATTGGATATGAAGATCCTTGAACCGTTCAAAGCATTTCCAAAATGGTTCATTGGAAAGTTGGGTAAATTTGAAGATTTCACTCCGAACACGGCTGGTCTTATGATTGGGATAAAATTTCTTAAGGAATGCTGCAACGAATTCGTCCCATGTTGAAATAGAATGTGCGGGTGTATTGTAAAGCCACTTGTCGTCTAAGTCGCACAAAGTGAATGGGAGAAGACGTAAACGTAGAGCATCCAAAGACAGTTGTGAATTTCCTATCAAAACACATACGTTTTCGAATTTGGAAATAAACATGTATGCGACTTCAGAATCTAGACCGTGAAATTTGGGTAACAGTTTGATGAATTGGGGGTTGATTTCAAAATTGTCCCCATTGGTTGGTGTTATAGAAAGATAGGTGGGAAGGGGAACGCGTGTAGGATAGCATCTCTCTTGGAGAGAAATGCGTGGAGGATTCTGCGCACCTACGGGCAGTGGCAGAGTTGTGTTAAAGTTTGATGGAAATCCGTCCATCGCAGTCGTTGTGGGTGGTGGGGAAGAAGACGAAGAATTACCGACTCTGGGGTCGATAAAAGAAACGCGGACAAGACGGGAAATGGAATCCCGTGTCCAGCCTAACATGTGCTAAATTGTTGTAGCACAAGTGGCAGCGTTGGTAATAATTAGGGGAAATATTGGTTGGTGTTTGTTTTGAAAAAGATACGGATTTTTTTGAAAAAATTATGCAAATCACAACTAATGCACAAGCAAAACCCTAAGTCTAGTGGTCACCTAGGTCAAGTCTCTAGACCGCTCCTAACTGCCAGAAGACAAATCGCAGGATCGATCCTCTACTACCTCTTTGTCCCTCCTGTGGCCAGGTAAGTGGGAGGTTCTCCACTACGTAAGTAGTGGGCCTAATTAAGTAACCACTTGCCTTAGACACACTTGCCTTAGACACCACAAAAGAAACGCGGATAAGCAATAGATTATCCACGACCTCCTTCTGTGCTAAGTGAACGCGACGGTCCTTAGAGTCAAGTCTAGATTTCTTTTAATTAATGAGGGTAATGCGGATGCAATTTGTGATTTCCGAGGCTTAGGAAGGGTAATGAACTCCCCACCTAATCTGGATTTGGTCTTTCCCCCTTAATTTCCGTATTAAAAATGCAAACAACCAAGATCAAACACGCACAATTTTTTTTTTTGCGGCACTGCGAATTTTGCAAAGAAACCGGCAGCAAATTTGTTATTGGAGCAGATGAGAGAGGAGATAAGAAAGCTAGAGATGACCTGAAAAAATTTGGTATGGTGATCCTTTTTTTCCGCCACGGGATTCGTGTATTTGCCGCGGAAACGCGGTCAGCTCTAAAGATCAATGCACAACAATTTAGGCAACTGCTTCTGTTGCCTCACTGAGATCCCTGGAATGTTCAGAAAAATTTTCCTCAAGCTCCACAGATTCCAGATTTCCACGCAACAAATCACAACAAAACGTTTAGTGTTTGCGCGAATTTTGATCTAAAATTTTTGATGGAATAAAGTTTTCAACTCAAATTTCAAAAACGAACAAATTAGCACACTATCCCCGACAACGGCGCCATTTGATTGAATGAATTCTCGGTGTGTAGGTAGAAAATGTATAGAAATTACAACCAAAGAAATTTTTGACCACAATCAATAACGGTGTCGTATGTAGAGCGTTAGCGAGTGCGGATCATCCACAGGGAAAGTGAGATTCGTTCGAATTTGAATTAGATGAATTGAAAATTAAAAAGAAAAGAAAAGACAATTCAATTCAAGATTTATAAAATTGAAGTTCAAGAATTATTTAGATCTAAATCAAAAATCAAGAAAACATATGAAATCAAGAATGAAGAATTGATGATATCCAATCCAAATAGTAATCAAGAATCGAAGTGAGGCTCGTAGGAATCGATCGAATCTATAGACGTGATGAAATCTATTGATTACGTTATCTTATCCATCGATGATTAGATACTAGATCGATGATGATCAACGAGAATTAGGGATTTCTTGCGGAAACTAGGGTTTCATCATCTATCCCTTGTCATTTCGTTGATTTTCATTCACATTCTAGCCTTTAGTAAATTCAAGAATCGATCGTGGATCCCTAATTAAGAGCTAACACAATCAAGAAAGCATCGCTCAAAACTAGGTCGTCGATTCTTCAATTTGCTAAAGTTTGCAAAATTCATAGGACTTTAGAATCGTTTCAAGATTTGTAACATCATCATCTATTGATTCTCTCGACTCCTTCATGAGCGGAGTTTTACTCAAACATCATAACAAGAAACACAATCAAGAATTGAGATCGAATCATGATGAAAGAATGTAAAGAAAGCAAGATTAAAGAATTTTCACCTTTATCATTCAACAATTCGTTACACTTCGCTCAAACACACAGGAAATTGAGGAGAGAACGAGATCGTCGAATTTAGCGTCGCATCGTCTCCATGAGTCGTGGATTGTCTTGGATCACTTGCTCGGATGAAGATCGGCTTCGCTCCAAAAGGATGTTGATTTCTCGCTTGATTTGTACTCGGTGTTCTTGATTTTTTGCTTGGATTTGATTGGATTAGGGTTGTGGGTTACAAGTTGTGTCACTCAACTTGTGTTGGGAAATTGGAGAACAACCTTGAGAGTGAAGCCTTAGGGTCCCTTTTATAGCCTTGATTAGGATTAGCTTCCTATAGAAGCTAGGTTTAGTTTACTTTCCCTTGTAAGCTTGGTAGTTAGGTAGAAGGTTCTAGAGTTAGTTAGTTAAGGATAGCTTCCTTCATAAGCTTGGAGGTTAGGGAGAAGTTTCTAGGCTTAGGTAGTTAAGTAGCTTGCTTTGGAAGCTTGAGGGTGTTTAGCTTGTACAAAGGGCCTTGCTGTTCTAGCAGAAACTTCTGGAGAATTCTGGACTTTGAAGTGGCTTGAATAGGTGTAGGCCTTGAACCAAGAAACCTGAAGCATAGCGACGCTGACGTCATCATGACATGGCCGCGGATCCGCGGCCTAATAGTGGTCTTGGTGCATGAGTTTCTGTGTGCTACTTTCTGCTGACTTCATGATATATTTCTGATATGTTGAATCTTATAATTCCCTCTAGTTCATTGCCAGATCTCAAGTCTTGGAGTTGGCGTATTTTTATCAGCACTTTTGACAATTTTGGCTCTGTTACTGGAATTTCCTGCACAGATTCTCGAGACAAGTGTTGCGCTATACAAAGATTATGCGATGCAATGATAAACACCCAATTTCCCTCAAAATGTCGGTTTTAATGTATAACACAAGTAATTTTGTATTTTACGGCTGTTTTGCTAATATATGCTATATTAATACCGAACACCTCTAGATGAGTGCAAATGGTAGGGAAATTGACATGTTAAAAATGCAATATTTTCGACTGATCACTTATCAAGCTACTGGGACTGACGTTTACCACCCCTAGGCTAGATATGCAACATATCAGACGACGAGACCGGACTGTAGGGGAGTGTTACTGACTGGATTCACAGGAGAATGTACAGGCTTGCTTGTTGATCTTCTAAGCGCTCAATACCTGGGTTGCTATTACGTTTAGCTTGTAAGTCCATGTCACGCGCCCCACGAGCTTGCGGGGAGGCAGAATATATGAAAAACAATTATGAAAGCTTCGTAACACGGACTTGAGCACACGGATCGTGTCTAAACCATTACTAGCAAACTACGAAAGGTTTAACTACTCTGATTCGAAGTTATACCTCACGTTACTTGTCCTTCGGGTCTTCATCGCTATCCTTCACGCCTTGTAGGCTCTATGGAACAAGGGCACATCAATGCCTTCTCGAGTCAAAGACGATCCACCCGAGAGTCTATAGTCCGAGCTTCTATCTCGAATCTGAGATAACTACGGCTTCTAGATCGCTAATCTAGAAGTCCTAGAGGGTGTAGAGTAATTAAATGGATTACTTAGTCACTTAAACCCGAGGTTTCTCAACTCATGAGAGCTATTAGGATTTAAGGAAGAAGATGAAGAAGTGAGGAGAGAGAAAGATTTTTTGATAATGAAATGAATAATGTCTCATCTTAGAATAATATGAAGCATCAAAATATCATAACAAATATCTATCATAATATCTAGCATGCTTCATTTAATTTATTTGAGATGAATCATCTCATAAGTCATTATCCATTTAATGAAAACCTACACCTCATCTCTCCACCTCATTTGTTTAAATCCTAAAAAGAAATAAAATCAAATGAGTCACCTTCTTCTAAAAGATTCTCGAAAAATTACGAGACTGCCCCACCTATCCGTATTTCCAAAAAACACGGATAATCTTCGACTGAATAAATCCATCTGTATAATACTAGAATCTGGCTTGAACCAAAGCCCGCTAGTATTATCTGCCCGATCATAATACGTGCACACTTGTACGTAAGTGACCGCGGCCCTGTCGTAAAACCATACGGCCTCTATACCTTTTGCCCGGTGTAGGGAAACTCTCTGTGTGGGACTCTAAAGACCCGACTCTACGCTGGCAGGGTTTAACCACAGGCCGCAAATGGTAATAGCTGTACGTAACGGTCCCCAGGTAGATGTCGATAAGAAGGACGATGAGTAAACCCATCCGAACTCCAACTGTGCCTGATGTGACAATTTCCGTACAGTCCGGTCTATTCATCTAGGACTATCGCATATCGGGCCTAGGGGGCGGTAAACGTCAAACTCCTAATAGCGGTATAAGTCGTGTCGGAGTGAAGCTCATTACACCTTGAGAAACTACTGGAAGCCACCAGTAAATCTCGCTTGCCCTGGCCAGGGACTTTGCGTAATGGCTCTCCATACACAGTGCGATATCAACCCCTAATACCGGGAGAGACGAATCCTGTCTAACTACCACTACCTCCAAGTGCTTCGGGACTCCACCAAACTACTACCTGTTTGCATGACTCCTTTGAGCTGTGGTAGCGTAGTAATCTAAGTACAGTGAGAACACACCCGTGGCGAAGTAGCAGTGTCAAGTCGACGGACTAAGCTATACTCATGTCACCTGGGAACTGCTATCTGACGATGGGTATAAATCCAACCTGCAGTTCCCGGCGAGTCCTTTCCGGTGTACCCATAACCTAACGAGCACCTGCATACTATCTCCAGTACGACGTACTGATGGCTGTGGGACAGACCATCTCCCTATGCTGGGATGAGAAGCGTATACACCAGTCTACTACGGAGTATCGATGCCCTGTCTCGATAATCCTACGACCAGGGACCTGTATAGGATGTTGCTTATAGACTACCCAGTCCCCACTAGTGTGACTGCCATCAAAACGCTGGTGATCAAGCAAAGATCTTAAGGGCTCTACTAATATGTATAAGCGATACGTTAAAAGAAACATATGCACATATTAAAGTAGACATAAACCAAGTAGCATACTACCATTTTTAGCAAGACTGTTAATACTACTGTGAATATCCCAAGCTTCTATTAAGTAATATACAAACTAGTATGATACAGTAATGGCCTCTAGGGCATAAACACTGATAATCTCCCACTTGCACTAGGGCCATGTACTGGCATATCGCAGACCTATCATCTCGAATAGCCTCTCGAACTTCGTCTGAGGAATGGTCTTTATGAATGGATCAGCAACGTTATTCTCTGTATCTACTCTCTTTACCTCGATCTCCCGGCGATCTACGATCTCCCTGATCAAGTGATACCGCCTTAAGATGTGTTTGGACTTCTGATGGGACCTGGGTTCCATCGCTAAAGCTATAGCGCCGTTGTTCTCGTAATACAGAGGTATTGGATTTACACTGGTAGGAACCACCTGAAGTTCTGTAAGGAACTTCTTCATCCAGAGAGCTTCTTTTGCGGCATCGCAAGCAGCTATGTACTCCGCTTCCATCGTTGAGTCAGCAACGGTGTCCTGTTTGGAACTCTTCCAACAGACTGCCCCTCCATTGAGGGTAAAGACATAACCCGACATGGACTTAGAGTCATCCTTGTCACTCTGGAAGCTGGAGTCGGCAAAGGCCTCGATCTGGAGGTCATTTCCGCCGTACACCAAGAACATCTCCTTAGTCCTCCTCAGGTACTTGAGAATGTTCTTTACTGCTATCCAGTGCCTCTCCCCTGGGTTTGCCTGATACTGTCTTACAACGCTCAATGCGTATGCTACATCTGGTCTGGTACATAACATCGCATACATTATAGAGCCTACCGCTGAAGCGTAGGGTATAATCGACATGCTATCCCTTTCCAAATCAGTCTTGGGAGACATCTCTTTGGAGAGGTTGATTCCGTGACAAGCCGGTAGGTTACCGCGCTTAGAATCTTCCATACTGAATCTTTTCAATATGGTGTCTATGTACCTGGACTGCGAAAGTCCCAACATCCTCTTTGATCTATCACGATAGATCTGGATCCCCAAAATGTAGGTGGCATCACCCAGGTCCTTCATGGAGAACTTCTGTGACAAGAATCCTTTGACTGACTGTAGCATAGGAATATCATTTCCTATTAGGAAAATGCCATCCACGTACAAGACGAGGAATACTACAACTCTCCCTACAATCTTACTGTATATGCATTGTTCATCTGGATTCTTGATAAAGTGAAATTTTTTGACAGTATCATCAAAACAGATGTTCCAACTCTGCGATACCTGCTTAGTCCATAAATGGACTTAAGCAACTTGCACACTTTACCGCTGCTCCCACTCTGAATGAATCCCTCTGGCTGATCCATATAGACGCATTCTTCCAAATTACCATTTAGAAAAGCCGTCTTTACGTCCATCTGCCAGATCTCATAATCATGGAAGGCAGCAATGGCAAGAAGGACCCGAATGGATTTGAGCATAGCCACTGGAGAAAAGGTTTCGTCATAGTCCAAACCAGATCTTTGACGAAAACCCTTTACAACAAGTCTAGCTTTATAGGTTTCAACATGTCCATCTACACCAATCTTCTTTCTGAAGATCCACTTGCATCCTACGGGTTTTACCCCATCTGGAGCAATGTCCAAAGTCCATACTTTGTTAGTGTACATGGACTCCATTTCGATCCGCATTGCATCCAGCCATTTTACCGAGTCGCCGCTCTGAATGGTTTGCTGGAAGCTAGTAGGATCATCATTATCAATGATGCAATCTTCTCGATCCCCGTCTATGAGAAAACCGTAATATCTCTCGGGCGGATGAGAATGCCTACTACTTCTGCGGATAGGCGCTAGTATGTCCCTTTCTTCTGAACCTTCTTGTTCTACCATACTTTCAGCAACAGCTTGTGGTTCTAGAATTTCTTCCAGTTTTATTGCGCTCCCACTCTTCTGATTTTCTAAAAATTCAGCTTCCAAGAAGTGGGCATGGCGAGAAACAAAAATCTTTTGTTCCTCTGCGTAATAGAAATAATACCCCTTGGAGTTCTTTGGATATCCCACAAACTTACACTGTACTGAGTGTGCCTCGAGCTTGTCCGGATGCTGCTTTTTTACAAAAGCTGGACATCCCCATGTCCTAAAGTATTTAAGACAGGGTTTCTTCCCACTCCATATCTAATATGGTGTGGTAGGCACAGTCTTGGTTGGAACCTGGTTCAAAAGATATGCAGCTGATTCTAGTGCATAACCCCAGAAAGATCGTGGTAACTCAGCCTTAATCATCATAGAACGAACCATATCCAATAGGGTTCGATTCCTCCTTTTCGATACACTGTTGTGTTGTGGTGTGTATGGAGGAGTAAGCTGAGAGAGAATTCCATTCTCTTTTAAGTAACCCAGGAACTCGGCACTTAAGTATTCACCACCTTGATCAGATCTCAGTGTCTTGATACTTTTGCCTGTCTGTTTTTCCATTTCATTCTTGTATTCTTGGAATTTCTCAAAGGCCTCGGATTTATGCTTCATTAAGAAGATATATCCATACCTAGAGAAATCATCCGTAAAAGTAATGAAGTAGGAATAACCACCTCGCGCATGTGTAGACATTGGAACGCACACGTCACTGTGTACGAGTCCCAAGAGCTCGCTCGCTCTTACTCCGTGTCCAGTAAACGGAGTCTTTGTCATCTTTCCCCTGAGACAAGATTCACAAGTAGCATAAAATTGATATTCGAACGAATTCAAATATCCTTCTCTGTGTAACTTCGTCAACCGTGTTTCATTGATGTGACCTAGTCTACAATGCCATAAGAAAGGCTGATTTATTTCTGGAGACTTTCTTTTAAGTGTGTTCTGGACATTGAAAAGCTGAGCTTGATTCAATACGCATATACCGTCATCTAATGTACCGGACCCAATCAGAACTTGATTTAGGTGGATATGAACTACATCGCTTACGAATGCAAAGTCATATCCCTCTCTCGAAAGTGAGGACACTGATATGATATTACAAGTCAAACTAGGTACATACAAACAGTTATGTAGAATCAATATCCGCCCACTTGTCAAACCTAGGCGATATTCTCCCACGGATTCAGCGTCCACGCTGATTCCGTTTGCAACTCTGAGAGACAAATCGCCTTCCCTGATAACTCTACGGTTTCTCAAAGTATGTAATGAATTACAGATATGAGATCCTGCTCTGGTATCTAGTACCCAGGAAGTAGAGTTAATTGACAAAAAGTTCTCAATTACATACACACCCGAGGCCGAAGCCACAACATGCTTCGTATCCTGGCTACTGGCTTCCAAAGCCCTGCAATCTTTCTGCCAATGCCTAATCCCATAGCAATAGGAACATCCCTCCTTACCTACACCAAGTCCCGAAACTTTTGCTCTTCCTTTTCCTTCTACTTCACTGATACCGTATATCGGCTTTGTGAAGGTCTTCTTCTTTTCACCCTTTGCTTTCGCCCCGGATCCAAAAGAAGAAGGTCCCCCATTAAGCAGAGCGGGTGTCTCCCTGGTTTCTTTCAGGGTGTAAGTAGAAGGTAGGGACTGTGGAAATAAGTCGGCGTATGACCTGTTTCCCAACGTGGTCTCCAGGTTCTTGAGCTCATCAATATAGCTAGTCATCGTAAGGACGTTGTCCCCTACAGATGACCCGACAGCCAACCTCGCTTGAAGCAATTCGTTCGAGCTCTCATATCTTGCGATACGAGATTGCTCTCCATATAAATCTTTGTTATGGAGAAAGATGGAAACTATGTCCATCTTCTCGTGCTGCTTCTGGTATACACCATCAACTGAAGCCAACACGAGGCACTGGGCATTTGTATTATCCTTTTCCCTTGTCTGACGGATATTCATATCCGCGATGGTGGAAACTGGACCTGGGACGGTAGGGGCTTGAGTAGTAATAGGGTGGTCCAGCTTGTCATAGGCAATGGACATCTGGACAGACCTTTGCCAATCATATAAGTCAGATTCAGTCATTTTTTTATCTAGATGTAACCTAGTCATGGTCACAAGGTCGCTGCAATGAGAGAGAGAGGGAACACTTTAGCATGATGCTCTTGCAAGTTTAGATTGGTTTTTAGTTTATCTAAACTGGATGGCTCCCATTGTTTCTCGAATCCTTCCTCAAACCATAAAAGAAGAATTAGCCAGGACTGATCTCACCATACAATACTTGCTTAACCGTTCAGCCAGGCCGGTGTCGGTACTTCAAGGGAGGTTTTCCAACGCTTTCGCGAAGTTCCTTAATTAAATAACCTCTTTTCTCTGGGGGCGTAACCCCGCTGACACCTTTCTCGACACCTACTTGGTTTATAGTATTGATCGTTAAGTGATGAATCTCCTGATGAGTAGCGGATACTCACAGTAGGATCAGGATCCAAATATCATCGTGTGATAATGCTGAAGGAATCCTACTAACATTCATCAAACTCCAAATGGTATGCAACACTATCAAGTTTCAGTTTCTTTAGAAACTCCCGATGTGGATTTTTCCCCCATGCTCTTATGACCTTGACTAAGGGCCAACAAATCATAAGTCACATGTCATGTTCTACCCATCATTATCTTGTTAATATGAACCCACCCGTATATACTCTTGACTAAGGGCCAAACAAAGTAATACGACTGTCCCAAACCAACGCATCTATCTATGCTACATGTGAACACCCCAGCAGCTACCAATCACTATGTCTTGACTAAGGGCCAAACAAACATAGCTTGAATACTACTGACCATTCATATGAAATGACGGAGGGCTACGACTGGTTTTGGCGAAACCGTGAACATAGTGAACTTGATATAATCGAAGGAACCTGATAGATTTTTAAAAGGAGTGGTTAAAGCTCCGCAATTTTAAAAATTCTGCTCTTTTAAAATAACCGAGTGGTTTCTTTTAAATTTGTTCCAACGATTCAACTTTGGTTTATTTTCTTTGCATTAATATAATGCGTCCCATCAATTAACCTATCATTGCAGAAAACAACGAAAATACAACGTCCTCTTATACCATCCGAATTCGCCACTGGGTCCCGTCATTCACCTGTTAGGTTACTTAACTAACGACAGAACGGGGGCTGGGCTAGCGCGGGTGTAAAACATAAGTAACGTCTAATAGCTATCATATATAGATATTATACATTCGTCAGACGCAATAATAGGCATTCCAGATCACAGATGAACATTATTGGATATACAAGCAATCCGCGTTTCCTTTGAGCCTGCAACGAAAGACGGATTACACAGTTCTGATGAATAGCCATTACCCCACCCTAGACCCCCTACGGGTACGGCAAACTTGTAGGGTTCCTAGGCACACTATAGAGGCCTCACAAGGCATCAACCATGCCAATTTCAAATTTTATGGGTGCCGAGAAACCCTAATACGGATCATTGACTAGAAGTTTAGGCGATAAACGAAACTAGTTAATAACTTAACTAAAGGAGATAGGCTACAACCTTTGTTGATCCGGTTCTCCACTTCCTTAGCTCCACGTAGGCGTCCTCTCGCTGTCCATCTCGAATCCTAGACTCAATCATCGGCTTCATCGGAAAAACGAGCGGGCAAGGTCGTCGGCTTCGTGCCGAAGATGATCTACGTCGAGGTTTCACAAGTTCAAGCTCCGACTGCACCAAGTTGTGAAACTTGTGAAGAAAACACCCAAAACCACTTGGCAAGAGGTAGAGGATGAAGAAATAGGAGGTGGGTTCACTTTAGAATTGGATTTCTCTCACTTTTGCTCAAGTTGCCATTGATGGCATCAAGTTTTCATTCTTGAAGATGAAGAAGAAGATGAAGCTAGAATTATGATAAGTGTTGAGTTAAAATGAATAATAAATGAATACTTATCATAAACTAACTAGGGTAGAGTGTAGAGAATAGACCATGGTTACTTGGATGGGTTAGGGTTAAGCATGAAGACAAGAATGGTTAAGAAGTCAAAGCTTCAACTAGAAACAAACATAGCCACCATTCTTATCTAAATCTTTTCCAAATAAATAAATGAAAAAGCAAAACCCTAATCATCTCTTAACCATGGTTTAATCCTTTACACTTAACCAAATGATCAAGTATCATCAAACATGATACAAATATGTGCACAAAAGTATATCACATATACTTTTTGCACATCAAGTGAGAAAAACCATTTAAAGTGAACCAATACTAGTTAATGCAAAGTAATATATCAAATATATAATTATACATTAAATCATTAAATCAACACTTGATTTAACGATCCGGTCATATCGCATATAACCGACTAGTATCCTATGTATCGACTTATCGAATCAATCCTTGATTCGATATCTAGGTTATATCGAATATAACCAATCGATACATCCATCGCGAGAATGGAATACGGTATCACATACACGCATCATTCTCGGTCCTGCACATATCTCATATGCACTCCTATTTCGTTTCGCTTGAGCCAGGAAACCTCTGTGTAGGACTCTAAAGACTCGTCAATACGCCGGTAGCAGATGATGATCATATCAAGCACCCACAAGCCGCAAGCGGTCTGCCAAACGTAACGGCCATCCGGGTATTGAGCGATCAGAAGATCGACGAGCTTGCCCGCTCACACTCCTGTGAATTCAACCAGTAACACTTACCGTACAGTCCGGTCTGTTCGTCTGATATGTCGCATATCAAGTCTAGGGGTGGTACACGTCAGACCCCAATAACCGATAAGTTGTGCCGATGTGACGCTCATAACGGGTCGAGAAATTACTGGTAACACTTACCAGCAAATCTCTGATCAGCCCTGGCCAGGGACTTCCCTGTTACGGCCAATCGAGCACTGCGCAACATCAACCCCCAATACCGGGAGAGACGAAACCATTCCTATCGCTCATTACCTCCATGTGACTCGGGACTGCACCCAAAGACCACCGTTTTGCACGCCCTCATGGACGTGGTAAGGTGGAGATCAAAGCACAGTGGGAATCACACAAGACTCTTTGACGATCTCGGGTCTACAGACTAACCTGTACAAGTGTCACCGGAGAACTGCCATCTGACGTGAGGTATAATACCATCTGGGAGTTCTCGGCGAGTCCGTCCAGTGTACCCAGTCTCCACTGAGCACCCGTATACCATCTCTGATGTCAAACACCAATGGATATGGGATCATCCATCGCCCATCTCATAGGTCGAGAAGCGTATACGCTAGTCTACACTGGTATATCGATGCCCTGTCTCGATACACCCACGACTAGGGACCCTGAAGGATGTACTTATAGACTACCATGTCCCCACTAGTATGATCTGCATCATAGTCTAGGTAGTCAAGTACACATCCTAAGGGCTTTATCAACATGTAACTATAAGACAGTTTAAAGAGACTAGTGTACATGTTAAGATAAAGGGCAACCTGATAGCATACTATCATATCAAGCAAGAAAGTCATCTCTATATATATCCAAGCATCCAATATAATATACATCATCTGTACAATACTGGCCTCTAGGGCATACATACAACTAACAATCTCCCACTTGCACTAGGGCCAGCTGCTGTAGTATCGCATACCGAGCATCCCGAAGAGTCTCTCAAACTGTATCTGGGGAATGGCCTTCGTGAGTGGATCCGCCGTGTTGTTCTTCATGTCAACCCTCCTGACCTCGATCTCCCGGCGATCAACTATTTCCCGGATCAGGTGATACCGCCTCAGAATATGCCTGGATCGCTGATGGGACCTGGGTTCCTTGGCTAAAGCCACCGCTCCATTGTTATCGTAATACAAAGGTATTGGATGCTCAATGGATGGAACCACTCCAAGTTCAGTAATGAACTTCTTGATCCAGACAGCCTCTTTGGCAGCATCGTTGGCAGCGATGTATTTAGCCTCCATCGTCGAGTCTGCCATGGTTTCCTGCTTGGAACTCTTCCAGCTAACCGCCCCTCCGTAAAGGGTAAAGACAAATCCCGACTGCGACTTAGAGTCGTCCTTATCACTCTGGAAGCTCGAATCGATAAAGGACTCCACTTGGAGTTCTCCGTTACCATACACCAAGAGCATCTCTTTAGTCCTTCGTAAGTACTTGAGAATGCTCTTCACAGCTGTCCAGTGACTCTCTCCAGGATCAGCTTGATACCTACTCACTACACTTAGTGAGTATGCTACATCGGGTCTGGTACATAGCATCGCATACATGATAGAGCCTACAGCCGAAGCATAGGGTATCCCTTGCATGCGAGCTCTCTCCAAATCAGTCTTGGGAGACATCTCTTTGGAGAGAGTGACTCCAGAGATCGTGGGCAAGTTCCCACGCTTGGATTCTTCCATACTAAACCTCTTTAGTATGGTGTCAATGTACCTGGATTGGGACAATCCCAATATCTGTTTGGATCTATCTCTATAGATCCTAATTCCCAATATGCAGGAGGCATCACCAAGATCGTTCATCGAGAATCTTTGTGATAAGAAGAGCTTGACCGATTGCAGCATAGGAATATCATTTCCTATCAAGAGTATGTCGTCCACGTACAATACGAGGAAGACAACCTTACTCTCTGCCACCTTCTTGTAGATACAAGGTTCATCTGGATTTTTGACGAAATCAAACTCTTTGATAACGACGTCAAAGCAGATGTTCCAACTCCGCGATGCTTGCTTTAATCCATAAATGGATTTAAGCAGCTTGCACACCTTCCCGCTGCTCCCACTGTCTACGAAGCCCTCTGGCTGAGTCATGTACACGCACTCTTCTAAATCACCATTTAGAAAGGAGGTCTTAACATCCATTTGCCAGATTTCGTAATCATGATATGCAGCGATGGCAAGCATGATCCGTATGGATTTAAGCATAGCCACTGGAGAAAAGGTTTCGTCATAGTCCACACCTGGTCTTTGACGAAAACCCTTTGCTACAAGTCTAGCTTTGAAAGTCTCCACTTTCCCATCTACACCAAGTTTTTTCTTGAAGATCCACTTGCTCCCGATGGGTTTTACCCCTTCAGGAGCAACATCCAAAGTCCATACTTTGTTGGTGTACATGGATTCCATCTCGGACCGCATTGCATCCAGCCATTTCACTGAGTCCCTACTCGTGATGGCCTGTTCGAAGCTAGTTGGGTCATCATCCTCCATGATGCAATCCTCGCTCCCACCATCCATGAGAAAACCGTAGTATCTCTCAGGTTGGTGAGGAACCCTACTAGATCGGCGGAGAGGCTGGGGTTCATTGGGAGCTGCTGAATCTTCTGGTTCCACTAAATCTTCAGTTACGGTTTGTGTATCTGGAACCTCTTCCAGCTCTACCACTTTGCCACTAATTTCTTTTTCAAGGAATTCCTTTTCTAAAAAGGTGGCATGTCGAGAAACAAACACTTTTTGTTCCTCTGCATGGTAGAAAAGATATCCATGTGAATGTTTGTGATATCCCACAATCTTGCATAGAACTGACCGTGCCTCGAGTTTGTCCGGATTTTACCTTTTGACATAGGACGGGAACCCCATATCTTAACTCGTTTAAGACATGGTCTCTTCCCACTCCATATCTCATATGGTGTGGTAGGTACAGATTTAGTTGGAACTTGATTCAATAGGTATGATGTTGTTTCCAGCGCATATACCCAGAAGGAAATAGGTAACTCAGCTGTGCTCATCATAGAGCGCACCATATCTAATAGGGAGCGGTTCCTCCATTCTGATACACCGTTGTGCTGTGGTGTATATGGAGGAGTCAGCTGAGAGAGAATCCCATTCTCTTTTAGGAAGTCCAGGAATTCATTGCTCAAGTATTCACCTCCTCGATCAGATCGAAGGATTTTAATACTTTTTCCGGTTTGGTTCTCGACTTCTTGTTTATATTCTCTAAATTTCTCAAAAGCTTCTGATTTGTGTTTCATCAGGAACACATATCCGAATCTAGAGAGATCGTCAGTGAATGTAATGAAGTACGAAGAACCATCCCTGGCATGTGTAGACATAGGACCGCATACATCACTATGTATCAGTCCCTAGAGTTCGGAAACTCTTTCTCCGTGTCCCGTAAATGGAGTTTTGGTCATCTTGCCTTTGAGACATGACTGGCAAGTGTCATAAGATGAAAATTCAAACGGATTTAAATATCCATCATTATGCAACTTAGCTAGTCGTGTCGCATTGATGTGACCCAGTCTACAATTCCACAAGAAGGATTCGTTCAGTTCAGAACTCTTCCTCTTGTGTGTGTTAGTTATGCTCAGAACTGTTGATTGATTTAGAACAGAAATGCCATTGCACAACGTGCCTGATCCAACCAATATTTGGTTACGGAAAATGTTCATAACATTGTCCTGTAATACAAAATTATATCCCTCTTTACTCAATAAAGAAACCGATATAATGTTGCATATCAGGTTCGGCATGTAATAGCATTCGTTCAGAACCAATGTATTACCAGTTGGTAACACAAGGTGATATTCCCCGACAGTCTTAGCTGCAACAATTGCACCATTTCCAACTCTAATGTCTTTATCACCTTCTGCAAGTTCTCTACCTTTTCTATGCCCATGTAACTGATTACATATATGGGATCCTGACCCGGTATCTAATACCCAGGACGTAGGGCAAATGGAGAAACAGTTCTCAGTAACAAACACACCCGAAGAAAATGCATCAATATGTACTTTCTTCAATAGGGTGGCATGGGAATCCTGGTATTCCCCTATTTCCTGTTCATTCCTATAACTCTTATAAGAAAGAACGGAACCAACGTTCCCCAGCACAGTATAACATGCGGGTTCGGTCAATACATCCATATTATTATCTTTGTTAGGGCATGAAATGGTCGCTACCTGGAGAGAGAGAGAAGAAAACACTTTAGCGTATGTTCGTGCAAGATCATATTGGTTATTATCTTATCTAATCAGGATGGCTCCCACTGCTTTTTATCAAATCTTCCTTCAAACCCTAAAAGGAAAGATTAGCCGGGATTAATTACACACTACAAGTTCGCCAATCTTTCAGCCAGGCCAGTGTCGGTACTTTGATGGAGGTCCCCCGTGCTTTCGCACGAACCTAATTAATGTAAACCTCGTTTTCCCAGAGGCGTAACCTCGTTAACACCTTTCTAGACGCCTACTTGATCGGCTAATTTGTAATGTGTAAAACTCTCCCAGGAGTAACTCTTACTCGCAGCGGGTATCGGGATCCAACTATCTCATAGAAGGTATGCAATCTCATTGCAAATTTCAACACTTGAAATTCCCGATGATATTTTGCCCCTAGCGTCCTATGACCTTGACAAAGGCCAACAAATCATAGCATGCTAGTCAAGTTCAACCCGTCATTTCTTGATTGAATCAAACCCACCCGCACGTCCCTTGACAAAGGCCAACAAGGTCGTACGACTGCCCTGAAACAATCTGCATCATATGCATAAGTAGATAATCACTATTCAGCTACCGCACACTACGCCTTGACAAAGGCCAACAAACGCAGCACGAATACTAAACAGTTCTTATCTGAAATGACGGAGGGCTATGACAGGTTTTTCTGAAAACCTATTGCGTAATGAACTTGATATCGTTGTAGAATCAAATGAAGTTTTGAAATGGAGTGATTTTGAGGCTTTTCTAGTTTTGCTAAAGGGGTCACTCCCGTGAAGGGATCGTCGGCCCTTTCCTCGTCGAATGAGGTGCGGGATATATCATATATATCACTGTGCAAAGCAGAAACTATAGAAGCAATCAAAAACAAACCGAGTGTGTAGCATCTGCCAGTTATTGCTAAAGGAGTCACTCCCGGTGAAGGGATCTCGGTGCTTTCCTCATCGAATAAGGTGCAGGGTATATCATATATACCGCTATGCAAAGCAAGAACTGTAGCTACCTGTTTTATTTTAAAATTTGATTCTACAACATCTTTTGGTTTCTTTTATTTCATTAATCACATTAATGAAGTCCCATCATTTAAATCCCTAAACATCACAGATAAATACGACGTACACTTATGCCATCCGCATTCGCCTCGATGTCCCCTCGTGCACCGTTAGGTTAGGTAACAAACGACAGAGCAGGGCAGGGCTAGTGCGGGTGCAAAACATAAGTAACGTCTATATAATATATCATATATACTATATAAAGTATCTATCACAGAACATCACAGATATCGCAGCAGAAGAAACATATGAAATATTGGATATACTAGGACGTCCGTGTTTTCAATACGAGCCAGTATAAAACACGGATTCCACGGTCGTGATGAATAGCCTATCCCATATCCCTAGACCCCTACGAGAGCGGCAAGCAACCCTGCCAATTCTAGGGTTAGGAGACCCGGACTCGACTCCTCGAGATGGTCTCCCTCTGGACCCTAGAACCCGGTTACTTGTGCTCCCCTCCTTGGGTCTATCCTAATGTGGAAAAGTAAATAATATACAAAGGGTGACAGCTTCCGCAACCTGGAAGTGCCCCAAATAAAAGAATATTACATACAAGTTTTTACATGAATGAAAATGAAAAACACTCATCTCACATAAAAACCTCCGGCTATTCAAACACGACGATCCAATATAACATATCCAGCAACACATAACATCACATGTCATCAACGTAAGTAAATATGCGCATCCCAATTGTCGTTGACATATAGCAACGAAACCGGCGATATCACATATTACACTTACGGTCACAGAAAAGAAAGTGTAAAACTACAACAATTGGAATCCGCAACCCTTTAGACATCGCATGTCTAATCAGATGAAGTACTTAGACATCACATGCCTAACAGTTATAAACCCCGCATTTTAGTCTCAATATCGAAAACTCTTTTCAATATCAAGTGAAACTAAACCGCTAGATTTATAACATTCATCCATTTATCTCATAACTGTTTGTGAATTCCAATTATTGTTTCCCATTCCGGATAAATAGAAAATATTAAACTTTCCGATCGAACTTTCGAACACCCAAGTTTTCCCGAAACCGTCCAACACATGAAATAGGTTCAAGGACATTCACTTCATGCCTCAGTACCAACGGTCCAGCCGTAGAAGGGTCAAGCCAACGCCTCACATGTGGCACGCCGTACTGCCCCAAACCCGAAGGTTCAAAGGGCAGTTCAAGATGGTCACATAATCGAGTTAAGGTTTGTTGTCTTCTAGAGGGACCATCGCGTTACTTGCACTACTCAGAACGTCTTTAAACCACGGAAAGATCCAACACTTAGAAATTTCCCGACAGGGGAAAAAGTGGGTATTTATATCTGGTCAAACTTTTTAACATATTCAAAAATATCCGGAAAACACATAGACAAAGTTTGATAATCCGATCGAAATACCGAGTCCCTAATACAACCCAGAAAACTCAACTCTTGAGTGATATTTAAAAATTCCCAGAAAATCCAGCATCAGAAAAGGGGAATTACCGTGCAAAAATTATAGGGCATTGTGACCATACGGCCGCAGAACCGCCGCAGAAGCCATGCTTCTGCCGCGGTTCCGCGGTGGGTTGATGGAATTGGGTTGTCGAATTTCACAGTAACTCTTAGAAATTCCTGCTGATTTTTCTGCATATTTTTAATTCACAAAATTCCCAGATTTTCAAAAATGTACAGAGAGCATGTTTTGTTTTAGGGTTTCGGTTCGATCGGACTTCTAACTCCGTCTACACATCGCCTAAGGCTCAAGCTAGGCTCTGATACCACTGTAGGGTTCTTAGGCACACTATAGAGGTCTCACAAGGCATCAACCATGCCAATTTCAAATTTTATGGGTGCCGAGAAACCCTAATACGGATCGTTGACTAGAAGTTTAGGCGATAAACGAAACTAGTAAACAACTTAACTAAAGGAGAGAGGCTACAACCTTTGTAGATCCGGTTCTCCACTTCCTTAGCTCCACGTAGGCGTCCTCTCGCTGTCCATCTCGTATCCTAGACTCAATCGTCGGCTTCATCGGAAAAACGAGCGGGCAAGGTCGTCGGCTTCGTGCCGAAGATGATCTACGTCGAGGTTTCACAAGTTCAAGCTCCGACTGCACCAAGTTGTGAAACTTGTGAAGAAAACACCCAAAACCACTTGGCAAGAGGTAGAGGATGAAGAAATAGGAGGTGGGTTCACTTTAGAATTGGATTTCTCGCACTTTTGCTCAAGTTGCCATTGATGGCATCAAGTTTTCATTCTTGAAGATGAAGAAGAAGATGAAGCTAGAATTATGATAAGTGTTGAGTTAAAATGAATAATAAATGAATACTTATCATAAACTAACTAGGGTAGAGTGTAGAGAATAGACCATGGTTACTTGGATGGGTTAGGGTTAAGCATGAAGACAAGAATGGTTAAGAAGTCAAAGTTTCATGAAGCTTCAACTAGAAACAAACATAGCCACCATTCTTATCTAAATCTTTTCCAAATAAATAAACAAATAAATAAATGAAAAAGCAAAACCCTAATCATCTCTTAACCATGGTTTAATCCTTTACACTTAACCAAATGATCAAGTATCATCAAACATGATACAAATATGTGCACAAAAGTATATCATATATACTTCTTGCACATCAAGTGAGAAAAACCATTTAAAGTGAACCAATACTAGTTAATGCAAAGTAATATATCAAAAATAATACATTAAATCATTAAATCAACACTTGATTTAACGATCCGGTCATATCGCATATAACCGACTAGCATCCTATGTATCGGCTTATCGAATCAATCCTTGATTCGATATCTAGGTTATATCGAATATAACCAATCGATACATCCATCGCGAGAATGGAATACGGTATCACATACACGCATCATTCTCGGTCCTGCACATATCTCATATGCACTCATATTTCGTTTCGCTTGAGCCAGGAAACCTCTGTGTAGGACTCTAAAGACTCGTCAATACGCCGGTAGCAGATGATGATCATATCAAGCACCCACAAGCTGCAAGCGGTCTGCTAAACGTAACGGCCATCCGGGTATTGAGCGATCAGAAGATCGACGTGCTTGTCCGCTCACACTCCTGTGAATCCAACCAGTAACACTTACCGTACAGTCCGGTCTGTTCGTCTGATATGTCTCATATCAAGTCTAGGGGTGGTATACGTCAGACCCCAATAACCGATAAGTCGTGCCGATGTGAGGCTCATAACGGGTCGAGAAACTACTGGTAACACTTACCAGCAAATCTCTGATCAGCCCTGGCCAGGGACTTCCCTGTTACGGCCAATCGAGCACTGCGCAACATCAACCCCCAATACCGGGAGAGACGAAACCCCTCCTATCGCTCATTGCCTCCATGTGACTCGGGACTGCACCCAAAGACCACCGTTTTGCACGCCCTCATGGACGTGGTAAGGTGGAGATCAAAGCACAGTGGGAATCATACAAGGCTCTATGACGATCTCGGGTCTACAGACTAACCTGTACAAGTGTCACCTGAGAACTGCCATCTGACGTGAGGTATAATACCATCTGGGAGTTCTCGGCGAGTCCGTCCAGTGTACCCAGTCTCCACTGAGCACCCGTATACCATCTCTGATGTCAAACACCAATGGATATGGGATCATCCATCGCCCATCTCATGGGTCGAGAAGCGTATACGCTAGTCTACACTGGTATATCGATGCCCTGTCTCGATACACCCATGACTAGGGACCTTGAAGGATGTACTTATAGACTACCATGTCCCCACTAGTATGATCTGCATCATAGTCCAGGTAGTCAAGTACACATCCTAAGGGCTTTATCAACATGTAACTATAAGACAGTTTAAAGAGACTAGTGTACATGTTAAGATAAAGAGCAACCAGATAACATACTATCATATCGAGCAAGAAAGTCATCTCTATATATGTCCAAGCATCCAATATAATATACATCATCTGTACAATACTGGCCTCTAGGGCATACATACAACTAACAAAACTACCCGCCAAGTACCCGAAGTGAAGCGGTCTCCCTCAACAACGTGAGTAGGCCAATAAACATTTCCAAGTACCCGGTAATTTGTGCACCCCATCTTGGGTTTATCCTAGGAGCATAAAACAGTAAATGAAATAATACAACGGTGGCTACATCCTCAGCCCGGATGTGCCCCGCAAAAGAATATTACATCATATTACAATTTACATCGAATGAATGAATATAAAATCTCATCTCAAACCCCGGCTAATCATCACAATGATCCAATCAAGTTCATATACGCAAGCCAGTAAAAACCATTACAGAAATGTGCAACCCCCTGCTAACCGACATACTAGCAATTAGGGAGGTTTACGAACACATTAAACATTATAGATAAAACCCGATTAGCAAATAACTTAGAATATCGATCGACAACCTTTTTCCGTGTCTACCCCAAATGCAAGCCAGCACTGAAGTAACCTGGGCAGAAACAAAATATACAGGAAAACAAAACACCCAAATTCAAGAGTTACTGCGCAAATCCGAGTCAACTCGGAGTTGACTCAGCGGTGGATCCGCGACGAATAGCACTAATCTGCCGCGGATCCGCGGCCTTTTCACCGATTTAGCATCTCGTAATTTCCCAGATTTCTTAGAATTCCCTGCTGTGAATTTTCATACCTATCAAATAATTTTTTCGACACGTTTAAAATTGACAGAAACTTGACGGGTCCGGGGTTATGTTTTCGCGTTTTTCCGACGATCGAAGTTCTAATTAGTTGCTAACAAGCTGGTAAAGGTTTAGTAGGCTCTGATACCACTGTAAGTCCATATCACGCACCCCACGAGCTTGCGGGGAGGCGGAATATATGAAAAACAATTATGAAAGCTTCGTAACACGGACTTGAGCACACGGATCGAGTCTAAACCATTACTAGCAAACTATCAAAGGTTTAACTACTTTAATTAGAAGTTATACCTCACGTTACTTGTCCTTCGGGTCTTCATCGCTATCCTTCACGCCTCGTAGGCTCTATGGAACAAGGGGACCTCAACGCCTCCTCGAGTCAAAGACGATCCACCCGAGAGTCTATAGTCCGAGCTTCTATCTCGAATCTGAGATAACTACGGCTTCTAGATCGCTAATCTAGAAGTCCTAGAGGATGTAGAGTAATTAGATGGATTACTTAGTCACTTAAACCCTAGGTTTCTCAACTCATGAGAGCTATTAGGGTTTGAGGAAAAAGATGAAGAAGTGAGGAGAGAGAAAGCTATTGTGATAATGAAATGAATAATGTCTCATCATAGAATAATATGAAGCATCAAAATATCATAACAAATATCTATCATAATATCTAGCATGCTTCATTTAATTCATTTGAGATGAATCATCTCATGAGTCATTATCCATTTAATGAAAACTTGCACCTCATCTCTCCACCTCATTTGTTTAAATCCTAAAATGAAATAAAAACAAATGAGTCACCTTCTTCTAGAAGCTTCCCGAAAAATTACGAGACTGCCCCTCCATCCGTATTTCCGAAAAACACGGATAATCTTCGACTGAATAAATCCATCTGTATAATACTAGAATCTGTCTTAAACCAAAGCCCGCTAGTATTATCTGCTCGATCATAATACGTGCACAAGTGTACGTAAGTGACCGCGGCCCTGCCGTAAAACCATACGGCCTCTACACCTTTTGCCCGGGCAGGGAAACTCTCTGTGTAGGACTCTAAAGACTCGACACTACGCTGGCAATGGGTTTAACCATAGGCCGCAAGCGGCACTAGCTGTACATAACGGTCCCCAGGTAGATGTCGATAAGAAGGACGATGAGTAAACCCATCCGAACTCCAACTGTACCTGATGTGACAATCTCCGTACAGTCCGGTATGTTCGTCTAGGACTATCGCATATCGGGCCTAGGGGTGGTAAATGTCAGACCCCTAATTGCGGTATAAGTCGTGTCGGAGTGAAGCCCATTACACCTTGAGAAACTACTGGAAGCCACCAGTAAATCTCGCTTGCCCTGGTCAGGGACTTTGCGTAATGGCTCTCCATACACAGCGCGATATCAACCCCCAACACCGGGAGAGACGAATCCTGTCTAACCGCCACTGCCTCCAAGTGCTTCGGGACTGCACCTAACTACTACCTATTTGCACGACTCCTTTGAGCCATGGTAGGGTAGTAATCTAAGTACAGTGGGAACACACCCGAGGCGAATTAGCAGTGTCAAGTCGACGGACAAAGCTGTACTCATGTCACCTGGGAACTGCTATCTGACGATGGGTATAAATCCGACCTGCAGTTCCCGGCGAGTCCTGTTCGGTGTACCCATAACCTAACGAGCACCTGCATACTATCTACAGTACGACGTACTGATGACTGTGGGACAGACCATCTCCCTATGCTGGGATGAGAAGCGTATACACCAGTCTACTCCGGAGTATCGATGCCCTGTCTCGATAATCCTACGACCAGGGACCTGTATAGGATTTTGCTTATAGACTACCCAGTCGCCACTAGTGTGACTGCCATCACAACGCTGGTAATCAAGCAAAGATCCTAAGGGCTCTAGTAATATGTATAAGCGATACGTTAAAAGAAACATATGCACATATTAAAGTAGACATAAACCAAGTAGCATACTACCATTTTTTGCAAGACTGTCAATACAACTGTGAATATCCCAAGCTTCCATTAAGTAATATACAAACTAGTATGATACAGTAATGGCCTCCAGGGCATAAACACTAACATAGCTGACCGCTTGCAACTTGTGGGTGTTTGATATGATAATCACCTACTGCCGGCGTATTGACGATTCTTTAGAGTCTTACACAGAGGTTTCTTGACTCAGGCAAAACGGAGTAGGAGCACATATGTGATATGTGCGGGACTTAGAACAATACGTGTATATGATACCGTACTAGATTCTCGCGATATGAGATATCGGCCGGGTATATGTGATATAGCCGGGTCGTCGGATCAAGTGTTGATTCGATGAACTGATACAGATTATATTAGTCGGTTATTTGTGAAATAGCCAGATTATCGGATCAAGTGTTGATTCGATAATTTGATGTATAATTATATATTTGATATATTAAATTACATTAACTGATATAAGCTCACTAAAAGATTCTTTTTCTCACTCGGGTAATATATTGATATATATGCGATATATGTTAATTGTATTATTTTATTTTGTTACAATAAATATTGTATATGTGATATATAATATTGTAACATAATAAGATTACTAATGCAACATGTTTAGTGGAGATTAAACAAGGTTAGGGTCCGATTTGGGTTAGTTCTTTCTTAAACCTTCTAGAAGGTTTCCTTTTTGTTTTTGCAAAGATATTTTGCAAGATATTTACTTAACCCAACCCACACCCTTAACCATGGTTTGATCTCTACAATGGTTAAGTCTTTTCTTGACTTAACCATGGTTGCTTTTGTAATGATATGAGAAGTTTCATTATTCATCACAAAGGGATTACTATTCTTCTTTTTCTTCCTTGAGCTTTTGAAAAGCTTTCTAGGTTTTTCTTATGTGATGAAAATGTGTAAGATTAAGAAAACAAATGAGAGCTAAAATCCTACTACATCATCCTAATCTATCCTAGCCATTTAGATTAGGGTGTTCACTTCATTTTATGAGTGAGAGCTTGTGTTAATGAAACTTCAAGGTAGATCATCTTTGTTATCGATGATCGGAAGCAAGCTTGCATCTTTCTCTTCGTGGAGCCTCTCGAGAGTCCAGAACTTGATGATCGCGGCGAAGGGACCACAACACGGAGCTTATGAAGTGAAGGACCGGACTACAAAGGTTGTAATCCCAAACCCTTACATGTTAAAGTGTTTAACATGCTTTGTTTCGCCTAATCTCTAGTCTAAGATCTTGGTTTAGGGTTGTTCGACATGGCTAAATTTTAAATCGGGCATGGTTGATACTTTGTAGAACCTTGTGCATGTGCCTAGTAACCCTACAGTGGTATCAGAGACAAGCTAGAGCTTTAGGCGAAGTCTAGGCGAGGTTTAAAATCCGATCGAACTCCGAAACCCCGACACAGACCCATTCTCTGGAAATTTTTAAAAATGTTGATCTTTTCGTATTAAAAATACTCAGAAAAATAAGCAGGAAAATATAAGAATTACAGTGAAGTACGGACCACCAAGTCGATCACGTGACCGCGGAACCGCGGCTAAACCATGCACATAGCGGCGGTTCCGCGGTCCGAACAGTGTCTTTGGGGCCCACTGCTTCACAGTATTATTTCTGGGTTCTTTTACATTATTCTGGGAATTTTTAATTCCACTCAAGTGTTGAGTTTTATGGGTTGTATTATGGACTCGTTGATTCGATCGGATAATTTAACTTCGTTTAAGTTTTTCCGGATAATTTTAGAACCTGTTAAAAAGTTCAAACAGATATCAATAATTCCCCTGTCGGAAAATTTTCAAAAGATGGATTTTTTCTCGAGTTTGAAACTTACGAAAAATCATGCAAGTAACACGGTGGACCCTCAAGAAGAACACAAAACTTAACTCGATTATGTGACCGTCTGAACCGCCTCTAAATCTTAGGGTTTGTGGAAGTATGGCGTTGCCACATGTGAGGCGTTGGCTTGACCCTTCTATGGCTGAACCATTGGTACTGTAGCATGTGATGGATATTTTTTGAACTCTACTCAAGTGTTGAGCTATTTGGGAAATCTTGGGTGTTTGTTTATTCGATCGTAAAGTTTAACATTGTCTATTTATCTGGAATGTGATACAATATGTGGAATCCACAGGTTGTTATGAAATAACTAATTTGAATGTTATAAATCTAGCAGTTTAGTCTCAAATGATCGGTTGCCACGGGATTTTGATGCGATCAAAAGTCCGTCACAATCACGTAGTGTACGTGGATACTCGCCGGGTAAACTTAATAGATAGCCACGCCCCATAGCCCCGACCAAGTGACTGTAGGAGAACCCCGTCGCCAAAAGCATCCGTTCGGGTGCTCGCGGCAGCGGTGTTCCGCCTTAGTGCACTTCGTCGACGGAATCCGGGGGTGCGGCCGTCTACTAAAGTTTGCGACAAGCATTCAATCAGAATGTCGGGAATCTTGTTGAATTGCCCGACTTGATATTGAAAAGAGTTTTCGATAATGAGACTAAAATGCGGGGTTTATAATTGTTAGGCATGCGATGTTTAAAAAGGTTGCGGATTCAAACTGTTGTAGTTTTACACTTTCTTTTCTGCGACTGCAAGCACAGTATGTGGTGTATCACCGGCTTCGTTGCTATACATCAACGACAATCGGGATACGCATACTTTCTTACGTTGATGATATGAGATATTATGTGTTGCTGTGATATGTTATATTGGATCGTCGCGTTTTGAATAGCCGGGGGTTTTATGTGAGATAAGGGTTTTTATTTTCATTCATGTAAAATTCATTTGTATGTAATATTCTTTTATTGGAGCTCTTCCGGGCTGAGGATGATGTCACCATTGTATATTATTTACTTTTCCGCATTTGGTAGACCCAAGGCGGGGAGCATAAGTAACCGGGTTATAGGGTCCAGTGGGAGACCATCTCGAGGAGTCGAGACCGGGTCTTATAACACTGGAATTGGCAGTGTTGCTTTCCGCTCTCGTAGGGGTCTAGGGATGTGGGTTTGGCTATTCATCGTGACCGTGGAATCCGTATTTTATACAGGCTCGTACAAAAACACAGACCTCCTAGTATATCCAATATTTCATATATGTTTCTTCTGCTGCAATGTTCTGTGATGAGATCATATTACTGCCTGAGACGAATGTTTATATTATATATATGAGATATATGTTATATTGCAGATTTCGTTTCAAATGTGATGCTTGTGAAGCATAATAAAATGGGACTTCATTAATGAGATTAATGAAACTTAAAGAAACCTAAAGATGTTGTAGAAACTTGTTTAAAAACTGATAGCTCTAGTTCTTGCTTTGCATAGCGGTGTTCCTTGTAAAATATCCAGCACCTTATTCGATAAGGAAAGAGCCGAGATCCCTTCACCGGGAGTGACCTCTTTAGCGAAACTAGCAGATGATACAAACACGGTTTGTCTTTTGATTGCTTATATAGTTTTGCTTTGAATAGTGGTATTTGTGAAATATCCTGCACCTTATTCGATGAGGAAAGAGCCGACGATCCCTTCACCGGGAGTGACCTCTTTAGCAAAACTAGAAAAGGGCTAAAAAACATTCCATTTAAAAATCACTCGATTCTACAACGATATCAAGTTCATTACGCTCAGGGTTTTCTGAAAAACCTGCGTAGCCCTCCGTCATTTCAGATAAAGACTGTTTACTATACGTGCTACGTTTGTTGGCCTACGTCAAGGCGTAGTGTGCGGTAACTAACTAGTACTTATCTATAACATACGTTGCGATTGGATTAGGGTAGTCGTGCGACTTTGTTGGCCTGCGTCAAGGGTCGTGCGGGTGGGTTTAATTCAATCAGGAAATGTAAAGGTTGAACTTGACTAGTGGACTATGGTTTGTTGTCCTGCGTCAAGGTCATTGGACGCTGGGGGTAAAATATTATTGGGAATTTCAAGTGTTGAAATTTGCAATGAGATTGCATACCTTCTAAGAGATAGTTGGATCCCGATACCCGCTGGGAGTAAGAGTTACTCCTGGGAGAGTTTTACACATTACAAATTAGCCGATCAAGTAGGCGTCTAGAAAGGTGTTAACGGGGTTACGCCCTTGGGAAAACGAGGTTTATTTTAATTAGGTCCATGCGAAAGCACGGGGAACCTCCCTCAAAGTACCGGCGCTAGCCTGGCTGAAAGATTGGCGAACTTGTAGAGTGTAATTAATCCCGGCTAGTCTTTCCTTTTAGGGTTTGAAGGAAGATTTGACTAAAATAGTGGGAGACATCCTGATTAGATAAATTGATAACTAATCTAATCTTGTAAAAGCGCACGCTGAGTGTTTTCTTCTCTCTCTCCTGGTTGCGACTATGTCACACCTTAATCAAGATAATAATATAGATGTATTGACTGAACCCGCCTGTTATACTGCGCTAGGGAACGTTGGTCCCGCTCCAACTTATAATTGTTATAAGACAGAGCAGGAAATAGGGGATTACCAGAATTCCCGTACCGCCCAAACGAAGAAAATGCATGTTGATGCATCTTCTTTCGGTGTGTTCATTACACAGAATTGTTTCTCAATATCCTTTACGTCCTGGATATGAGATACCGGATCAGGATCCTGCATATGTAATTTGTTACATGGGCTACAGATAGGTAGAGAACTGAGAATGGGTGATAAGTTTCATGAGATAGAAATGGTACAAGTGTTGCAGCCAATTTTGTTGGTAGTTATCACCCTGTATTACCAGAATACATTGATTCTGAATGAATGTTATTAAATACCGAACCTGATGTACAACATCATATCAGTCTCTTTATTAGTAAAGAAGGATATAATTTTGTATTGTTGGATAATATTTTGAACATTTCCTATATCAAGAGTTGATCGGTTCAGGAACGTTATCTAAAAGCATAGACGTTTTAAATCAAACTACAGTTCTAAATGTACAGAACATACACAAGAGGAAGTGTTCAAAAATGAACGAATCCTTCTTGAGGTATTGTAGACTAGGTCATATCAAAGTGACCCGACTAGCTGAAGTTACATTTAGATGCATATTTAAATTAGTTTGAATTTACATCTTGTGAAACTTGCCGGTTATATCACAATGATAAGATGGCCACAGCTCTGTTTATTGGAAACAGAGAAAGAGTTAGTGAACACTTAGGATTGATACATGATGATGGATGTAAGGTCCCCTGTCTACACATGCCAGGACCGGTTCTTTGTACTTCATTACATTCACTGATTATCTCTCAAGATTCGGACATATGTTCCTGTTGAAACAAAATTCTGATCCTTTTGAGAAATTCAATGAATATAAGTTAGAAGTAGAGAACCAAAAACGGGTATAAGTATTATGTCCTTTAATGAGATCAAGGAGGAGAATACTTGAGCACAGAATTCCTGGACTATTCTAAAGGAGAATGAGATTCTCTCTCAGCATTATTCCTCCGAATACACCACAGCACGTCGGTGTATCGGGGCGGAGCAATCACACCCTATTTGATATGGCGCGCTCTATGATGAGTACTACTGAGTTTCCTATTTCCTTTTGGGAGTTATGCACTTGTGAAGCTGCATACCTATTGATTAGGGTTCCAATAAAATCAGTTGCATGCCACTTCATATGTGATATGGAATGGGAAAAGTCCATATCTTAAGTAAGTTAAGATTTAGGGTTGTCCGGCCTATGTCTAAAAGCAAAATCCGGACAAGCTCGAGGCAAAGTCAGTTCTGTGGAAGTTTGTTGGATATCCCAAGCATAAGCAAGGAAATATCTTCTACCAAACCGAGGAACAAAAGATATTTTGTTTCTCAGCATGCCACCTTTGTGAAAGGGAATTTCTTGTGATGAAATTAGTGGTCATGAGGTAGAACTGGAAGGAGTTCCAGCTATACAAACTGCAGCTGATGATTTGGTAGAACCGGAGGATTCAATAGTTTCCAACGAACCTCAGCCTCTCCGCCGATCTAGCAGGGCTCCTCACCCACCTGAGAGATACTTCGGTTCCTCTATGACAGTGGGAGCGAGGATTGCATCATGAGATGATGACCCAACTTATTTCGAGCAGGCCATCAGGAGTGGGACTCTGTAAGAATGGCTGGATGCTTAGCGATCTGAGATGGAATCCTTATACACCAACAAAGTATGGACTTTGGTTACTTTATCTGAAGCATTAAATCCCCATCAGGAGAAAGTATATCTTGAGAAGATTACTTGGTGTATATGGAAAAGTTGAGACTTTCGAAGCTATGCTTAAGTCCATCCAGATCCTACTTGCCACGGCTACATACCATGACTACGATATCTGGCGGTTGGGTGTCATGACTGCTTTTCTAAATGTTGATTCGGAAGAGAGCGTCTATAAGTACACAGCCAGAGGGCTTCGTCGACAGTGGGAGCAGCGGAAACGTGTGCAGGATGTTTTATGTGATAAATCAGGCATCGCGGAGTTGGAACATCTGTTTTGATGTGGTAGTCAAAGAGTTTGACTTCATCAAAATGATAGATGAACCTTGTATATACAAAAAGGCAGTAGGGTGTATGGTGGTGATCCTCGTAGAGTACGTGGATGGAATACTGTTGATAGGGAAGGAGTTCCCTTTGCTACGCTCGGTCAATCTCCGCTTATCACAAAGATTCTCTATATAGGATCAAGGTGATACCTCCTAAATCCTAGGTTTTATATCTATGAGATAGATCTAAATGGATGTTAGGATTCTCACTAGTTGTAGTGAGATGGTATCAATCGATCCTGGGGAGAATCACTGGAAAGGTTCCATGGTGATAAGGACGACTGATTGTCAGTCGCAGGCATTGTCTTTACACTCAGTGGAGGGACGGTATGTTGGAAGAGTTCCAAGCTAGATACCGTGGCTTACTAGACGATTAAAGGCAAGATACATCGTTACCAAGGATGCTACCAAAGAGGCAGTCTGGATATATATAAGTTCATGAGATGAACTTCGTTCCTACCATTGTGTGACAATGGAGTTGTGGCTTTAGCCAAGGAACCCTCCGTCCTATCAGAAATCCAGATATAATTCTTAGGCAGTATCACCTGATTATGGAGATGGTTGATCTCCAGGGAGATCGAGATTAGGAGAGTAGACACAGAGCACAACAGCGCGGATCCACTCACAAAGGCCTATTTCCCAGTAGAAACTTTTTAAGGGATGGTTGAGTATGAGATACTTCAACCACAGCTAATTGTTGGGTATGTGATACCACAACATATGGCCCTAGTGTAAGTGGGAGATTGTTAGTTATATGTGTGCCCTAGAGGGCATTACTGTACATACGATGTATATTGTAGTGGATGCTTGGACATATATAGGGAGGACTTTCTTGCTCGACATAATAGTACGCTATCTGGTTGCTCTTTATCTTAACATGTACTCTGACTGTCTCTATGTTACATGTTGATAAAGCCCTCAGGATATGTACTCGACTACTGGGACTATGATGAGATCATACTAGTGGGGCCACGGTAGTCGATGAGTACTGTAGGGTTCCTAGGCACACTAATGAGGTCTCACAAGGCATCAATCATGCCAATTTCAAATTTTACAAGTGCCGAGAAACCCTAATACGGATCGTTAACTAGAATTTTAGGCGAAATAAATGCGAATAGTTAACAACTTAACTAAGTGAACGGAAATACAACCTTTGTAGATCCGGTACTCCACCTCCATAGCTCCGTGATGAAGTCCCCTCGCTGTACAAATCGGATCCCAGACTCTAGCATCGACTTCATCGGAGAAATGGGCGGGCTAGGTCATCGACTTCGATGCCGAAGATGATCTATGTCGACGCATCACAAGATCAAGCTCCCACTGCACCAAGTCATGAAACTTGTGAAGAAAACACCCTATACTACTTGGCAAGAGGTAGAGGATGAAGAAATAGGAAGTGGGTTTACTTTAGAATTGGATTTCTCACTCTTTTTCTCAAGTTGCCATTGTTGGTAGCAAGCTTCTCTTCTTGAAGAAGAAGAAGATGATAATATGATAAGTTAATTAAACAAGAAAAGAAAAAAGAATACTTATCATAATATCAACCATGGTCAAGATAACTAGTGTAGAGAATCAACTATGGTTCAAGTGAATGGTTAGGGTTAAGAAAAGAGACAAAATGGTCAAACCATTCAAAGCTTCATGAAGCTTCAAAAGAAAGTCCAAAATAAGCCACCATTTCTTTTCTTTTCCAAATATAAATGAAAAGAAATAAATAAATAAGTAAATCAAATATAAAAAAAACCCTAATCATTAACTTAACCATGGTATAATTCTTTACACAAACCCAAGTGAGCATGCATCATCAAACATGATACAAACAAGTGCACAAAAGTATATCACATATACAACTTGTGAACTTCAAGTGAGAAAATCCTTTTAAAGTGAACCAATACTAGTTAATGCAAAGTAATATATCAAATATATAACTATACATTAAATCATTAAATCAACACTTGATTCAATGATCCGGTCATGTCGCACATAACCGACTAGTATCCAATGTATCGACTTATCGAATCAATCTTTGATTCGATAACTAAGTTATATCATATATAACCAATCGAAACATTCATCGAGAGAATGAAATACGGTATCACATACACGCATCATTCTCGGTCCCGCACATATCTCATATGCGCCCCTATTTCGTTTCGCTTGAGCCAGGAAACCTCTGTGTAGGACTCTAAAGACTCGTCAATACGCCGGCAGCAGGTGATGATCATATCAAACACCCACAAGCCGCAAGCGGTCTGCTAAACGTAACGGCCACCCGGGTATTGAGCGATCAGAAGATCGACGAGCAAGCCCCCTCATACTCCTGTGAATCCTACCAGAAACACTTACCGTACAGTCCGGTCTCTTCGTCTGATATGTCGCATATCTCTCCTAGGGGTGGTAAACGTCAGACCCCAATAGCTCAATAAGTCGTATCGATACGAGGTCTATAATAATTCGAGAAACTACTGGAAACACTTACCAGTAAATCTCAGCAACCCTGGCCAGGGATTTCCGTTTATAGCCAATCGAACACAGCGCAACATCAACTCCCTATACTGGGAGAGACGAATCCCTTCCTATCGCTCATTGCCTCCATGTGATTCGGGACTGTACCCAAAAACCAACGTTTTGCACGCCCTCTTGGACGTGGTAAGATGGAAATCAAAGCATAGTGAGAACCACACAAGACTCTATGATGATCTCGGGTCAACAGACTACTCTGTACCAGTGTCACCAGAGAACTGCCATCTGACGTAAGGTATAATACCATCTGGGAGTTCTCGGCGAGTCCGTCCAGTGTACCCAGTGTCCACTGAGCACCCGTATATCATCTCTGATGTCAAACACCAATGGATATGGGATCATCCATCGCCCATCTGTATTGGTCGAGAAGGTATACGCTAGTCTACTCTGGTATATCGATGCCCCGTCTCGATACACCCACGACTAGGGACCTTGAAGGATGTACTTATGGACTACCCTGTCCCCACTAGTATGATCCGCATCATAGTCCAGGTAGTCAAATACACATCCTAAGGGCTTTACCAACATGTAACAGAGAGACAATCAATGTACACGTTAAGGTAAAGAGTAACCAGATAGCATACTATCATGTCGAGCAAGAAAGTCCTCCCTATATATGTCCCAGCAACCACTACAATATACATCCAATGTACTGTAATGGCCTCTAGGGCATACACATAACTAACAATCTCCCACTTGCACTAGGGCCATCTGATGGCAGTGGTTGTAGTATCTCATACTCAACCATCCCATAAAAGTCTCTCTCTAGGAAAAGGCCTTTCGTGAGTAGATCCGCCGTGTTTGTCCTCTGAGTCTACTCCCCTAACCTCGATCCCCTGGAGATCAACCATCTCCACGATCAGGTGACACTGCCTTAGAATATGTCTGGATCACTGATGGGACGGACGTTCCTTGGCATATGCCACAACTCCATTGTCTCACAATGGTTGGAACGTAGTTCATCTCATGAACCAATATACACCCAAACATCCTCCTTAGTAGCATCATAAGTAGCGATGTATCCAGCCTTAATCGTCTAGTATGCCACGGTATCTAGTTTGGAACTCTTTCAACATACCGTCCCTTTACCGAGGGTAAAGACAATGCCTGTGACTGACATTCAGTCGTCCTTATCACCCTGGAACCCTTCCAGTGATTCTTCCCAGGATCGATTGATACTATCTCACTACATCTAGTGAGTATCCTAACATCCAATTACATCTATCTCATAGATGATAACTCAGGATTTAGGAGGTATCATTTTGATCTTACATGGAGAATCCTTGTGATAAGCGGAGATTGACTGAGCGTAGCATAGGAAACTCCTTCCCTATCAAGAGTATGTCATCCACGTACTTTACGAGGATCATTACCATACTCCCTACTACCTTTTTGTATATACAAGGTTCATCTACCATTTTGATGAAGTCAAACTCTTTGACTACCATATCAAAACAGATGTTCCAACTCCGCGATACCTGCTTTATCCTATAAAGCATCTTGCACACGTTTCCGCTGCTCCCACTGTCTACGAAGCCCTCTGGCTGTGTACTTATAAACGCTCTCTTCTAAAACATCATTTAAAAAAGCAGTCAAGACACCCAACTACCAGATATCGTAGTCATGGTATGTAGCCGTGGCAAGTAGGATCTGAATGGACTTAAGCATAGCCACTGAAAAAGGTTTCATCATTATCCACGCCTGGTCGATGATGCAAACCTTTAACAAGTCTAGCTTTGAAAGTCTCAACTTTTCCATGTACACCAAGTAATCTTCTCAAGATATACTTGCTCCTGATGGGGATTTAACCCTTCAGATAAAGCAACTAAAATCCATACTTTGTTGGTGTATAAGGATTCCATCTTAGATCACTAAGCATCCAGCCATTCTTACAGAGTCCCACTCCTGATGGCCAGCTCGAAACTAGTTGGGTCATCATCTCATGATGCAATCCTAGCTCCCACTGTCATAGAGAAACCGAAATATCTCTCAGGTGGGTGAGGAACCCTACTAGATCGGCGGAGAGGCTGAGGTTCGTTGGAATCTACTGAATCCTTTGGTTCTACCAAATCATCTGCTGTTGTTCGTATAGCTGGAACATTTCCAGTTCTACATAACAGACATTGCCTCGAGCTTGTCCGGATTTTGCGTTTAGACATAGGCCGGACAACCCCAAATCTTAACTAACTTAAGATATGGGCTCTTCCCTTTCCATATCACATATGATGTGGTAGGCAACTGATTTGATTTGAACCCTATTCAATAGGTATGCAGCTTCTCAAGTGCATAACTCCCTAAAAGGAAATAGGTAACTCATTAGTACTCATCATAGAGCGCATCTTATCATATAGGGTGTGATTGGTCCACCCCGATATACCATCGTGCTATGGTATATATGGAGGAGTAATGCTGAGAGAGAATCTCATTGTCCTTTAGAAAAGTCCAAGAATTTCGTGCTCAAGTATTCTCCTCCTCGATCTCATCATAGGACATAATACTTTTACCCGTATTTGGTTCTCTACTTCTAACTTATATTCTGTGAATATCTCAAAAGGTTCGGACTTGTGTTTCAACAGGAACATAGGTCTGAATCTCGAAAGATCATCAGAGAATGTAATGAAGTACAAAGAACCGGTCTTGGCATGTGTAGACAGGGGACCTACATACATCAACATGTATCGTCCCAAGAGTTTACCAACTCTTTCTCTGTTACCAATAAACAGAGCTGTGGTCATCTTATCTCTGTGACATGACTGGCAAGTTTCATAAGATGTAAATTCAAACAGATTTAAATATGCATCTATGTGCAACTTAGCTAGTCGGGTCGCATTGATATGACTTAGTCTACAATACCTCAAGAAGGATTCGTTCATTTCTGGACTCTTCCTCTTGTGTGTGTTCTGTATACTAAGAACTGTAGTTTGATTTAGAACATCAATGCTTTTAGATAACGTGCCTGAACCAATTAACTTTTGATATAGGAAATGTTCAAAACATTATCCATCAATACAAAATTTTATCATTTCTTTACTGATAAAGAGACTGATATGATTTTGTATATCAGGTTCGGTATCTAATAACATTCGTTCAGAATCAATGTATTTGGAATACAGGGTGACAGTGACCAACAGACTTGGCTGCAACACTTGCCCCGTTTTCTGCCTCATGAAACTTATCACCCGTTCTCAGTTCTCTACCTTTCTGTAGCCCTATGTAACAGATTACATATCTGGGATCCTGATCTGGTATCACATACCCAGGACGTAGAGGATACGGATAAACAGTTCTTTGTAATGAACACACCCGAAGATGATGCATCAGTATGCACTCTCTTCGTTTGGGTGGCATGGGAATTCTGGTAATCCCCTATTTCCTGCTCTGTCTTATAACAATTATAAGTTGGAGCGGGACCAACGTTCCCCAGCTCAGTATAACAAGCGGGTTCGGTCAAAATTCCGTATTATTATCTTGATTAAGGCGTGATATGGTCGCTACCTGGAGAGAGAGAGAAGAAAACACTCAGCGTGCGCTCTTGCAAGAATAGATTGGTTATTATTTTATCTAATCAGGATCGCTCCCACTGCTTTTTATCAAATCTTCCTTCAAACCCTAAAAGGAAAGACTAGCCGGGATTAATTACACACTACAAGTTCGCCAATCTTTCAGCCAGGCCAGTGTCGGTACTTTGAGGGAGGTCCCCCGTGCTTTCGCACGAACCTAATTAATGTAAACCTCGTTTTCCCAGAGGCGTAACCCCGTTGACACCTTTCTAGACACCTACTTGATCGGCTAATTGTAATGTGTAAAACTCTCCCAGGAGTAATAATTACTCGCAGCGGGTATCGGGATCCAACTATCTCATAGAAGGTATGCAATCTCATTGCAAATTTCAACACTTGAAATTCCCGATAATATTTTGCCCCTAGTGTTCTATGACCTTGACGAATGCCAAACAACCCATAGTCCACTAGTCAAGTTCAACCCGTACATTTCTTGATTGAATTAGACCCACCCGACGACCCCTGACGAATGCCAAACAACGCCGTACAAATAACCTAATCCAATCTGCATCATATGCATAAGCAGACAAATACTAGTTAGCTACCGCACACTACGCCTTGACGAATGCCAAACTACCGCAGCACAAATACTAACTAGTACTTATCTGAAATGACGGAGGGCTACGACAGGTTTTTCTGAAAACCTATTGCGTAATGAACTTGATATCGTTGTAGAATCAAATGTTTTTAAAATGGAGTGTTTTTGAAGCTTTTCTAGTTTTGCTAAAGGAGTCACTCCCGGTGAAGGGATCGTCGGTCCTTTCCTCGTCGAATGAGGTGCGGGATATATCATATATATCACTGTGCAAAGCAAAAACTTTTAAAAGCAATCAAAAGACAAACCGAGTGTGTAGCATCTGCCAGTTATTGCTAAAGGAGTCACTCCCGGTGAAGGGATCTCGGTGCTTTCCTTATCGAATAAGGTGCAGGATATATCATATATACCGCTGTGCAAAGCAAGAACTGTAGCTACCTGTTTTATTTTTGAAATTCGATTCTACAACATCTTTAGGTTTCTTTTATTTCATTAATCACATTAATGAAGTCCCATCATATAAGTACCTAAACATCAGAGATAAATACGACGTACACTTATGCCATCCGCATTTGCCTCGATGTCCTCTCGTGCACCGTTAGGTTAGGTAACTAATGGCAGAGCGGGGCAGGGCTAGCGCGGGTGTAAAACATAAGTAACGTCTATATAATATATCATATATACTATATACAGTATCCATCACAGAACACCACATGATCACATCACAGATATCGCAGCAGAAGAAACATATGAAATATTGGATATACTAGGACGTCCGTGTTTTCAATACGAGCCAGTATAAAACACGGATTCCACGGTCACGATGAATAGCCAAACCCACACCCCTAGACCCCTACGAGAGCGGCAAGCAACCCTACAAATTCTAGAGTTAGGAGACCCGGACTCGACTCCTCGAGTTGGTCTCCCACTGGACTCCAGAACCCGGCTACTTGTGCTCCCCTCCTTGGGTCTATCCTAGTGCGGAAAAGTAAATAATATACAAAGGGTGACATCTTCTGCAACCTGGAAGTGCCCCAATAAAAGAATATTACATACAAGTTTTAACATGAATGAAAATGAAAAACACTCATCTCACATAAAAAACCCCCGGCTATTCAAACACGACGATCCAATATAACATATCAGCAACACATAACATCACATGTCATCAACGTAAGTAAACATGCGTATCCCAATTGTCGTTGACATATAGCAACGAAACCGGCGATATCACATATTACACTTACGGTCACAGAAAAGAAAGTGTAAAACTACAACAGTTGGAATCCGCAACCCCTTTAGACATCGCATGCCTAATCAAATGAAATACTTAGACATCGCATGCCTAACAATTATAAACCCCGCATTTTAGTCTCATTATCGAAAACACTTTTCAATATCATGTCGGGCAATTCAATGGGATTCCCGACATTCTGATCGAATGCTCGTCGCAAACTTTAGTAGGCGGCTGCACCCCCGATACCGTCGACGAAGTGCACCAAGGCGGAACACCGCTGCCATGAGCACCCGAACGGATTCTTTCAGCGACGGGGTTCTCCTACAGTCACTTGGTCGGGGTTATGGAGTGAGGCTGTCTATTAAGTTTACCCGGCGAGTATCCGCGTACACTACGTGATTACGACGGACTTTTGATCACATCAAAATTCCGTGGCAACCGATCAAGTGAGACTAAAGTGGTATGTTTATAACATTCATTCAGTTATCTCATTACTACTTGTGAATTCCAATTATTGTATCCCATTCCAGATAAATAGAAATTGTTAAACTTTCCGATCGAACATTCAAACACCCAAGTTTTTCCGAAACAGATCAACACATTAAACAAGTTTAAAAACATCCAGTTCATGCCTCAGTACCAACGGTCCAGCCGTAGAAGGGTCAAGCCAACGCCTCACATGTGGCACGCCGTACTGCCCCAAACCCGAAGGTTCAAAGGGCAGTTCAAGACGGTCACATAATCGAGTTAAGGTTTGTTGTCTTCTAGAGGGACCATCGCGTTACTTGCACTACTTAGAACGTCTTTAAACCACGGAAAAATCCAACACTTGGAAATTTCCCGAAAGGGGAAAAGGTGGGTATTTATATCCGGTCGAACCTTTTAACATATTCTAAAATATTAGGAAAGCCACATAGACAAAATCTGATAATCCGATCGAATCTACGAACTCCCAATACACCCCAGAAAATTCAACTCTTGAATAAATTTTAAAAATTCCCGTAAAATACAGCACAACCAGAAACTAATTACTGTGCAAAGCAAGTGCATTGATTCAGCACTTTTGCCGCGGAACCGCCGCACAAGCCAGGGTGGGGCCGCGGTTCCGCGGCTCTTCTGTCGAATCAATGTCACGTGCTTCACAGTAATTCATAATATTCCCTGCTAAATTTTTTAAGAATTTTTAATTTGGAAAAAACCACTTTTTCAGAAAAAGTCCAGAGAGGGTGAAAAATTGGGGTTTCGGGTTCGTTCGGGTTTCAAACTTCGTCTACGCATCGCCTAAGGCTCTAGCTAGGCTCTGATACCACTGTAGGGTTCCTAGGCACACTAATGAGGTCTCACAAGGCATCAATCATGCCAATTTCAAATTTTACAAGTGCCGAGAAACCCTAATACGGATCGTTAACTAGAATTTTAGGCGAAACAAATGCGAATAGTTAACAACTTAACTAAGTGAACGGAAATACAACCTTTGTAGATCCGGTACTCCACCTCCATAGCTCCGTGATGAAGTCCCCTCGCTGTACAAATCGGATCCCAGACTCTAGCATCGGCTTCATCGGAGAAATGGGCGGGCTAGGTCATCGACTTCGATGCCGAAGATGATCTACGTCGAGGCATCACAAGATCAAGCTCCCACTTCACCAAGTCATGAAACTTGTGAAGAAAACACCCTATACTACTTAGCAAGAGTTAGAGGATGAAGAAATAGGAAGTGGGTTCACTTTAGAATTGGATTTCTCACTCTTTTTCTCAAGTTGCCATTGTTGGTAGCAAGCTTCTCTTCTTGAAGAAGAAGAAGATGAAGAAGATGATAATATGATAAGTTAATTAAACTAGAAAAGAAAAAAGAACACTTATCATAATATCAACCATGGTCAAGATAACTAGTGTAGAGAATCAACTATGGTTCAAGTGAATGGTTAGGGTTAAGAAAAGAGACAAAATGGTCAAACCATTCAAAGCTTCATGAAGCTTCAAAAGAAAGTCCAAAATGAGCCACCCTTTCATTTCTTTTCCAAATATAAATGAAAAGAAATAAATAAATAAGTAAATCAAATATAAACAAAACCCTAATCATTAACTTAACTATGGTATAATTCTTTACACAAACCCAAGTGAGCATGCATCATCAAACATGATACAAACAAGTGCACAAAAGTATATCACATATACAACTTGTGAACTTCAAGTGAGAAAATCCTTTTAAAGTGAACCAATACTAGTTAATGCAAAGTAATATATCAAATATATAATTATAAATTAAATCATTAAATCAACACTTGATTCAATGATCCGGTCATGTCGCACATAACCGACTAGTATCCAATGTATCGACTTATCGAATCAATCTTTGATTCGATAACTAGGTTATATCACATATAACCAATCGAAACATTCATCGCGAGAATGAAATAAGGTATCATATACACGCATCATTCTAAGTCCCGCACATATCTCATATGCGCCGCTATTTCGTTTCGCTTGAGCCAGGAAACCTCTGTTTAGGACTCTAAAGACTCGTCAATACGCTGGCAGCAGGTGATGATCATATCAAACACACACAAGACGCAAGCGGTCTGCTAAACGTAACGGCCACCCGGGTATTGAGCGATCAGAAGATCGACGAGCAAGCCCGCTCATACTCCTGTGAATCCTACCAGTAACACTTACCGTACAGTCCGGTCTCTTTGTCTGATATGTCGCATATCTCGCCTAGGGGTGGTAAACGTCAGACCCTATTAGCTCAATAAGTCGTGTCGATACGAGATCTATAACAATTCGAGAAACTACTGGAAACACTTTCCAGTTAATCTCAGCAACCCTGGCTAGGAATTTCCGGTTATAGCCAATCGAACACAGCGCAACATCAACTCCCTATACCGGGAGAGACGAATCCCCTCCTATCGCTCATTGCCTCCATGTGATTCGGGACTGTACCCAAAAACCACCGTTTTGCATGCCCTCTTGGACGTGGTAAGGTGGAAATCAAAGCACAGTGGGAACCACACAAGACTCTATGACGATCTCAGGTCAACAGACTACTCTGTACCAGTGTCACCAGAGAACTGCCATCTGACGTAAGGTATAATATCATCTGGGAGTTCTCGGCGAGTCCGTCCAGTGTACCCAGTGTCCACTGAGCACCCGTATATCATCTCTGATGTCAAACACCAATGGATATGGGATCATCCATCGCCCATCTGTATGGGTCGAGAAGGTATACGCTAGTCTACTCTGGTATATCGATGCCCCGTCTCGATACACCCACGATTAGGGACCTTGAAGGATGTACTTATGGACTACCCTGTCCCCACTAGTATGATCCGCATCATAGTCCAGGTAGTCAAGTACACATCCTAAGAGCTTTACCAACATGTAACAGAGAGACAATCAATGTACACGTTAAGGTAAAGAGTAACCAGATAGCATACTATCATGTCGAGCAAGAAAGTCCTCCCTATATATGTTCCAGCATCCACTACAATATACATCCAATGTACAGTGATGGCCTCTAGGGCATACACATAACTAACAAGTACATCCTATAACTATTCGTAGTTGAGGGTGTATCGAGACAGAGCATCGATACACCATAGTAGACTAGCGTATACGCATCTTGACCTATATGATGGGCGATGGATGATTCCATATCCATCGGTGTTTGACATCAAGGATGGTGTACGGGTGCTCAGTAAAGACTGGGTACACTGGAAGGACTCGCCGAGAACTCCCACATGGTATTATACCTCATGTCAGATGATAGTTCTCTGGTGACACTGGTACAGGTTATTCTGTAGACCCGAGATCGTCATAGAGTCTTGTGTGATTCCCACTGTGCTTTTATTTCCATCATACTACGTCCAAGAGGGCGTGCAAAAATGTGGCGTTTAGGTACAGTCCCGAATCACATGGAGGCAATGAGCGATAGGAGGGGATTCGTCACTCCCGGTATAGAGAGTTGATGTTGTGCCGTGTTCGATTGGCTATAACTGGAAATCCCTGGCTAGGGTTGCTGAGATTTACTGGTAAGTGTTATCATCAGTTTCTCAAACTGTTATAGACCTCATATCGACACGACTTATCAAGCTACTGGGGTCTGACGTTTACCACCCCTTGTCGAGATATGCGACATATCAGACGACGAGACCGGAGTGTACGGGAGTGTTACTGACTGGATTGACAGGAGAATGTACAGGCTTGCTTGTTGATCTTCTGAGCGCTCAATACCTGGGCGGCTGTTATGTTTAGCTGACCGCTTTCAGCTTGTGGGTGTTTGATATGATCATCACCTACTGCCGGCGTATTGACGATTCTTTAGAGTCCTACACAGAGGTTTCTTGACTCAAGCAAAACGGAGTAGGAGCACATATGTGATATGTGCGGGACTGAGAACAATATGTGTATGTGATACCATACTAGATTCTCGCGATATGAGATATCGGCCGGGTATATGTGATATAGCCGGGTCGTCGGATCAAGTGTTGATTCGATGAACTGATACAGATTATATTATTCGGTTATTTGTGAAATAGCCGGATTATCGGATCAAGTGTTGATTCGATAATTTAATGTATAATTGTATATTTGATATATTAAATTACATTAACTGATATAAGCTCACTAAAAGATTATTTTTCTCACTCGGGTAATACATTGATATATATGCGATATATGTTAATTGTATTATTTCATTTTGTTACAATAAATATTGTATAAGTGATATATAATATTGTAATATGATATGATTACTAATGCAACATGTTTAGTGGAGATTAAACAATGTTAGGGTTTGATTTGGGTTAGTTCTTTCTTGAACCTTCTAGAAGGTTTCCTTTTTGTTTTTGCAAAGATATTTTGCAAGATATTTACTTAACCCAACCCACACCCTTAACCATGGTTAGATCTCTACAATGGTTAAGTCTTTTCTAGACTTAACCATGGTTGCTTTTGTAATGATATGAGAACTTTCATTATTCATCACAAAGGGATTACTATTCTTCTTTTTCTTCCTTGATCTTTTGAAAAGCTTTCTAGGTTTTTCTTATATGATGAAAATGAGTGAGATTAAGAAAACAAATGAGAGCTAAAATCCTACTTCATCTTCCTAATCTATCCTAGCCATTTAGATTAGGGTGTTCACTTCATTTTGTGAAAGAGAGCTTGTGTTAATGAAACTTCAAGGTAGATCATCTTTGTTATTGAAGATCGGAAGCAAGGTTGCATCTTTCTCTTCGTGGAGCCTCTCGAGAGTCCGGAACTTGATGATCGCAACGAAGGGACCAGAACACGGAGCTTATGAAGTGAAGGACCGGACTACAAAGGTTTTAATCCCAAACTCTTAGATGTTAAAGTATTTAACATGCTTTGTTTCGCCTAATCTCTAGTCTAAGATCATGGTTTAGGGTTGTTCGGCACGGCTAAATTTTAAATCGGGCATGGTTGATGCCTTGTAGAACCTTGTGCGTGTGCCTAGTAACCCTACATATTATACTTCCTACAATCTTTTTATAAACACAAGGTTCATCTGGATTTTTGACGAAATCAAACTCTTTGATAATATCATCAAAACAGATGTTCCAACTCCGTAATGCCTGCCTTAATTCATAAATGGATTTAAGCAACCTATATGCTTTACCGCTGCTCCCACTATCAATGAAGCCCTCTGGTTGATCCATATAAACGCACTCTTCTAAATCACCATTTAGAAAAGCAGTTTTAACTTCCATCTGCCAGATTTCATAGTCGTAGTAAGCAGCAATAGCAAGTAGGATCCGAATGGATTTAAGAATGGCTACAGGAGAAAAGGTTTCGCCATAGTCCAGTCCTGGTCTTTGTCGAAATCCTTTCGCCACAAGCCTTTCCTTATAGGTCTCCACCTGCCCATCTACACCGATCTTTCTCTTAAAGATCCATTTGCACCCTACAGGTTTTACCTCAGAGGGTAGAACATCTAAAGTCCACACTTTGTTGGTGTACATAGACTCCATTTCAGATCTCATGACATCCAGCCACCTCATAGAGTCACCACTCGTGATAGCTTGCTGAAAACTGGTAGGGTCATCATCATCCATGATGCAGTCTTCTCCATCACCATCAATGAGAAAACCATAGTATCTCTCCGGTGGCCGAGAAGTCCTACCAGATCTACGGAGTGGCTGAGGTTCATTAGGTTCTGTTGCAACATTAGGTTCAACAAAGTCGTCATTTGTAACTTGTGTCTCTAGAACCTCTTCTAGATCTACCACATTGCCATCAGAATCATTTGGAAAAATCTTATTTTCTAAAAATGTGGCATTTTGAGAAACAAACACCCTTTGTTCCTCCTTGTGGTAGAAAAGATATCCATATGAATCTTTTGGATATCCCACAAATAAACATTTGAATGATCGTGTCTCGAGTTTGTCTGGATTCTGCTTTTTGACAAAAGTCGGACAACTCCAAATCTTAGCTCGTTTAAGTGATGGTCTCTTCCCATACCATATCTCATATGGAGTGGTAGACACGGTCTTGGTCGAAACCCTGTTAAACAGAAAAGCCGCAGTCTCCAATGCATGCCCCCAAAAGGAGAGGGGCAACTTAGCATCACTCATCATAGATCGCACCATATCTAATAGGGTTCGATTCCGCTGCTCTGACACACCATTATGCTGTGGTGTGTAAGGGGGTGAGCTGAGAGAGAATCCCATTCTCTTTTAGAAAGTTCAAAAACTCTGTAGTAAGATACTCTCCACCTCGATCTAATCGAAGTATCTTGATGCTCATTCCAGTTTGTTTTTCTACTTCAAGTTTGTACTTCTTGAATTTCTCGAAAGCTTCAGACTTATGCTTTATCAAAAACACATGACCAAATCTTGATAAATCATCAGTAAAAGTTATGAAGTAGGAAAAAATGCCTCTCGCATGTGTAGACATTATCCCACATACATCACTATGTATGAGGCCCAAGAGCTCAGTAGCCCTTTCTCCGTGTCCAGTAAACGGAGTTTTGGTCATTTTCCCTTTGATACAAGACTGGCAAGTCGCATAAGATTTATACTCAAAAGAATTTAAATATCCATCTTTTTGAAGCTTGTTTAGTCTTGTTTCATTAATATAACCATGTCTACAATGCCAAAGAAAAGCTTCATTTATGTCTGAAAATTTTCTTTTGTTTGTATGTTGTATGTTGAAAACTGTGTGTTGATTAAGAACGTATATCCCGTTATTAAGTGTACCACAACCAATCAACTCTTGATTAAGTTTAATGTTCATAACATTGTGCTGCAATATAAAATGATATCCATCATTGTCCAACAAAGAAACGGAAATAATATTACAAAGCATGCTTGGTACAAAATAACATGGGTTCAAAACCAATATACAACTTGCAACCCCAGATGATACTCTCCCACTGAAACTGCTTGTGCATTGGAACCATTTCCAACCCGGAGAGTATGATCACCTGTCTTCAAAACACTGCTATTTCTCAGCCCCTGCACAGAATTGGAGATATGAGAACCCGAACCGGTATCCAATACCCAGGAAGCAGAGTTTATAGAAAAACAGTTTTCAGTTACGAACACACCTGAAGCTGAAGCATCACCATGTTTCCCTTTCTTGAGACCAGGGTACTCAGTACAATTCCGCTTCCAGTGTCCTGTCTCCTTGCAGTAGAAACATTCTCCTTTTCCCGACTCTGCAGCTTTGGATTTGTCTTTCCCTTTTGCCTTTTTTATTCCACCTCTCGGCTTGATGGATTTCTTCTTGTTCTTTCCCTTAGCCTTGGCTTTTGGGACGGAAGAAGAAGATTGTCCAACAAGCAAGGAGGGAGACTTCGCCTTAAGCGTGCTCTTCGCATTTCTCAACATATTAAGAAGTTCGGGTAGTGACATTTCCATGTTGTGCATGTTGAAATTCACTATAAAACGAGCAAAGGCAGAGAGAAGAGACTGTAGAACAATATCCATATATTACTCGTTATCCATTGTCCATCCGAGACCCTCAAACTCTTTAATAAGAGCTATCATCTTCAGAACTTGGTCGCCTACTGAAGTGCCAGGAGCCATCCGCATCTGAAACAACTTTCGAGATGCTTCGTATCGTAGGATACGAGATTACTCTCCATACAACTCCTTTGTATGGAGAAAGATGGATTGAACATCCATCTCCTCGTGCTGCTTTTGATGTGTATTGTCCATCGATGCAAGCGTAAGGTATTTGGTGGTGGCACAATCAATATCCCACGTTTTGCGGATCTCCTTATCCGCAACAGAAGATTCAGGGCCCGGTTTGGGCGAGGCTGTGGCAGTGAGGACATATGATACTTTATCATATGTGAGAGCAATGTTAATGTTCCTCGACCAATCTTTATAATTAGGTCCGGTAAGCTTATTTTTCTCTAATATAAGCTTAAGTCCAGTCATGGTTATCTGCTATTAGGAGAGAGAAAAGAATACACTCAGCGAAAGCTCTTACAAAGATTAGATTGGTTTATTATCTTATCTAATCGATATCTCCCACTGCTTTTATCAAATTCTCCTTCAAACCTTAAAAGGAAAAAATTAGCCAGGATTAATTACATTCTACAACTTCACTAACCGTTCAGCCAGGCCAGTGCCGGTACTTCAGAGGGAGGTTCTCGGTGCTTTCGCACGGACCTAATTAAAATAAATCTCATTTTCCCAAAGGCGTAGCCCCGTTGACACCTTTCTAGACACCTAATGAGTTAGCTAATTGTAAAGTGCAAAATTCTCCCGGGAGAAACTATTGCTCATAGTTGGATCGGGATCCTACTATCACATAAAAGGTATGCAATCTCATTGCAAATTTCAACACTTGAAACTCCCGATATGGTTTTTACCCCTAGCACTTATGACCTTGACTATAATCAACATATCATAAGTACTAGTCAAGTTCTATCCATCATTTCATGATTAATTAGACCCATCCATATGACCCTTGACTATAATCAACATAATCACATGAATGTTCTAATTAATCTCATCATATGTTGTGTAGGAAGACATCACTTAGCTACCGTACATTACGCCTTGACTATAATCAACATACGTAGCACGAATACTAAGTAATCTACTTCCTAAAATGACGGAGGGCTGCGTATAGTTTTTAAGAAAACCATTAACGCTTCGAACTTGATATCGTTGTAGAATCTAATGGTTTAAAAAGGAGTGGCTTAAGCTCCGCCTTTTGAAATCTTGCTTTTTCATAAAAAGCCGAGTAAGTTTCAAATCTGATTCTAGAATATCTTTTTAGGTTTCTTTTGTTTACATTAATCATATTAATCTAGTCCAATCATTTAAGTCCTTAAGCCATTACAGAAAAGAAACAAAAATAGAACGTACGCTTATGCCATCCGCATTCGCCACAATATCATGTTATGTACCGTTATGTTACTTTACTAACGGCATAGCGGGGCAGGACTAGCGTAGATGCAAAACATAAGCAAAATTTATTATATATCATATATATAATACATCATTCATCTCAACATATAAAGTAATCACATTAGAGAATATCCCCAGCAGAAGCACATATATGAAAATACAGGATATACTATGAGGTCCGTATTTTGTATTTAGCCAACAACAGAAAATACGGATTCCACGGTCGCGATGAATAGCCAAGCCCACACTCCTAGACCCCTAAGAGAGCTGCAAGTGACCCTACCAATTCTAGAGTTTAGGAGACCCGGTCTCGACTCCTCGAGATGGCATCCCACTGAACCCTAGAACCCGGTAACTTGTGCTCCCCTCCTTGTGTGTATCCGAATGCGGAAAAGTAAATAATATACAACAATGGTGACATCATCCTCAACCCGGAAGTGCCCCAATAAAAGAATATTACATACAATTAATTTTACATGAATGAAAAGAAAAACTCTCATCTCACATAAAAAACCCCGTCTATTCATTCACGACGATCCTGCACATCATATATCAGCAACACATAATATCACATATCATCAACATAAGTAAGTATGCATACACCAATTGTCGTTGATGTAAAGCAACGAAACCGGCGATACACAACATACTACACTTACGGTCGCAGAAAAGAAAGCGAAAAGCTTTACAAGTATAGGTTACAGGTCCGGCTATAATATTCGGAATCAACACTGCCTTTAGACATCATAAACCCGGAGTATCACATATTCAGGAATTCATGCCTAACAATGCAAATCTTATATTTAGGTCTCAACTATGAAAACACATTTTCAAAAGAAGCCGGGTAATTCAACAAGATTCTCGATTCTACCAAGGCCATAATATTAGATTTACATGCAACTAATTACTTTTCACAAAACTAATTAGTTTAGATTCCAATTATTGTATCACATCACAAATATCTAGACAATGTTAAACGTTTCGATTGAGTCAACAAGCACCCACAAATTTACCCCGATGAGCTCAACACTTGAGCAAAGTTAAAATGCCCAAAAACGTGCCACGGTACCTATGATCCATCAATAGAAGGGCTAAACCAATGCATCACCTTTGACACCGCAGAACTATGGCAAACCCTAGGGTTCGGTCGTGGTTCCGAGGGCATAGAGTCGAGTTAAGGTTTTTGTTCTTCTAGAGGGTCCATAGAGTTACTTGCACGACTATCGAATATAATTAACTTATGAAAATTAAAACACTAGGAAATTTTCAGCGAGGGCAATAGGGGGTTATTGATGTTCGCTCAAACTGTTAAATATCGTCCAAGTTACCATTACAATGTTAAAACATACGACTACGAAATACTCCGAATAAGGCCCTAAGCACAATTTGCATCACATGAAAATTTTGCCTAAACAAACAATACCTAAAACACCAAAACCTAGACACCAGAGCGCCAAATCAAAACAAGGGCTTTCTGATGAAGGGAAGCCGAGCAGGCCGGTCCAGGGAGCAATGTGCTCGGTTTTTAAGTGGTAAAACCCCCTCATTTTTCTCTGGTGTTCTCAGTACAGTGTCAGTAAGCTTCTGCAGTTGTTTGAAAAATTTTCCGAGCACTTTAAAAATCGATAGAGAAGCTCATTTTCCGAGTTGAGGTTTTGTTTAATTCGGGGTTGTTTCGGTTTCGTAATTAATCTAACATTGTCTATGTTTCTAGCTTGGCTCCGATACCACTATAGGGATTCTATAGCACCACACTAGGTTTAGGGTTGCATCACACATGCTATAACAAAAATTTAGAGGGTGCTAAACAATTCCAAACATGAATCGAACTAGAAAAATATAGTAACAACTAGCTAGTATCATATACTACAAGTATCTAACACTAAGTGTGGAGAGATACAACCTTTGTAGACCTCCTCCTAGACTCCTTGGATCGAGTAGGGTTTGAGTTGGTTGGCTTGTTTCCTTCCGCGTCCATGATGATCCACCACGAAGTCACTTTGCACTAAGTGTAGGGTTCCTAGGCACACTAATGAGGTCTCACAAGGCATCAACCATACCAATTTCAAATTTTTCCGGTGCCGAGAAACCCTAATACGGATCGTTAACTAGAGTTTAGGCGAAACATGCAACTAGCTTACAACTTAACTAAGTGAACGGAAATACAACCTTTGTAGATCCGGTCCTCCACCTCCATAGCTCCGCGTTGACGTCCCTCCGCTGCGATCATCGGATCCCGGACTCTAGTAATGGTTTCGTCGATGAAATGATCGGGCTAGATCGTCGACTTCGATGCCGAAGATGATCTACGTCGAGGCGACTCTAACTCTAGCTCCAACTTCACCAAGCCATCAAACTTGTGAAGAAAACACCCTATACTATATAGCAAGTGGTAGAGGATGAAGAAATAGGAAGTGGGTTCACTTTAGAATTGGATTTCTCACTCTTTTCATCAAGTCACCATTGAAGGTTGCAAGTATTCTTCTTCTTGAAGAAGAAGAAGAAGAAGAAAAAGAATATGATAAGAATTATTGAATAATAGAAAATAATGTGATTCTTATCATAATGCAACCTTGGGTTAGTTTAACAAGTGTAGAGAATAAACTAGGTTTAGGTGAATTGTTAGGTTTAGGAAAGAAACAAAGTGGTCAAAGCTTCATGAAGCTTCAAGGTAAATCCAAAGAAAGCCACCATTTAATTTCTTGCCAAAATAAATAAATAAATGAATAAATAAATAAATCAAACCCTAACCATTCACTTAACCATGGTTTAAAATAAACATACACCCAAACTTGCATGTATCATCAAACATGATACAATCTAGTGCACAAAAATATATCACATATACTACTTGTGCACATCAAGTGAGAAAATCCATCTTAAGTGAACAAATACTAGTTAATGTAAAGTAATATATCAAATATATAATTATACATCAAATCATTAAATCAACACTTGATTTAATGATCCGGTCATATCGCATATAACCGACTAATATCAAGTGTATCAATGTATCGAATCAACACTTGATTCGGTAACCCGGCTATATCACATATAACCTGCCGATGATACAAATCGCGATAATAGAATCCAGTATCACATACTGGTATTATTCTCGGTCCCGCACATATCTCATATGCGCTCCTATTTCGTTTCGCTTTAGCCAGGAAACCTCTGTGTAGGACGCTAAAGACTCGTCAATACGCCGGCAGCAGGTGATGATCATATCAAACACCCACAAGCCGCAAGCGGTATGCTAAACGTAACGGCCACCCGGGTATTTAGCGATCATAAAATCAATGAGCAAGCCCGCTCACACTCCTGTGAATCCAACCAGTAACACTTACTGTACAGTCCGGTCTCGTCGTCTGATATGTCGCATATCTCGCCTGGGGGTGGTAAACGTCAGACCCCAATAGCTCGATAAGTCGTGTCGATATGAGGTCTATAACAGTTCGAGAAACTACAGGTAACACTTACCAGTAAATCTCAGCAGCCCTGGCCAGGGATTTCCGGTTATAGCCAATCGAACACAGTGCAACATCAACTCCCTATACCGGGAGAGACGAATCCCCTCCTATCGCTCATTGCCACCATATGATTTGGGACTGTACCCAAAAACCACCGTTTTGCACGCCCTCTTGGACGTGGTGAGGTGGAAATCAAAGCACAGTAGGAATCACACAAGACACTATGACGATATCGGGTCAACAGACTAACCTGTACCAGTGTCACCAGAGAACTGCCATCTGATGTAAGGTATAATACCATCTGGGAGTTCTCGGCGAGTCCGTCCAGTGTACCTAGTCTCCACTGAGCACCCGTATATCATCTCTGATGTCAAACACCAATGGATATGGGATCATCCATCGCCCATCTGTATGGGTCGAGAAGGTATACGCTAGTCTACTCTGGTATATCGATGCCCCGTCTCGATACACCCACGACTAGGGAACTTGAAAGATGTACTTATGGACTACCATGTCTCCACTAGTATGATCCGCATCATAGTCCAGGTAGTCAAGTACACATCCTAAGGACTTTACCAATATGTAATAGAGAGACAATCAGTGTACACGGTAAGGTAAAGAGCAACCAGATAGCATACTATCATGTCGAGCAAGAAAGTCCTCCCTATATATGTCCAAGCATCCACTACAATATACATCCTATGTATAGTAATGGCCTCTAGGGCATACATATAACTAACAATCTCCCACTTGCACTAGGGCCATCTGATAGCAGTGGTTGTAGTATCTCGTACTCAACCATCCCATAAAAGTCTCTCTCTGGGAAAAGGCCTTTGTGAGTGGATCCGTCGAGTTGTCCTCTGAGTCTGTTCTCCTAACCTCGATCACCCTGGAGATCAACCATCTCCATGATCAGGTGATACTGCCTTAGATTATGTCTGGGTCACTGATGGGACCATGGTTCCCAGGCCAAAGCCACACATCCATTGTCACACAACGGTAGGAACCTAGTTCATCTCATGAACCAATATACACCCAAACAGCCTCTTTGGTAGGATCTTAAGTAGCGATGTATCCAGCCTTTATCGTCTAGTATGCCACGGTATCTAGCTTGGAACTCTTCCAACATACCGTCCCTTTACTAAGGGTAAAGACAATGCCTGTGACTGACATTCAGTCTTCCTTATCACCCTGGAACACTTCCAGTGATTCTCCCCAGCATCGATTGATACCATCTCACTACATCTAGTGAGAATCCTAACATCCATTTAGATCTATCTCATAGATCAAAAACCCAGGATTTAGGAGGTATCACTTTGATCCTTTATGGAGAATCATTGTGATAAACGGAGATTGACCGAGCGTAGCATAGGAAACTCCTTTCTTATCAAGAGTATGTCATCCACGTACTCTACGAGGATCACCACCATACTCCCTACTACCTTTTTGTATATACAAGGTTCATCTACTATTTTGATGAAGTCAAACTGTTTGACTAACTCATCAAAACAGATGTTCCAACTCCGCGATGCCTGCTTTATCACATAAAACATCTTGCACACGTTTCCGCTGCTCCCACTGTCTACGAGGCCCTCTGGCTGTGTACTTATAGACGCACTCTTCTAAAACATCATTTAGAAAAGCAGTCATGGCACTCAACCGCCAGATATCGTAGTCATGGTATGTAGCCGTGGCAAGTAGGATCTGGATGGACTTAAACATAGATCCTTAGAAAAGGTTTCAGCATAATCCATACCTGGTCAATGATGCAAACCTTTAACAAGTCTAGATTTGAAAGTCTCAATTTTTCCATCTACACCAAGTAATCTTCTCAAGATATACTTGCTCCTGATGGGGATTTAACCCTTCAGATATAGCAACCAAAGTCCATACTTTGTTGGTGTACATGGATTCCATCTCAGATCGCTAAGCATCCAGCCATTCTTATAGAGTCTCACTCCTGATGGCCAGCTCGAAACTAGTTGGGTTATCATCTCATGATGCAATCCTCGCTCCCACTGTCATAGAGAAACTGAAGTATCTCTCGGGTGGGTGAGAAACCCTACTAGATCGGCGGAGAGGCTGAGGTTCGTTGGTATCTACTGAATCCTTTGGTTGTACCAAATCATCTGCTGTAGTTTGCATAGCTGGAACCTTTCCAGTTCTACATAACTGACCTTGCCTCGAGCTTGTCCCGATTTTGCTTTTAGACATAGGCCGGACAACCCCAAATCTTAACTAGCTTAAGACATGGGCTCTTCCCATACCATATCTCATATAGAGTGGTAGGCAGTGATCTGATTCGAACCATATTCAATAGGTATGCAGCTTCTCAAGCGCATAACTCCTAAAAAGGAAACAGGTAACTCAGTATTACTCATCATAGAGCGCACCATATCGAATAGGGTGCAATTGCTCCGCCCCGATATACCATCGTGCTATGGTGTATATGGAGGAGTAATGCAGAGAGAGAATCTCATTCTCCTTTAGAATAGTCCAGGAATTCCGTGCTCAAGTATTCTCCTCCTTGATCACATCAAAAGACATAATACTTATACCCGTTTTGGTTCTCTACTTCTAACTTATATTCTGTGAATATCTCAAAAGGTTCGGACTTATGTTTCAATAGAAACATATGTCTGAATCTAAAGAGATCATCAGAGAATGTAATAAAGTACAAAGAACCGGTCTTGGCATGTGTAGAGAGGGGTCCTACATACATCATCATGTATCAGTCCCAAGAGTTTACTAACTCTTTCTCGGTTTCCAATAAACAGAGCTATGGTCATCTTATCTTTGTGACATGACTGGTAAGTTTCACAGGATGTAAATTCAAACTGATTTAAATATACATCTAAATGTAACTTCAGCCAGTCGGGTCGCATTGATATGACCTAGTCTACAATACCTTAAGAAGGATTCATTCATATCTGAACTCTTCCACTTGTGTGTGTACCGTGTACTAAGAACTGTAGTTTGATTTAGAACATCAATGCTTTTAGATAACGTGCCTGAACCGATCAACTTTTGATATAGGAAATGTTCAAAACATTATCCAACGATACAAAATTATATCCATTCTTTACTAATAAAGAGACTGATATGATTTTGTATATCAGGTTCGGTATTCAATAACATTCGTTCAGAATCAATGTATTGGTAATACAGGGTGACAGTGACCAACAGACCTGGCTGCAACACTTGCCCCATTTTCTGTCTCATGAAACTTATCACCCGTTCTCAGTTCTTTACCTATCTGTAGCCCATGTAACAAATTACATATGCGGGATCCTGATCCGGTATCTCATATCCAGGACGTAAAGAATACTGAGAAACAGTTCTGTATAATGAACACACCCGAAGATGATGCATCAGTATGCACTTTCTTCGTTTGGGCGGCACGGGAATTCTGGTAATCCCCAATTTCCCGCTCTGACTTATAACAATTATAAGTTGGAGCGGGACCAACGTTCCCCAGCTCAGTATAACAAGCGGGTTCGGTCAATAATCCGTATTATTATCTTGATTAAGGCGTGATATGGTCGCTACCTGGAGAGAGAGAGAAGAAAACACTCTGCGTGCACTCTAGCAAGATTAGATTGGTTATATATTTTATCTAATCAGGATGGCTCCCACTGTTTTTATCAAATCTTCCTTCAAACCCTAAAAGGAAAGACTTGCCGGGATTAATTACACACTACAAGTTCGCCAATCTTTCAGCCAGGCCAGTATCGGTACTTTTAGGTAGGTCCCCCGTGCTTTCGCACGAACCTAATTAATGTAAACCTCGTTTTCCCAGAGGTGTAACCTCGTTAACACCTTTCTAGACACCTACTTGATCGGCTAATTGTAATGTGTAAACTCTCCTAGGAGTAACAATTACTCGCAGCGGGTATTGGGATCCAACTATCTCATAGAAGGTATGCAATCTCATTGCAAATTTCAACACTTGAAATTCCTTATAATATTTTGCCCCTAGCAGCTATATGACCTTAACATAGTCAACAAATCATAAGTGCTAGTCAAGTTGAACCCGTCATTTCTTGATTGAATTAAACCCACCCGCACGACCCTTAACATAGTCAACAAAGTCGCACGACTACCCTAATCCAATCGCATCATATGCTTATGCAGATAAGCACTAATTAGCTACCGCACACTACGCCTTAACATAGTCAACAAACGTAGCACGAATACTAACTAGTACTTATCTGAAATGACGGAGGGCTACGACAGGTTTTTCTGAAAACCTATTGCGTAATGAACTTGATATCGTTGTAGAATCAAATGATTTTGAAATTGAGTGTTTTTGAGGCTTTTCTAGTTTTGCTAAAGGGGTCACTCCCGGTGAAGGGATTGTCGGCCCTTTCCTCGTCGAATGTGGTGCGGGATATATCATATATATCACTGTGCATAGCAGAAACTATAGAAGCTTTCAAAAGACAAACCGAGTGTGTAGCATCTGCCAGTTATTGCTAAAGGGGTCACTCCCGGTGAAGGGATCGGCGGCCCTTTCCTCTTCGAATAAGGTGCAGGATATATCATATATACCATTGTGCAAAGCAAGAACTGTAGCTACCTGTTTTATTTTGAAATTCGATTCTACAACATCTTAGGTTTCTTTTATTTCATTAATCATATTAATGAAGTCCCATCATTTAAGTACCTAAACATCACAGATAAATACGACGTATACTTATGCCATCCGCATTCGCCTCGATGTCCCCTCGTGCACCGTTAGGTTAGGTAACTAACGGCATAGCAGGGCAGGGCTAGTGCGGGTGTAAAACATAAGTAACGTCTATATAATATATCATATATACTATATACTGTATCTATCACAGAACATCACATGATCACATCACAGATATCGCAGCAGAAGAAACATATGAAACATTGGATATACTAGGACGTCCGTGTTTTCAATACGAGCCAGTATAAAACACGGATTCCATGGTCGCGATGAATAGCCAAACCCACACCCTTAGACCCCTACGAGAGCGGCAAGCAACCCTACCAATTCTAGAGTTAGGAGACCCAGACTCGACTCCTCGAGTTGGTCTCCCACTAGACTCCAGAACCCGGTTACTTGTGCCCTCCTCCTTGGGTCTATCCTAGTGCGGAAAAGTAAATAATATACAAAAGGTGACATCTTCCGCAACTTGGAAGTGCCCCAATAAAAGAATATTACATACAAGTTTTTACATGAATGAAACTGAAAAACACTCATCTCACATAAAAACCTCCGGCTATTCAAACACGACGATCCAATATAACATATCCAGCAACACATAACATCACATGTCATCAACGTAAGTAAATATGCACATCCCAATTGTCATTGACATATAGCAACGAAACCGGCGATATCACATATTACACTTACGGTCGCAGAAAAGAAAGTGTAAAACTACAACAGTTGGAATCCGCAAACACTTTAGACATCGCATGCCTAATCAAATGAATTTCTTAGACATCGCATGCCTAACAATTATAAACCCCGCATTTTAGTCTCATTATCGAAAACACTTTTCAACATCAAGTCGAGCAATTAAACAAGATTCCCGAAAAACTGACCGAATGTTGTTGCGCCACGGCAGCGCCCCGGCCTCGTACTCGAGGCCAAATTGCGGAATCAAAATTTTTCCTTACTCGGAAACCGGCGCTACCGCGGACAAAGAAAACCCGGATCGTAACCATTAACCTAATGCTAGCAACCAAGAGATAGGGTGAGAAGTATACCGAGTGATCCGAGTCCTCCGGTCTTCTCTTCATTGTCCCGATCTCCTACGGAAAGTCTTGTCTCCATATCGTCGCCTCCTCGCCGGAAAGGGCACCACATCGCCTGCGTCTTTTACGGGCTCCCGCCTCAATACCGAGGCAACTCGAGCATGAAGCCGGCAACTCGACATGCTCAAGATGTGCTGTAGAATGTAGTGTAGAAGATGCTTGTCTCATTTGGGGTTTGTTGCCATGGTGATGGAGGAATCAAGAATAGAAAAATGGTGCTTGCATTTTTCTAGCAAGAAAATGAGATCATGAATGAAACTCTCAAGATGAAGCTCTCTTCTTCTTCTTCTCTCTTTCTTTTTCCTCTCATGAAAAACTTATCCTCTAAATGAGAATGGTGGAGGAGGTAATATGAAGCAAGAAGGGAGGTGAGTGTAGGGTAAAGCAAGTGGTGACCACATCAAGACATAATCATCATCAAACTTACATCAACCTCAAATCCAATCTTTTCACAATAAAGCATGAAATGAATGGTATCTAAAAAGGTTATCATAATAAATACATTTGCAAGAAAAACCTCCACAAAGTGTAATTTGCAAAACTGCAAATTACCCCCTCCATCGGAAAAGTCCGGCCGGGAAAGAACAAAGGAAAACCGGCCGGAACGGAATGCAAACTGCCAACTCCAGAAAACTGGTCCCGTAATAAATTACAGGAAAACCCCTATACTGTGCATACACACCCGCATCTGTATTCCGTCCGGATACAAATGCAATGAGACAATCTACATTGTACTAAACTAGGACCGGCTTAAGCCAAAGCCGGCTAGTAAAATCCGTTCGATCCTGATCCGTGCAATACCGCATGTATCAGATCAAACCCTGCCATATAACTATACGGCCACTAGTACAAAACTGTCCGATCCTGATCCGTGCAATACCGCACGTATCTGATCGGACCCTGCCATATCTCCATACGGCCTCTACAGCGTTTCGCCCGAAAGCTCGAGTAACTGTAAGTGTGGTGGACTCTAAAGACTCGTCAATACTATGGCTGTGGATTTAACCACTGGCACGTCAGAGGTATAAGCCAATACGTGACGGGCCACCAGCTATTGACCAAAAGGGACGTCGATGAGGAAGCTCACCCCGACACCCAACTGAGCCTGTCAGTGACAATATCCGTACAGTCCGGTCCGTTCGTCTATGAGGATCGCATGTCGGGCCTAGGGGGTTGGTAAAAGTCAGACCCCCAAAGGCGGTACAAGTCGTGTCGGAGTGTAGCCCAGAACGCCCTGAGATACTACTAGAATACCTACCAGTAAATCTCCTGCCTCGGCCGAGGGCTTTGCGTAATGGCTCTCCTAGACACAGCGCGACCTCACCCCCAATACCGGGAGAGACGAACCCCTGAAGATCCGCTCACTGCCTCCATGTGGCTCGGGACTGTACCCAACTAAAACCTGTTTGCACGACTCCTTTGAGCCGTGGTAGGGTAGTAATCAAAGTACAGTGGGAACTCACACGAGACAAATGACGATCCTCAGGTCGATGAACTAACCTGTACACATGTCACCAGGGAACTGCTATCTGACGTCTGCTATAAGACCAACTAGCAGGTTCCCGGCGAGTCCTGTCCGGTGTACTCATAACCCAATGAGCACCTGTATACATCTTAGGTGAACCAACTAACACCAGTGGCTTGTGAGACCGGCCACCGCCCCTTGTCGGGGTCTCGACAGTATACACTAGTCTACTAATGGAGTATCGATGCCCTGTCTCGAAACTCCTACGACTAGGGACCTTTTAAGGATGTGCTTATAGACTACCAGCTCCCACGTATATGATCGCCATCATACTGCTGGTGGTCAAGCAAGAATCCTAGGGGCTCTATCAACGTGTAATAGCGACATGTCAGGTCACCTAAAGCAGTACACGATGATAAAGGTAAACCAAATAGCATACTATCATCTCGAGTAAGACTGTCCTACCGGGATAGGTCCTCCCTCAATCATTGCAATCACGTGCCTGTGATCCAATAATTGACTCTGAGGGCACTATCTCCAACAATCTCCCACTTGCACTCAAGGCTAATTATTGCGATGCCGCATACTCACAGCCCGTGTGATACCGAACACCCAACTCCTCTACTAGTCAGTCTCACAAAGCTCGTTTGTGGAATTATTGCGTTCGAGGAAAAGCCTCAGTGAGTGGATCCGCTGTGATGTTTCTTTCTATGTCTCTCTATATCTCAAGTTCGCGGAGAAAGCCATCTCCCGAAATGAGCAATACCTGTCTTAGAATGTCTGGATGTCTGATGGGACCTAGCTCATAAATGAACTCCAAATCCAAACTTCTTAGACTGTATCATCAACTGAACTTAATCAGTATCCTGCGCCATGCCACCCTCAGTATTGCCTTGGACCACCTGTCCAAAATACTGCCCCTCGTCAGAAGGAAAACTATAACTCTGACAACCTCCTTGTCGTCCATGTCACTTTGGAAGCCTGGAATGATAACTGCCTCCCAAAAGAGGCTGTCGTTATCATATCCCCAGAACATCCACTTATGTTCTACGACTGCTTCCGACTGTTTCTCCAGGATTGGATCAATATCAACTTATTGCATCTAGTGCAAGAACAACATCTGGTGTGGTACTTGACATCTCATGATTGACTCAATTGCCTAAGCAAGTGATCTGCCAATCATGAGTATCCCTCTCCCCTTTAGTCTGTAAGACACCTTTAGAGAGGGTGACTCCATCAACTGCAGGTACACTACCGTGTCAGAAGTCGTCCATTCTAAATACTCATAGAATGCTGTCAAGGCACCCAGATTGGGAAACCACCCAAATCTAGATCTAAAACCATAGATCTAGTAACCAGTATGTCTGATATAATATCCAAGTCCCTTGTGGAGAAACCACTGTGTGACGACCAAAGTATAACCGATCGTAGTATAGGAATATCACTTCCTACTACCTTCTCAACAGATCCATCCCCTATTCTGATGACGTCAAACCTATGACTGTCACATCAGAAATAGATGATCTATCTCCGCTACATCTGCTTTAGTCTATAAATAGACATAAGCCTGATGTCCACCAATGCTTCCGCTGCTCCCACTGACTACGACAACCCTCTGGCAGAGTCATATAGACGTGCACTTCTAAAGCCAGTTTAGAACGACGCTATACTCATCCTCCCACCGGGTCTCGCAGCCTGGAACAACAACAATGGCAAGTGTGGGTAAACAAGAACTTCCCTGTCACCGTCCTTGAGGCTACCGGAGTATCTCTCGGGTGCCTGAAGTTACCCACCTTATCTGCGGAGTGGCTAATGGAATGTCAAATCAGATTGAATCTTTAGGTTCCTTATCAAATCTTCAGTAATCGTTTGTGGTTCTGGAATCACTTCCAGTTCTACCATACTCCCACTACTTTTTCTGAAAAAATCCATTTTCAATAAAAACTGTGGCGAGTTTGGAACAATATTTCTATTGATCTGCCAGATGGTAGAAAGTCAACCCTCGTCATAGCCTGGGTCAACCCACAAACAGCCATTACAGAAACGTGCCTTGAGTTATCCGGAGTCTGGTTTTAAGCATAAGCCGGACAACTCCCCGTACCTTAACATCGTTAAGATATGAACTGTTCTATATCCAATATAGAACCAGGGGCACTGATTTAATTGAACCAGATTCAAATCATGCAGCTGTCTCCAGTGCATGTCAACTAAATGGAAGGAGGTCGATCAGCGTTACTCAACTTAGGAATGCTTCCAATTATGAGTAACCTGAAAGAGAAGCAATCTGTCTTCATCATTACTATCAACTGAATACCATACACAAGTATCTACATCTTCGATCTCCTTGAAGAATCCCGATACTTGCTACACCTGGTTCTCTACTCTATTCAAATACCTATAACTCCTCAAAACTTAGACCCTGTGTTTCTACGAAACACATGTCTAAGAACTAGAGAAGTTAAAAGTAAACAGAATATAGTATGAGGACCAACCCCTCTGTCCTAATGGACACTGGACAACATACAATACTCTGTATAAGTCCGCTGAGTCTAATAACTCTTTCACTGTGCGTCGTAGGTTGAAAACTGTACTTATGGTTAAGAAGAATTACACCGCTGTTTAATGCTCCTTACCTAACCATCCACTGATATAGGTAAATGTCATAGACATAATATCAAAAGGTATATCTCACTCTATGAAAATAGACGTACAGATATATCAATTTGAAATTGGTGCATAACCGCGGATATTCAAAACCAAATATTTGCCGACCGGCAAACAACCCAGGTGACTTCCTCAAATATCACCGATTACAACGAATCCCGATATAATGAGGATGACCACCCAATTCCCAATAACTTACTCCCACTCATCATCTGTAAAAACATACAGATGTGAGAATCATACCTGGTAAATACATACCCTGGAGCAAGTGTACAACTGGGAAATCAGTTTTCCATTAACAGTACACAGTGAAACTGAAACATTGAAATGTTTCGTCGGGGTATCCTGGTATTCCTAGTAATGCCTCTTCCATTATCCAGATTCACAACTATAACCGTATAATTCTTTGCCACCTCTCCAAATCCCTTTATATGTCTTTAGTCATTACCTTCTGTACACCCCTTTAAGCCAAATGGTTTTCTTCCTTCCCTACCGTTCGGCACCAGCCTATGGTTTGGAAGAAGACTATCCAAAAAGCATAAAGGGTGTACTGTCCTAATCCTAGGAGCACTCGCAATGCGAGAGAAGGTGAAGATAAAAGACACCTGAATGTACTTTATTCCTATTTCTCCTGAACCAGGATCCATCCCCGAACTGGAACAAGTTCCTTTCGAGTTTGTATATAACCATACGATGGATTATCCAATAAAATGGGATCTTCGTAGTGATACGGAGTGTCCTGGAGAAATACAAAGGTGATTTAGGATTGGCGAAGAAATACTTGGTTTGGTCGTGAATAGCAGTCGCAACTTACTTTGCCCTCTTACTAATCCCTTGCTTTGTCTTAACTTAATACCTTCTGTACACCGTTTAGGCTAACTGGTTTTCTTCATTCCCTACCGGTCGGCACCAGCCTATGGTTTGGAAGAAGACTATCCAATTTGCGTAATAGGTGTACTACTCCTAAACCAAGGAGTACTCGCAACTTGAGAGAAGGTAAAAGGGAAAAGACAACTGAATAATCCTATCCGTTTTCTCCAGAACCGGAAACCATCCTCGAATTCCTTCGAGTTCGTATCTAACCATACGATGGTTTTGTCCAATGGAAGTGGACGTTCGTAGTAATACGGGGTGTCCTGGAGAAAAGGGTAAAAGTAGGAGTGGCAATGAGGTCTGCAACTCTGACAATCCAAAAGCCAGTGTTAAGAAGGTTCGGTCAACTAGGTCACTGAGTCATAGTCCAGGGTAGGGTCAATGGTCGCTGCCAGAGAGAGAGAAAAGAAACACTCAGCGTGTACTCTAACCTAGATCAGAATGGTTACCAATTTATCCAATCAGGAAACCTCCCACTGTACCTCAAATTCTCCTCCAAACCTGAAAGAAGAATTAGTCGGGATCACCCGAGGAGTAAACCAACTCATCAGTGGGAATCGGGATCCAACTATCATCGCATGATAACGTGACGGAATCCACTCACGTCACCACACTCCAGAAGGTATGCGCATACCTGGCAAGTTTCAGTTCTTTTGAAACTCCCGATGTGATTTTTACCCCTAGGACCCAAGTGACCTTGACGAATAATCAACAAATCAAAAGGTCCTAGTCAAGTTCAACCCGTCATTATCTTGATTGCGTTAAACCCACCCGCACGACCCTTGACGAATAATCAACAAAGTCGTACGACTGTCCTAACCAATCCACATATCCATGCGACAGAATAGCACAACAAAGCTACCGCACACTACGCCTCGGCGAATAGCAACGACAAACGCAGCGCGAATACTAAGCAATACTGATCTGAAATGACGGAGGGCTACGACTGGTTTTTGGCGAAAAACCTTTAACGTAATGAACTTGATATCGTTGAAGGAACTGGATAACCATTTTAGAAAATATAGTGACGAAAAACCTTTACTAAAGAGGTCACTCCCGGTGAAGGGATCTCGGCTCTTTCCCCGTAGAATGAGGTGCAGGATATTCCAGCCGAATACCACGATGCAAAGCAAAAGTAATCGGCTATAGTGAAGTTAATGCCCTGACGCAAACTTCTGTCCAAGGGGTCACTCCCGGTGAAAGGATCTCGGCCCTTGCCTCGTCGACTGAGGAGCAGGATATTCCAAATGAATACCACGATGCAAAACAAAAATGAACGTCCTTGCAATAACAGCTTTTTGAAAAATGTTCCAACAACATCAGAATAGGTTTGTTTAGCTTGCATTGATCCGAATCAACGCAGTCCCATCAATTGATCACACCACAAAGAACGAAAATATACTGACGTACGTATATGCCATCCGCATTCGCCACTGGGTCCCGTTATCACCCGTTAGGTTAGCTAACTAACGGCAGAGCGGGGACTGGACTAGCGCGGATGTAAAGCATATACAACATCTACTAATATATATACCAATATATTATATTTCGCTCAAGGCGTGAATAAAATGCAACATCACAGAAATGTACAGCATCACAGAACAATACAGATATCTGGAAGCCCCGGGTTTCACAGAGCCGCTGCTGAAACCCGACGTTCCCCTGGTCGTGTGGATAGCCTGTGCAATGAAAACCTAGACCCCTACGGGCGCGGCAAGTCACCCGCCAAAACCTGAAGCGAGGCAGCCCCCTTCAGCACCGTGAATGGACCACCCAGCACTTCACGGAATCCGGTAACTTGGGCACCCCTCCTGGGTCAACCTGTACCCCCTACGAGTGCGGCGAATAGCCCGCCAATTTCAGACTGAAGCCCCCTCCGTCCCAAAACCATGAGATGCGGGCTTGTTGCCCTCCAGAACCCGGCTATCCGTGCACCCCACCGCGGGGCAATCCTAGTACAGAAAGTAAAATATACATATACCGGGTACATCGACCGCAACCAGGTCGTGCCCCAAAAGAATAATACAAACAGGCAGTGACGGCAGTCCACATGTCGGACGCTCGCCCCGCAATATCAAATGTACATAATACAATAAAAATGTACTAGCATTGCATCCAGGCTATCCCCCACGACCGATCCGCAACATCACAGCATAAACAAAGAACATCAACGTGAAAGTGACGTTCGCAAATCCGTCTAACCGGGCTATAGCAGTTAGACCGGATTTACCGATCGAGTGACATTCACGGTCGCAGATATAATGTAAATACTGTGAAATAATGTGTTTAAAAATATCCGATCGATCAAACTTACCAAGTGGGCCCCACAAGTAATACTGTAGCACTTACAGAAAATCTGGGCCCAAAAATAATATTCCAAAAACCCCATTTTCAAGTTCAAGACAATCTGGAAAAAAATGGTACAGTGAAGAATTTAACTGGCGGCGGAAGCGCGGCCAAAGCAATGCTTTGGCCGCTTTTCCGCGGCACTAAGAAGGATTCAGGCTACCAATTTTTACCAAATCTCTTATATTTCCCTGCACATCATTCTGCAACTACCTGAAAAAATTTTCGAGCCCGGAAAAAATCGACAGAAAACTGATGTACACAAAATGTGGTTTTTGGGATTTTGTTCGATCGGAAATGTAAAACACACTAGAACAAGCTAGGTAAGGTTAATGGCGTGGCTCTGATACCATGTTGCGCCACGGCAGCGCCCCGGCCTCGTACTCGAGGCCAAATTGCGGAATCAAAATTTTTCCTTACTCGGAAACCGGCGCTACCGCGGACAAAGAAAACCCGGATCGTAACCATTAACCTAATGCTAGCAACCAAGAGATAGGGTGAGAAGTATACCGAGTGATCCGAGTCCTCCGGTCTTCTCTTCATCATCCCGATCTCCCGCGGAAAGTCTTGTCTCCATATCGCCGCCTCCTCGCCGGAAAGGGCACCACATCGCCTGCGTCTTTTACGGGCTCCCGCCTCAATACCGAGGCAACTCGAGCATGAAGCCGGCAACTCGACATGCTCAAGATGTGCTGTAGAATGTAGTGTAGAAGATGCTTGTCTCATTTGGGGTTTGTTGCCATGGTGATGGAGGAATCAAGAATAGAAAAATGGTGCTTGCATTTTTCTAGCAAGAAAATGAGATCATGAATGAAACTCTCAAGATGAAGCTCTCTTCTTCTTCTTCTCTCTTTCTTTTTCCTCTCATGAAAAACTTATCCTCTAAATGAGAATGGTGGAGGAGGTAATATGAAGCAAGAAGGGAGGTGAGTGTAGGGTAAAGCAAGTGGTGACCACATCAAGACATAATCATCATCAAACTTACATCAACCTCAAATCCAATCTTTTCACAATAAAGCATGAAATGAATGGTATCTAAAAAGGTTATCATAATAAATACATTTGCAAGAAAAACCTCCACAAAGTGTAATTTGCAAAATTGCAAATTACCCCCTCCATCGGAAAAGTCCGGCCGGGAAAGAACAAAGGAAAACCGGCCGGAACGGAATGCAAACTGGCAACTCCAGAAAACTGGTCCCGTAATAAATTACAGGAAAACCCCTATACTGTGCATACACACCCGCATCTGTATTCCGTCCGGATACAAATGCAATGAGACAAAATCTACATTGTACTAAACTGGGACCGGCTTAAGCCAAAGCAGGCTAGTAAAATCCGTTCGATCCTGATCCGTGCAATACCGCATGTATCAGATCAAAACCTGCCATATAACTATACGGCCACTAGTACAAAACTGTCCGATCCTGATCCGTGCAATACCGCACGTATCTGATCGGACCCTGCCATATCTCCATACGGCCTCTACAGCGTTTCGCCCGAAAGCTCGAGTAACTGTAAGTGTGGTGGACTCTAAAGACTCGTCAATACTATGGCTGTGGATTTAACCACTGGCACGTCAGAGGTATAAGCCAATACGTGACGGGCCACCAGCTATTGACCAAAAGGTACGTCGATGAGGAAGCTCACCCCGACACCCAACTGATCCTGTCAGTGACAATATCCGTACAGTCCGGTCCGTTCGTCTATGAGGATCGCATGTCGGGCCTAGGGGGTTGGTAAAAGTCAGACCCCCAAAGGCGGTACAAGTCGTGTCGGAGTGTAGCCCAGAACGCCCTGAGATACTACTGGAATACCTACCAGTAAATCTCCTGCCTCGGCCGAGGGCTTTGCGTAATGGCTCTCCTAGACACAGCGCGACCTCACCCCCAATACCGGGAGAGACGAACCCCTGAAGATCCGCTCACTGCCTCCATGTGGCTCGGGACTGTACCCAACTAAAACCTGTTTGCACGACTCCTTTGAGCAGTGGTAGGGTAGTAATCAAAGCACAGTGGGAACTCACACGAGACAAATGACGATCCTCAGGTCGATGAACTAACCTGTACACATGTCACCAGGGAACTGCTATCTGACGTCTGGTATAAGACCAACTAGCAGGTTCCCGGTGAGTCCTGTCCGGTGTACTCATAACCCAATGAGCACCTGTATACATCTTAGGTGAACCAACTGACACCAGTGGCTTGTGAGACCGGCCACCGCCCCTTGTCGGGGTCTCGACAGTATACACTAGTCTACTAATGGAGTATCGATGCCCTGTCTCGAAACTCCTACGACTAGGGACCTTTTAAGGATGTGCTTATAGACTACCAGCTCCCACGTGTATGATCGCCATCATACTGCTGGTGGTCAAGCAAGAATCCTAGGGGCTCTATCAACGTGTAATAGCGACATGTCAGGTCACCTAAAGCAGTACACGATGATAAAGGTAAACCAGATAGCATACTATCATCTCGAGTAAGACTGTCCTACCGGGATAGGTCCTCCCTCAATCATTGTAATCACGTGCCTGTGATCCAATAATTGACTCTGAGGGCACTATCTCCAACAAATGCTCATCGCAAACTTTAGTAGACGGTCGCACCCCCGATACCGTCGACGAAGTGCACTAAGGCGGAACAGCGCTGCCACGAGCACCCGAATGGATGCTTTCGGCGACGGGGTTCTCCTACAGTCACTTGGTCGGGGCTATGAGGTGTAGCTGTCTATTAAGTTTATCCGGTGAGTATCCGCGTACGCTACGCTATTGCGACGGACTTTTGATCGCATCAAAACTCCGTGGCAACCGATCAAGCGAGACTAAAGTGCTATGTTTATAACATTCATATCAGTTATCTCATAACTCCTTGTGGATTCCAAGTATTGTATCCCATTCCAGATAAATAGAAAATGTTAAACTTTCCGATCGAACATTCGAACACCCAAGTTTTCCCGAAATAGCACAACACATGAAACAAGTTTAAAAACATCCAGTTCATGCCTCAGTACCAACGGTCCAGCCGTAGAAGGGTCAAGCCAACGCCTCACATGTGGCATGCCGTACTGCCCTAAACCCTAAGGTTCAAAGGGCAGTTCAAGACGGTCACATAATCGAGTTAAGGTTTGTTGCCTTCTATAGGGACCATCGCGTTACTTGCACTACTTAGAACGTCATTAAACTACGGAAAAATCCAACACTTGGAAATTTCCCGACAGGGGAAAAAGTGGGTATTTATATCCGGTCGAACGTTTTAACATATTAAAAAATTATCCGGAAAACACATAGACGAAGTTTGATAATCCGATCGAATCTACGAACTCCCAATACAACCCAGAAAACTCAACTCTTGAGTAAGATTTAAAAATTCCCAGAAAATATAGCACCGAAATATAGGAATTACTATGCAAATTTTATTGGGAGAACCGACCGTACGGCCGCGGAACCGCCGCGAGAGCCAGGCTCCTGCCGCGGTTCCGCGGCGGTTTAGTTGAGTTAGCCGCTCGTATTTCACAGTAACTCCTAAATACTCCTGCTGATATTTCTGCATAGTTTGAATTTGGAAAAACGCACCATTTTGAAAAATGTACAGAGAAGGGGTCGGATTAGGGTTTCGGGGTTTGTTCGGATTTCTAACATCGTCTACGCATCGCCTAAGACTCTAGCTAGGCTCTGATACCACTGTAGGGTTCCTAGGCACACTAATGAGGTCTCACAAGGCATCAAGCATGCCAATTTCAAATTTTTCCGGTGCCGAGAAACCCTAATACGGATCGTTAACTAGAGTTTAGGCGAAACCTGCAACTAGCTTACAACTTAACTAAGTGAACGGAAATACAACCTTTGTAGATCCGGTCCTCCACCTCCATAGCTCCGCGTTGACGTCCCTCCACTGCGATCATCGGATCCCGGACTCTAGTAATGGTTTCGTCGAAGAAATGATCGGGCTAGATCGTCGACTTCGATGCCGAAGATGATCTACGTCGAGGCGACTCTAACTCTATCTCCAACTTCACCAAGCCATCAAACTTGTGAAGAAAACACCCTATACTATATGGCAAGTGGTAGAGGATGAAGAAATAGGAAGTGGGTTCACTTTAGAATTGGATTTCTCACTCTTTTCATCAAGTCACCATTGAAGGTTGCAAGTTTTCTTCTTCTTGAAAAAGAAGAAGAAGAAGAAAAAGAATATGATAAGAATTATTGAATAATAGAAAATAATGTGATTCTTATCATAATGCAACCTTGGGTTAGTTTAACAAGTGTAGAGAATAAACTAGGGTTAGGTGAATGGTTAGGTTTAGGAAAGAAACAAAGTGGTCAAAGCTTCATGAAGCTTCAAGGTAAATCCAAAGAAAGACACCATTTCATTTCTTGCCAAAATAAATAAATAAATGAATAAATAAATAAATCAAACCCTAACCATTCACTTAACCATGGTTTAAAATAAAGATACACCCAAGCTTGCATGTATCATCAAACATGATACAATCTAGTGCACAAAAATATATCACATAAACTACTTGTGCACATCAAGTGAGAAAATCCATCTTAAGTGAACAAATACTAGTTAATGTAAAGTAATATATCAAATATATAATTATACATCAAATCATTAAATCAACACTTGATTTAATGATCCAGTCATATCACATATAACCGACTAATATCAAGTGTATCAATGTATCAAATCAACACTTGATTCGGTGACCCGGCTATATCACATATAACCTGCCGATGATACAAATCGCGAGAATAGAATCCATTATCACATACTGGTATTATTCTCGGTCCCGCACATATCTCATATGCGCACCTATTTCGTTTCGCTTGAGCCAGGAAACCTCTGTGTAGGACTCTAAAGACTCGTCAATACGCCGGCAGCAGGTGATGATCATATCAAACACCCACAAGCCACAAGCAGTCTGCTAAACATAACGGCCACCCGGGTATTGAGCGATCAGAAGATCGACGAGCAAGCCCGCTCACACTCCTGTAAATGTAACCAGTAACACTTACCGTACAGTCCGGTCTCGTCGTCTGATATGTCGCATATCTCGCCTAGGGGTGGTAAACGTCAGACCCCAATAGCTCGATAAGTCGTGTCGATATGAGCTCTATAACAGTTCGAGAAACTACAGGTAACACTTACCAGTAAATCTCAGCAAACCTGGCCAGGGATTTCCGGTAATAGCCAATCGAATACAGTGCAACATCAACTCCCTATACCGGAAGAGACGAATCCCCTCCTATCGCTCATTGCCTCCATGTGATTCGGGATTATACCCAAAAACCACCGTTTTGCACGCCCTCTTGGACGTGGTAAGGTGGAAATCAAAGCACAGTAGGAATCACACAAGACTCTATGACGATCTCGGGTCAACAGACTAACCTGTACCAGTGTCACCAGAGAACTGCCATCTGACGTAAGGTATAATACCATCTGGGAGTTCTCGGCAAGTCCGTCCAGTGTACCCAGTCTCCACTGAGCACCCGTATATCATCTTTGATGTCAAACACCAATGGATATGGGATCATCCATCGCCCATCTGTATGTGTCACGACCCGAAAGTACGGAACGCGACCGGCACTTAGATTACGAAGCGTCTAGAGGCGCCACGTAACCTAAGTAAGCCGAAGCCCAGAAATCTAAACCATAAAAGAAGAAGAAGAAGAAAAAGAAAACAAGTTTAAAAGCATCAGCAAATTTTCCCAAAAATTTCGGCAGAGTCTCCTCTGTAAAAACTGGCCCCAAACGGGTACAACAATTATAATATACATAAACAATTAAAAGCATCCCCAAACGGGTGCAAGCTCAACGCCAACAGGAAGAAACAACCACAACAAGCACAATAATATAAAACGCCAAAGGGCGAGGCTCAAAACTCAAAAGGAAACAATCCACCAAATCAGAATAATACATGCGCGACTCTAAGGTCGAAATAAATAACTGGTCCAATAAACTTATCCAGTAATACAAGTATGGTTTATGGAGTTTACTAGATACAAATGAAAGAATAAGAGTACAATGGTGGTTCAGATACAAGTGAACCAACCTACCATGCAAATCACCCTGAATGAAATGATGTGCCAGCAACTGCCAGGGAAACCTGTACATCGAACCTGTAATAAAATTTGGCACAACAGGGGTGAGTTGCCAACTCGTGAGTAGAAGACATCTACGAAAAGAAATCGAATGCACGACGTTATCCTAGATCATAATAATACACTACTATATCCCAATCATCTAGTAATAGCAGGGTAATAATACGTGTAAATGCAGATACTCCGTGCTCGTGTCCGTGCCTCCTATAGTATTATGTCATATGAATGGATATGCATGCTCCATGAATGTAAAATAACCAATCCTGAAATCCAGATATATCTGTATAAGAAATCTTTAGCTGTTATCATAGTAAAATGTGTATAGGGATCTGAAATCTCATCAATGAAATTCATGGAAATCCGTTTCAAGCATCGACACAAACATGTAAATCTCAAGTCTCATAGTCTCAATATCTCGGGCTCCGTCAGCCCGGATCGGCCCATATCATAAAATCTCACGACAACGGTCGGTATCCTCCGGATATCCGCCGCGCCAGACATCACCGGTAGGAAGCCTTCCACTGCCAGGCTCATCGTCTACAACTCGATCTTCTTGCCCCGGGGTACCATACCGGGCCCACTATGTACCCGAGACGGTTCATCCACTCCTCGAATCGGGTCTCGAAATCCATCAGAAAACATGAAATCACATGGTGGACGACACATACATCACGAGAAAACCGCATCTTATGTTTTAAAAAGAGAGGAGGAGAGAGAGAGAAGTTTTTTATATATTCTTGCGGTTTTCCCCAAAAATCCAGAAATCTCATAGAAACCAAAATCTCAAAATCATGAGTAAGTAGATGATAAGTGTCGGCAAATGCCCATAATACTGCATGATAACTTGAAAATATGAATGCATGAATGTCTAAGTAATAAATACCATATCTATAATAACATCAGAGAGTAATCACAATATTATATCGGTCTAGTTGTTAACTGATTCTATCAATAAAAGATAATATGATCTAAACTGTACGTGACATAGCAATTACCGATGATGATGTGTGTGAGCCGGCAAATAAGTGTGCGTGGAATATGCGCATCATCGGTAATGGTGCTGGTGTCCTAACAGGCAAAGTTTTATGCTGATTATAGAAACATATATATGAACATGCACATTATGATTACGGTATTAAAGTAAAGACAGATGTGTGTTACCCACCCATTTGATATAAAAATACAACTACCACTATAAGACTTGAACCTAAACTAGTGTCCATATAACCCCCTAAGGAAAACTAAACCTAAGAACTAGTCGATAAGAAGTAGGAGTACACCTAATGTCTGACTCCATATTTCTAATAGTCGGCGATCCGGCCTCAATAGCGTCACGTACATAGTACGACTTTCTCAAATCAAGAGTGGGGATCAATCATCACATCTATGCCTCGTACGGTAAAATCCGTCGTACGGCATCCCAATATCGGGGTACGGGTCAAATATCACCTACGTGTCTCATTATTCGTATAATATCATCATCAACACATGTCATGATCAAGGTGCTATGCTGTAATCGCATACATCAATTATATAACATTGCCATCATGAATATACCTTATTAATTTATCCTCAGAAATATCATGTCAAATGTATCATATTGTGATTAAGTCATACTGATATCATATCGTCATCAAGTCACACCTATATGATATCGCAATCAGGTCACACCTATATGATGTCGTAATCAAGTTATACATATATTATATCGTGATCAGTCACAAGTTACAGTTCGGGTTCTATTTTAGAGTCCCATGTACCTCAATATCATCGCTACCCATTATAATTTATGTATACCTGTTAATTATCATTTTCTAATGATCCGCTAACATTTTAATACGACTGCATAGCCAAGAATCACGACATCAAGCCCAGTTATACTGTTTCATTCCCGTGTATCATATCACACCAATGTATCCCATATACGTGTTGTATATATATATATACTTATACCTAGTCCTATATATGTATACACATACACGTATACACCATGTCGAGTTTCAGTGTGTGCGTGTGTGTGTTTCTACCTGAAACCTACGAACCTTTTCCAAAGTATTCACCCTCTGATATGGTCTTCCTAAATCAGTCTAGTCCAGCTTAGGGTCATTACTAGGGTCCTACTCATTAAGAATCTAGGGTCACATCTGGCTTCCTAATATCAATAAGTACTATTCCTATTCTACGTTGCGGGGGTGCTAAACGCCATCCACCCGACTTCCCCTCGTAGATATGCATCTACTCACCTGGTCCACGTCTTCCGAAGACGGTGTCGCCATCCTCCTCTTCATCGCCCGCAGTCCACGTGAGAGGTATCTAAACGCAAACATATAAATAGTATCGTAAACTGATTCACATACAAAAGTCAAAACGACGCAAGGAACAAGCATAGTTAAAACCTATGTCCCGTCCACGCAAAAGAACCAAATATCGCTCGATATCCGCGTACAAACTCCGATGGATCGAGATAACATCAACAAATAACTCATAGTTTTTAAACTCGTTACTTATAATATATAACATGATTAAATCCATCGAAACCCTAAAAATCGATCGAACCGTCTAATTTCGTAAAACCCGAAAATGCCAATTTACCGTTTTTCTTCAAAACTTGACATTTAAATGAAACCAATGGTCATAAAACTCATTAAATAGCATAACTAGACTATACAACCCATTACTATATTTTTATTACACAAATTTGTATTAATTTGAAATTTCTAGTTTGCAACTATTAGCAATTTTCAACATCTTACAAGCAAAATGTCACAATTCCACAACAAAACTTGATTTTGCATGAATTAACTTATTAAACTATAATTCATGATGATAATGATATAATGAAACCATAATTATATTTTTAATCTCATTTATTTAGGAATTTCCAAAATCTAGTTTACAAAAATAGCATTTTATTAGTATTTTCCAATTATCAAAAGAAACTAGTGATAAAACTAAGTTTTTCTTTCCATTAACATGATAATATTCTCACTAAAACTACAATCTAATGATAGCAACCTTAATTAGAATTTTATATTACCCACATATACATTTTGTAAAAAACTAGTTAGCTAAATAGCATAATTAAATCAATTTTGGATAAACAAATTATTATACAACAACCATGCAAGATTTTTCCACTCTAAAAATGTTAAACTAGCTATTATAACCTTATTTAATTAATAAAAACCACAACTTGAATTTACAAACCCTAACTTGAATTTTAAAATTTGCAACTAGAATTAATTTAATAAATCTAATTATGCTTTAAAAGAAATATCTAATAGAAATAAATCAAAAGAGAAAGATTTATACCTCCACAACCTAAAGTCCAAACATGAAAATGAGCCTCCAAAATGCATGCTTTCCCACTCCAAAATCCATGTAAAGAAGAGAAAAGAATAAAGGGTAGGAATTTATTAGGATTTTGTGCAATTTTTATTGAATTTTGGAGGATTTTTGATGATTTTTGGAGTTAAAATAAAATTGAAAAATGGGGGGGCTGCCATGGGGGTGTGGCCGGCCATGAAAGGGAGTGAGGGGAGAGAAGGAAAAGTGTGAGGAATTGTGTAGAAGTTTTATCACTTGATATCTCATTTAATGTCTTTTCATGAATATATTCATTTTCTTTTATTTCTTTACTAAAACAACCCAAGAAAACTCTAGAACTTTGAAAAAATTTGCAAATAAATTTTGCATGATACACACTAAATTCTAATATGCCATGGTTCATTTTTACAAATTGAAACCATTCAAATTTGTAATTTACACTAATTTAGTGTAAAAATAAAGCTTATGTTAATATTTAAAATAATTAATTTAGGAAAAATATTTAATTAAACAAAAAATTTATAAGTGTCTAAATAAACACCATTTACTAGTAATTACATAATTAAAATAGGTATTTTTGAAATTATAATGAAAAACAATCACTGGTTAGTTTTACGAAAAATACATTTTACTTTACCGAAAATCAAAAAATTCACTTAAACAATTTTATTCATTTAATTATTTATTTAATTATTTTTAAAACGTTACAATCTTCACCCCTTTAAGAAATTCGGTCCCCGAATTTAAATTAAAACTCCCCCTCCAAATACTAAAACATTTAGCAAAACACTCAAATCGTCGGGGCTCCGAAATCATCAATACATAACAAAAATCAACTCCGTCAAGAATAACGCAATCATCGGAGTTATAGTGAAGATATAATATCAAAACCCAGTACGAAACCCAACGTATTATATATCAAAACTATAATTCATATATAGTGCGCATCATAGTAAAATCGTCCAAATATCTGGATAAAGAAATATGCAAAAAACCCTTTTGAAAATCGTCGTGTGATGCACGTGTCACGGCATAAGTAGCGGACGTTTATTTAAAAAAATAGCTATATATATATATATTTATATATCTTTTATTTAACATACACGTCCCGCCTGGTTACTAAATCAAATAGTAATGATTATAAAAACACACTGCTCAAACTGAAATCAATCCCAATCACATCAATAAAATATCTTGTGCGTCCGGTGTGCACTGAAATCGAAACCAAATACAGCTACCATAAATACACACAACAACAAAACTAAGTGCAACAGGTGTGCACCAAAAACATCTGTCAAGTGCAACGGGCGTGCACAACTCATTATCAGGTGCATCTAATCTGCACAAAACCCCGATTTAGTGCATCTGGTGTGCACAAAATTGCATCAAGTGCGCCAAGTGTGCGCAAGAATCTCAATCAGGTGCACATGGTGCACGAAAACATACATCGAATATCAAAATCGAAATCACAGTACAAAAATGCATGAAAACTAGGTCGAAACATATGTCAAAATCATGTGTAACCCCTATGCACGAAATCAAATCAACATCACAAAAGGTATTAAAACCAAATCAAGTGCACTGGGTATGTACTAAACAACATCAATACAACTGATATATGAAACACAAATAGAATATAATGAAGGTACACATAAGAAATACCAATCGTAGAACAAAATACCAAAATCCAATAACAGAAATATGAAATTCAAATCACCAAATCACAATCGTAAAGACTATCGTCAATGTGCGCCTCTTTCCTCTGATGTCGATTGCTTCGAACTCGTCTCTTCGTAGCTGTGCTGACTGCGCTACTAACGGCAATACACACATCTAGAGTCTCCCACGTAGTCGATCCCTTCACTTGATATCCGGACTGCATTAAACTTTTCGATCGATCCATCAAAATCCCATAATTCCCCGAGAGCTCAATACTCAAGTACAGTTTAAAAATATCCGGTACATACCCCACCATCGATGGTCCAGCCGTAGAAGGGCAAACCCAAGCCTCACAAATGGCACCGCGGAACTGCCGTAAACCCTAATGTTCAAGGGCGTTCTCATGGTCATTATGTCGAGTTAGGGTTTCATTCTTCTAGAGGGTCCATCGAAATACCTGCATGTTCTTCCGAATACCTTAAACTTGGGAAAATGGTTTTCTGATAATCGTTCGAACCCTTTAACTTCGTCAGGACGGCATGTGAATACACTTCATCCGCACGCTAAACAATGCTTCAATCCTCAAGAATAACCAATACTCTAATGGTTATCGCATTCGAGTCGCAGCTCCCTCAGCCCGTGAGCCCGTGGTAACAGAAACCACCCTCCGACATCGCCGAAGATAGATCAAAGGAACGAATGAAGTACGGTGCAAACAAATGTACATCCTAAGGTTCCTTAAGCAGGGTAGTGTATCGTAAGTATGCCGCGGACCATACCCACGGTACGTTACTCTACCTAAATCACCTACTCCATCAACCAAGGGTCACCTAGACTTATACAAGGTTAAACCTAGCGCTCAGATACCAACTTTGTCACGACCCGAAAGTACGGAATGCGACCGGCACTTAGATTACGAAGCGTCTAGAGGCGCCACGTAACCTAAGTAAGCCGAAGCCCAGAAATCTAAACCATAAAAGAAGAAGAAGAAGAAAAAGAAAACAAGTTTAAAAGCAACAGCAAATTTTCCCAAAAATTTCGGCAGAGTCTCCTCTGTAAAAACTGGCCCCAAACGGGTACAACAAGTATAATATACATAAACAATAAAAAGCATCCCCAAATGGGTGCAAGCTCAACGCCAACCGGCGGAAACAACCACAACAAGCACAATAATATACAACGTCAAAGGATGAGGCTCAAAACTCAAAAGAAAACAATCTACCAAATCAGAATAATACATGCGCGACACTAAGGTCGAAATAAATAACTGGTCCAATAAACTTATCAAGTAATACAAGTATGGTTGATGGAGCTTACTAGATACAAATGAAAGAATAAAAGTACAATGGTGGTTCAGATACAAGTGAACCAACCTACCGTGCAAATCACCCTGAATGAAATGATGTGCCAGCAACTGCCAGGGAAACCTGTACATCGAACCTGTAATAAAATTTGGCACAACGGTGGTGAGTTGCCAACTCGTGAGTAGAAGACATCTACGAAAAGAAATCGAATGCACGACGCTATCCTAGGTCATAATAATACACTACTATATGCCAATCATCTAGTAATAGCAGGGTAATACTACGTGTAAATGCAGATACTCCGTGCTCGTGTCAGTGCCTCTTATAGTACTATGTCATATGAATGGATATGCATGCACCATGAATGTAAAATAACCAATCCTGAAATCCAGATATATCTGTATAAGAAATCTTTAGCTGTTATCATAGTAAAATGTGTATAGGGATCTGAAATCTCAACAATGAAATCCATGGAAATCCGTGTCAAGCATCGACACAAACATGTAAATCTAAAGTCTCATAGTCTCAATATCTCGGGCTCCGTCAGTCCGGATCGGCCCATATCATCAAATCTCACGACAACGGTCGGTATCCTCCGGATATCCGCCGCGCCAGACATCACCGGTAGGTAGCCTTCCCCTGCCAGGCTCATCGTCTACAACTCGATCTTCTTGCCCCGGGGTACCATACCGGGCCCACCATGTACCCGAGACGGTTCATCCACTCCTCGAATCGGGTCTCGAAATCAATCAGAAAACATGAAATCACATGGTGGACGACACTTACATCACGAGAAAACCGCATCTTATGTTTAAAAAAGAGAGGAGGAGAGAGAGAGAAGTTTTTTTATATATTCTTGCGGTTTTCCCAAAAAATCCAGAAATCTTATAGAAACCAAAATCTCAAAATCATGAGTAAGTATATGATAAGTGTCGGCATATGCCCATAATACTGCATGATAACATGAAAATATGAATGCATGAATGTCTAAGTAATAAATACCATGCCTATATTAACATCAGAGAGTAATCACAATATTATATCGGTCTAGTTGTTAACTGATTCTATCAATAAAAGATAATATGATCTAAAGTGTACGTGACATAGCAATTACCGATGATGATATGTGTGAGCCGGCAAATAAGTGTGCGTGGAATATGCGCATCATCGGTAATGGTGCTGGTGTCCTAACAGGCAAAGTTTTATGCTGATTATAGAAACATATATATGAACATGCACATTTTAATTACGGTATGAAAGTAAAGACAGATGTGTGTTACCCACCCATTTGATATACAAATACAACTACCACTATAAGACTTGAACCTAAACTAGTGTCCATCTAACCCTCTAAGGAAAACTAAACCTAAGAACTAGTCGATAAGAAGTAGGAGTACCCCTAAAGTCTGAGTCCATATTTCTAATAGTCGGCGATCCAGCCTCAATAGCGTCACGTATATAGTACGACTTCCTCAAATCAAGAGTGCGGATCAATCATCACATCTATGCCTTGTACGGTAAAATCCATCATACGGCATCCCAATATCGGGGTACGGGTCAAATATCACCTACGTGTCTCATTATTCGTATAATATCATCATCAACACATGTCATGATCAAGGTGCTATGCTGTAATCGCATACATCAATTATATAATATTGCCATCATGAATATACCTCATTAATTTATCCTCAGAAATATCATGTCATATGTATCATATTGTGATTAAGTCATACTGATATCATATCGTCATCAAGTCACACCTATATGATATCGACATCAGGTCACACCTATATGATGTCGTAATCAAGTCATACATATATCATATCGTGATCAGTCACAAGTTACAGTTCGGGTTCTATTTTAGAGTCCCATGTACCTCAATATCATCTCTACCCATTATAATTTATGTATACCTGTTCATTATCATTTTCTAATGATCCGCTAACATTTTAATACGACTGCATAGCCAAGAATCACGGCATCAAGCCCAATTATACTGTTTCATTCCCGTGTATCATATCACACCAATGTATCCCATATACGTGTTGTATATATATATACCTATACCTAGTCCTATATATGTATACACATACACTTATACACCATGTCGAGTTTCAGTGTGTGCGTGTGTGTGTTTCTACCTGAAACCAACGAACCTCTTCCAAGATATTCATCATCTGATATGGTCTTCCTAAATCAGTCTAGTCCAGCCTAGGGTCATTACTAGGGTCCTACTCATTAAGAATCTAGGGTAACATCTGGCTTCCTAATATCAATAAGTACTTTTCCTATTCTACGTTGCGGGGGTGCTAAACGCCATCCACCCGACTTCCCCCCGTAGATATGCATCTACTCACCTGGTCCACGTCTGCCGAAGACGGTGTCGCCATCCTCCTCTTCATCGCCCGCAGTCCACTTGAGGGGTACCTAAACGCAAACATATAAATAGTATCGTAAACTGATTCACATACAAAAGTCAAAACGACGCAAGGAACAAGCATAGGTTAAAACCAATGTCCCGTCCACGCAAAAGAACCAAATATCGCTCGATATCGGCGTACAAACTCCGATGGATCGAGATAACATCAACAAATAACTCATTGTTTTTAAACTCGTTACTTATAATATATAACATGATTAAATCCATCGAAACCCTAAAAATCGATCGAACCGTCCAATTTCGTAAAACCCGAAAATGCTAATTTACCGTTTTTCTTCAAAACATGACATTTAAATGAAACCAATGGTCATAAAATTCATTAAATAGCATAACTAGACTATACAACCCATTACTATATTTTTATTACACAAATTTGTATTAATTTGAAATTTCTAGTTTGCAACCATTAGCAATTTTCAACATCTTACAAGCAAAATGTCACAATTCCACAACAAAACTTGATTTTGCATGAATTAACGTATTAAACTACAATTCATGATGATAATGATATAATGAAACCATAATTATATTTTTAATCTTATTTATTTAGGAATTTCCAAAATCTAGTTTACAAAAATAGCATTTTATTAGTATTTTCCAATTATCAAAAAAAACTAGTGATCAAACTAAGTTTTTATTTCCATTAACATTCTAATATTCTCACTAAAACTACAATCTAATGATAGCAACCTTAATTAGAATTTTATATTACCCTCATATACATTTTATAAAAAACTAGTTAGCTAAATAGCATAATTAAATCAATTTTGGATAAACAAATTATTATACAACAACCATGCAAGATTTTTCCACTCTAAAATTGTTAAACTAGCTATTATAACCTTATTTAATTAATAAAAACCACAACTTGAATTTACAAAGCCTAACTTCAATTATAAAATTTTCAACTAGAATTAATTTAATAAATCTAATTATGCTTTAAAAGAAACAACTAATAGAAATAAATCAAAAGAGAAAGATTTATACCTCCACAACCTAAAGTCCAAACATGAAAATGAGCCTCCAAAATGCATGCTTTCCCACTCCAAAATCCATGTAAAGAAGAGCAAAGAATAAAGGGTAGGAATTTATTAGGATTTTGTGCAATTTTTATTGAATTTTGGAGGATTTTTGATGATTTTTGGAGTTAAAATAAAATTGAAAAATGGGAGGGCTGCCATGGGGGTGTGGCCGGCCATGAGAGGGAGTGAGGGGAGAGAAGGAAAAGAGTGAGGAATTGTGTAGAAGTTTCATCACTTGATATCTCATTTAATGTCTTTTCATGAATATATTCATTTTCTTTTATTTCTTTACTAAAACAACCCAAGAAAACTCTAGAACTTTGGAAAAATTTGTAAATAAATTTTGCATGATACACACTAAATTCGAATATGTCATGGTTCATTTTTACAAATTAAAACCATTCAAATTTGTAATTTACACTAATTTAGTGTAAAAATAAAGCTTATGTTAATATGTAAAATAATTAATTTAGGAAAAATATTTAATTAAACTAAAAATTTATAAGTGGCTAAATAAACACCATTTACTAGTAATTACATAATTAAAATAGGTATTTTTGAAATTATAATGAAAAACAATCACGGTTTTGTATTACGAAAAATACATTTTAATTTACCGAAAATCAAAAAATTCACTTAAACAATTTTATTCATTTAATTATTTATTTAATTATTTTTAAAACGTTACAGTATGGGTCGAGAAGGTATACGCTAGTCTACTCTGGTATATCGATGCCCCGTCTCGATACACCCACGACTAGGGACCTTGAAAGATGTACTTATGGACTACCATGTCCCCACTAGTATGATCCACATCATAGTCCAGGTAGTCAAGTACACATCCTAAGGGCTTTACCAATATGTAACAGAGAGACAATCAGTGTACACGTTAAGGTAAAGAGCAACCAGATAGCATACTATCATGTCGAGCAAGAAAGTCCTCCCTATATATGTCCAAGCATCCACTACAATATACATCCTATGTATAGTAATGGCTTCTAGGGCATACATATAACTAACACCAAGCTCCAAGCTTCTCTTGATCAAGGATGAAGAAGAAGCTAACACTCCACACTAGTGGGCTAGACTAAAGTAGAATGGTGATTTGGGTTTGGATCCAATTAAAAACCTTTTCGTTTTAATCCTTTCTCTTTCATTTTAAACCCTAGTTAGCTTTGAGGAGAGAGAGGAAGGAGGAGATGGCAGAAAACAAACTCAATAGAATAATTTGATAACTCTTTTCTAAACTCAAGAGAGTAAGAGAAGTCATCCATGCTAAACCATGGTTACAAAATATCTAGATATTTTGTAACTTGAGTTTAAGCAAAACCATGGGCTACAAAACCATGGGCTAAAAAACCATTGACTATTGTCAACGCAAGAGAGTTGAATAGTCAACCATGATTATGTTTCCATTTTGCTTTTCTCAAATAAACAAGATATCTAAAAGATGTTACCATGTGAGTCTTGCATTACCACCACCAATGTATCATCAACCATGACACATGTATGCTTGCATGTGTGCATCCATATCAACATATACATACACTCATGCATGCATCATAAAAAAAATAGGTTTTAATAAATGAGCTAATGGACTTAATATTAAATCAACACTTGATTTAATAACCCGGTCATATCACATACGACCCGTCCAATAGTAAACGCCCGATTAAAATACGGTATCCAATACACACATTTAATCGAGCTCCGGCGCATATCACACATGCACCCCACATCTTTTCGCCTGAGTTAGGATACTCCTTTGTGGGACTCTAAGACTCGTCAATACGCTAGCAGTAGGCAGTGATCATATTACATGCCCACAAACCGTTAGTGGCACAAGCTGTACGTAACGGCTCCGAGGTATTGAGCGATCAGAAGAAACACAAGCAAACCTGCTAAAACTCCCGTCGAGCCAACTGGTAACACATACCGTACAGTCCGGTCTCTTCGTCAAATATGCTGCATATGTGAGTCTAGGGATGGCATAGTCGACCCCAAAAACCTAATAAGTCATGCCGGAATATGACTTATAACAGATCGAGAAACTACTGATAATACTTATCAGTAAATCTCAGCAGCCCTGGCCAGGGACTTCCTGTTATAGCCAATCATGCCTGGTGCAACATCAATCCCCAATACCGGGAGAGACGAAACACCTCCTATAACTCATTGCCTCTATGTGCCTCGGGACTGTACCTAAAATCCACCTGTTTGCACGACTCAGTAGAGCCGTGGTAGGGTGGAGATCAAAGTACAGTGGGAGGACACACAAGACTCTATAACGATCTCGGGTCTACAGACTAACCTGTACCAGTGTCACCTGAGAACTGCTATCCGACGATAGATATAATACCACATAGGAGTTCTCGGCGAGTCCGTTCAGTGTACCCAGTTTCCACTGAGCACCCGTATACAATATTTGGTGTCACCACACCAATGGATATGGGATCATCCATTGCCAATCATATGGGACAAGTAACGTATACGCTAGTATACTCTGGTGATATCGATGCCTCGCCTCGATAAGCCCACGACTAGGAACATTTCAAGGATATGCTCATAGACTACACATGTCCCACTAGTATGATCCGCATCATAATCTCAGTAGTCCTGCATCATCCTAAGGGCTATATCAACATGTACCAAATTAATGAAAGCATGATCAAATGAACATGTCAAGATAAAAGGTGCAACCAGATATCCTACTATCATGTCGAGCAAGAATGTCCCCTGAATACATATACATACACACACACACACACACACACACACATATATATATACATATACATATATATATATATACACACACACACACACACCGGTACATACATTATCATATAATGGCCTCTAGGGCATACATATATCCAACATTTAAACTTCATTTTATATTTTCTGAAAATAGAAAATAGAGGACATGCTTCATATAATATATATATATATCAAATATATATATATATATATTAATATATATTAAGAAAAATAATTAGTGAGCTAATAATATTAGTCAAGATATAATTATATCATATAATATGTATATATATCACATTATTAAATCAACACTTGATTTAATAATCCGGTTATATCACATATAACCGACTAATATCTTTAATCTGAATGTCGCATTATTAAACCAACACTTGATTCGATAATTCGGTTATATCACATATAACCTGATCGACATCAGATAACTGCCAGATTATAATACGGTATCATATACTCATATTTAATCAGGCCTACGCACATATCAACATATGTGCCCTACTTCGTTTCGATCGAACCAGGAAACTTCTGTGTAGGACTATAAAGACTCGTCAGTACGCCGGCAGTATGTGATGATCACATCAATCACCTACAAGCTGTCAGCGGTACTAGCTGGACGTAACGGCTACCCGGGTATTGAGCGATATGAAGATCAACAAGAAAGCTCGTCCATACTCTCCATGAAGCCTATCTGTAACACTACCGTACAGTCCGATCTCTTTGTCTAATATGTCGCATATCATGTCTAGGGGTGGTAAACGTCAGACCCCGGTAATGTGATAAGTCATGCCGATGTCTGGCGTATAACGGTTTGAGAAACTGCTGATAACTCTTATCAGTAAATCTCAGCTGCAGCCCTGGCCAGGGACTTCCAGTTATAGCCAATCAAGTATAGCGCAATATCAACACCTAATACCGGGAGAGAAGAAACCCCTCCTATCGCTCATTGCCTCCATGTGACTCGGGACTGTATCCAAAATCCACCTGTTTGCACAACTCCTTTGAGCCGTGGTAAGGAGGAAATCAAAGCACGGTGAGAGCCATACAAGACTCTATGATGATCTCGGGTCTATAGACTAACCTGTACCAGTGTCACCAGAGGACTTCTCTCTGATTATAGGTATACTACCAACTAGGAGTCATCGGCGAGTCCTGTTCGATGTACCTATTCTCCAATGAGAACCTGTGTACAATCTTTGATGTCACACACCAATGGTTGTGGGATCAACCATCGTCCTCTAAGGGACAAGAAATGTACATACTAGTCTACACTGAAATATCGATGCCCTAGTTTCGATATTCCCACGACTAGGAACTGATTAAAGGATGTACTTTTGGACCACCCTAGCCCCACCAGTATGATCTCATCATAATCCTGGCAGTCAAGTACATATCTTAAAGGTTTTATCAAGATGTGAGAGCAAGACAGTAAAGAATACCAGTCAATATGTTAAGATAAAGAGTAACTAGATAGCATACTATCATGTTGAGCAAAAAAGACCTTTATATATATTTACAAGCATCCACTACAATATACATCATATGTACAATAATGGCCTCTAGGGCATACATATTCCTAACAATCTCCCACTTGCACTAAGGCTATGTGTTATAGTATCCCATACCCAACATCCCAAAAGGTCTCTCAAAGTGTATCTGGGGGAGGGCCTTCGTGAGTGGATCCGCTATGTTATCCTTCATGTCAACTCTCCAGACCTCGATCTCCCGGCGATCTACTATCTCTCTGATCAGGTGATACCGCCTCAGAATATGTCTGAATCTCTGATGGGACCTTGGTTCCTTGCCAAAGCCACAACTCCATTGTTATCACAATACACAGGTATTGGATGCTCAATGGATGGAACCACACCAAGCTCAGCAATGAACCTCTTCATCCAGACAGCCTCTTTGGCAGCATCGTTGGCAGCGATGTATTCAGCCTCCATCGTCGAGTCTGTTACGGTGTCTTGCTTGGAACTCTTCCAACACACCACCCCTCCGTTGAGGGTAAATACAAAACCCGAGACCGACTTACTGTCTTCCTTATCACTCTGGAAGCTCGAATCGGTAAATGACTCCACCTGGAGTTCACCGTTACCATACACCAAGAACATTTCTTTAGTCTTTCTCAAGTACTTAAGAATGTTCTTCACGGCTGTCCAGTGATTTTCCCCAGGATCTGATTGATACCTGCTCACTACACCCAGTGAGTAAGCTACATCCGGTCTGGTACATAACATCGCATACATGATAGAGCCTACTGCCGAAACATATGGTATCCCTTGCATGCAAGCCCTCTCCAAATCGGTCTTGGGAGACATCTCTTTGGAGTGAGTGATTCCTGAACAAGCGGGTAAATTACCTCGCTTGGAATCTTCCATACTAAACCTCTTTAGTATTGTGTCAATGTATCTGGATTGGGACAATCCCAAAATTCATTTAGATCTATCTCTATAGATCTTTATCCCCAGGATGTATGAGGCATCACCAAGATCTTTCATGGAGAACTTGTGTAATAAGATGAGCTTGACCGAGTGTAGCATATGAACATCGTTTCCTATCAAGAGTATGTCATCCACGTACAATACGAGGAGGACCATCTTACTCTCTACAACCTTCTTATATATACAAGGTTCATCTATATTTTTGATGAAGTCAAACTCTTTGATAGCTTCATCGAAACAAATGTTCCAACTCTGCGACGCCTGCTTTAATCCGTAGATGGATTTAATCTACTTGCACACCTTTCTGCTGCTCCCACTATCTACGAAACCCTCTGGCTGTGTCATGTACATGCACTCTTCTAAATCGCCATTTAGAAAAGCGGCTTGACGTCCATCTGCCAGATTTCGTAGTCATGGTATGCAGCAATGGCAAGTAGGATCCTGATGGACTTAAGCATAGCGACAGGAGAAAAGGTTTCATCATAGTCGATGGCAGGTCGTTGACGAAAATTTTTTACCACAAGTCTAGCTTTGAAAGTCTCAACTTTTCCATCTACACCAATCTTCTTTTTGACGATCCACTTGCTCCAAATGGATTTTACCCCTTCAGGAGCAACATCCAAAGTCCATACTTTGTTGGTGTGCATGGATTCCATCTCGGATCACATAGCATTCAGCCATTTCACAGAGTCTCCACTTGTGATGGCCTGCTCGAAACTAGTAGGGTCATCATCTTCCATGATGCAATTGTAGGGTTCCTAGGCACTCTTGTGATGGTTCATAAGGCATCAACCATGCCCGAATAAAATTTTAGACGTGCCGAACAACCCAAAGCCAGGATCTTTGCTAGATTATTAGGGTTTAACATGCAAGTAAACATCTTTACAACTAAGTGTGAGGGATTACAACCTTTGTAGTCCGCTCGTTCGCTTCATAAGCTCCGAGTAGAAGTCCCGTAGCCGCGATCCATGATCTCCCGGACTCAAGAGAGGCTACACGACTCGAACGATCCATGCTAGCTTGTAGTGTTCCTTTTCTTCGATGATCTATGTCGAATTTGCTATAACTCAAGCTCTCTCACTCTAATGAGGTGAACACCCTAATCTAATTAGCTAGATTAGATGAGGATGATGGAGTAGTATTTATGCTTTCTTTTTATATCAAATTCTCACATGAAAACATCACAAAAGGAAAACCTAGTAAGCTTTCTCAAAGCTCAAGGTTGAAGATGAAGATGAAAAATGAGTTAAAAAACCTTTTGTGATGAATAATGAAATGAATATATGAATAATAATGCAACCATGGTTTAGTATGACAAGGATAACCCTTGTAGAGAATTAACTAGGGCTAGGGTTTGGTTGGGTTAAAGAATGAGTCATAAGAAAATATCAACAATAATATCTTAAACATGACAAAAGAAAATCCTTCTAGAAGCATCAAGAAAGAACTAACCCAAATCAAAGCCTAACCTTGTTTAATCTCCACTAAACAAGTTTCATTATTAATCATATCATGTTACAATAATATATATCACATATATATTATATATTTGTAACAAAAGAAGATAATATAATTAATATATATCGCATATATATCAATGTATTATCCGGTGAGAAAATGAAATAATAAAGCGAGATAATATTAGATAATGTAATGCAATATATCATATATATTATTATACATTAAATCATCGAATCAACACTTTATCCGACAATCCGGCTATATCGAATATAACCGACTAATATATCATGTACCGATTCATCGAATCAACACTTGATCCGATAACCCGGCCCATATCTAAATATCGCGAGAATATAAAACGGTATCTCATATCGCATTATCCTCGGTCGTGCACATATCACATATGTGCCTCTACTCCGTTTTTCCTGAATCAAGAAACCTCTGTGTAGGACCTAAAGAATCGTCAATACGCCGGTAGCAGGTGATGATCATATCAAACACCCACAAGCTGCAAGCGGTCAGCTAAACGTAACAGCCACCCAGGTATTGAGCGATCAGAAGATCAACAAGCTCGCCTGTACATTCTCATGTGAATCCAATCAGTTACACTCCCGTACAGTCCGGTCTCTTCGTATGATATGTTGCATATCAAGTCTAGGGGTGGTATACGTCAGACCCCAGTGACCGATAAGTCGTGTCGATGTGAGGCTCATAACAGGTCGAGAAACTACTGGTAACACTTACCAGTAAATCTTTATATCCGCCGTGGCAAGGGACTTCCAGTTATAGCCAATCCAACACAGCACAACATCAACTCCCTATACCGGGAGAGACGAATCCCCTCCTATCGCTCATTGCCTCCATGTGATTCGGGACTGCACCCAAAGGCCACCGTTTTGCACGCCCTCTTGGACATGGTAAGGTAGGAATCAAAGTACAGTGGGAATCACACAAGACTCTATGACGATCTCGGGTATACAGACTACCCTGTACCAGTGTCACCGGAGAACTGCCATCTGACGTGTGGTATATCACCATCTGGGAGTTCTCGGCGAGTCCGTCCAGTGTACCCAGTCTCCACTGAGCCCCCGTACACCATCTCTGATGTCAAAACACCGATGGATATGGGATCATCCATCGCCCATCATATGGGTCAAGATGCGTATACGCTAGTCTACTCTGGTGTATCGATGCCCTGTCTCGATATACCCTCGACTAGGAACAGTTATAGAATGTACTCATCGACTACCATGGCCTCACTAGTGTGATCTCATCATAGTCCCAGCAGTCGAGTACAGATCCTAAGGACTTTATCAACATGTGAGAGTAAGACAGTAAACAATATATAAGTTAACATACTAAGATAAAGTGAAACCAAATAGCATACTATCATGTCGAGCAAGAAAGTCCTCTCTATATATATCCAAGCATCCATTATAATATACATCATATGTACAACAATGGCCTATAGGGCATATACATAACTAACAATCTCCCACTTGCACTAAGGCCAGCTGCTGTAGTATCTCATACCTAGCATCCCGAATAATCTCTCAAACTGTATCTGGGGAATAGCCTTCGTGAATGGATCCGCAATATTGTCCTTCATATCTACTCTCCTGACCTCGATCTCCCGGTGATCAACTATCTCCCTGATCAGGTGATACCGCCTTAGAATATGTCTGGACTTTTGATGGGACCTGGGTTCCTTGGCCAAAGCCATAACTCCATTGTTATCGCAATACAGAGGTATTGGATGCTCAATGGATGGAACCACACCAAGTTCACTAATGAACTTCTTTATCCAGGCAGCCTCTTTGGCAGCATCGTTGGCAGCGATGTATTCAGCCTCCATCGTCGAGTCTGCAACAGTATCCTGTTTGCAACTCTTCCAACATACCGCCCCTCCATTGAGGGTAAAGACAAATCCCGAGTGCGACTTAGAGTCGTCCTTATCACTTTGGAAACTTGAATCGGTAAAGGACTCCACTTGGAGTTCTCCGTTACCATACACCAAGAACATCTCTTTAGTCCTTCGCAAGGACTTGAGAATGCTGTTCACAGCAGTCCGGTGACTCTCTCCAGGATCTGCTTGATACCTACTCACTACACTTAGTGACTATGCTACATCGGGTCTGGTACATAGCATCGCATACATGATAGAGCCTACTGCCGAAGCATAGGGTATCCCTTGCATGCGAGCTCTCTCTAAATCAGTTTTAGGAGACATCACTTTGGAGAGAGTGAGTCCAGAGATCGTGGGTAGGTTCCCATGCTTGGATTCTTCCATACTAAACCTCTTTAGTATAGTGTCAATGTACCTAGATTGGGACAATCCCAATATCCGTTTGGATCTATCTCTATAGATCATAATTCCCAGTATGCAGGAGGAATCACCTAGATCTTTCAATGAGAATCTTTGTGATAAGAAGAGCTTGACTGATTGCAGCATAGGAACATCATTTCCTATCAAGAGTATGTCATCGACGTACAATACGTGGAAGACAACATTACTCTCTGTAACCTTCTTATATATACAAGGTTCATCTACGTTTTTGATGATGTCAAACTCTTTGACCACAACATCAAAGCAGATGTTCCAACTCCGCGATACTTGCTTTAACCCATAAATGGATTTAAGCAGCTTGCACACCTTTCCGCTGCTCCCACTATCTACGAAGCCCTCTGCCTGAGTCATGTACACGCACTCTTCTAAATCACTGTTTAGAAAGGCGGTCTTAACATCCATTTGCCAGATTTCGTAGTCATGGTATGCAGCAATGGCAAGTAAGATCCGAATGGACTTAAGCATAGCCACTGTAGAAAAGGTTTCGTCATAATCCACACCTGGTCGTTGACGAAAACCCTTTGCAACAAGTCTAGCTTTGAAAGTCTCAACTTTTCCATCTACAGCAATTTTCTTTTTAAAGATCAACTTGCCCCCAATGGGTTTTACCCCTTCAGGAGCATTTTCCAATGTCCATACTTTGTTGGTGTACATGGATTCCATTTCAGATCGCATTGCATCCAGCCATTTCACAGAGTCACCACTCGTGATGGCTTGTTTGAAACTAGTCGGGTCATCATCTTCCATGATGCAATCCTCGCTTCCAACATCAATGAGAAAACCGTAGTATCTCTCAGGTGGATGAGAAACCCTGCTAGATCGGCGGAGAGGCTGGGGTTCGTCGGGTACTACTGAATTCTCTGGCTCCAATAAAACATCTGTTGTAGTTTGTTCTGCTGGAACTTCTTCCAGTTCTACCTCAGAGCCACTAATCTCTTTTGCAAGAAATTCCTTTTCTAAAAAGGTGGCGTGTTGAGCAACAAACACCCTTTGTTCCTCACTATGGTAGAAGATATACCCTCGCGAATGCTTGGGATATCCAACAAACTTACACAAAATAAATCTTGCCTCGAGTTTGTCCGGTTTTTGTCTTTTGACATAGGCCGGGCAACCCCATATCTTAACAAAATTAAGATATGGTCTCTTCCCTTCCCATATCTCATATGGAGTGGTAGGCACAGATTTCGTAGGAACTTTATTCAGTAGGTATGCCGCTGTCTCAAGCGCACATCCTCAGAAGGAAATAGGTAACTCAGCATTGCTCATCATAGAGCGTACCATATCTAATATGGTGCGATTCCTCCGTTCCGATACACCGTTGTGCTATGGTGTATAAGGCGGAGTAAGCTGAGAGAGAATCCCATTCTCTTTTAGATAATCTAGGAACTCATTGCTTAAGTATTCGCCTCCTCGATCAGATCGAAGGATCTTAATACTTTTGCCCGTTTGGTTCTCTACTTCATGCTTATATTCTCTAAATTTCTCAAAAGCTTCAGACTTGTTTTTCATTAGGAACACATGTCCGTATCTAGAGAGATCGTCAGTGAATGTAATGAAGTAGGAAGAACCGTTCCTGGCATGCGTAGACATAGGACCGCATACATCACTATGTACCAGTCCTAAGAGTTCCGTAACTCTTTCTCCGTGTCCACTAAACGGAGCTTTGGTCATTTTGTCTTTGAGACATGAATGGCAAGTATCATAAGATGATAATTCAAATGGATTCAAATATCCATCCTTATGTAACTTAGCCAGTCGTGTCGCATTGATATGACCAAGTCTACAATGCCACAAGAAGGATTCGTTCATTTCTGAACTCTTCCTCTTGTGTGTGTTTTGTGTATTAAGGACTGTATTTTGATTGAGAATTAATATGCCATTATGTAACGAGCCTGATGCAATCAACTTTTGATCTAGGAATATGTTCATAACATTATCCTTTACTGCAAAATTATATCCTTCATTACTTAATAAAGAAACTGATATAATGTTGCACATCATATTCGGTATATAATAGCACTCATTCAGAATCAGTGTATTACTACTTGGTAATACAAGGTGATATTCGCCAACTGCTTTGGCTGCAATACTTCTACCATTCCCTACTTGAACGGAATGATCACCCTTTCCCAGTTCTCTATCTTTACATAGCCCACGTAACAATTTACATATGTGGGATCCCGATCCGGTATCTAATACCCAGGACGTTGGGTGAACTGAGAAACAGTTCTTAATAACTAACACACCCGAAGAAGATGCATCAACTTGCATGTTCTTTGTTTGGGCGGTATGAGAATCCAGATATTCTCATGTTTCCTGTTCAGTCTTATAACTCTTATAAGAAAGAACGGGGCCAACGATCCCCTGCTCAGTATAATAAGCAGGTTCAGTCAATACATCCATATTATTATCTTGATTAAGTCCTGACACGGTCGCTACCTGGAGAGAGAGAGAAGGAAACACTTTAGTGTATGCTCTTGCATGATTAGATTGGTTATTATCTTATCTAATCAGGATATCTCCCACTGTTTTTATCAAATCTTCTTTCAAACCCTAAAAGATAAGATTAGCCGGGATTAATTACACCCTATAATTTCGTCAATCTTTCAGCCAGATCAGTGTCGGTACTTGAGGGAGGTTCCCCGTGCTTTCGCACGGACCTAATTAAAATAAACCTCGTCTTCCCTTAGGCATAACCCCGTAAACACCTTTCTAGACACCTACTCGATCGGCTAATTGTCCTGTGTAAAACTCTCTCAGGAGTAACTCTTACTCATAGTGGGTATCAGGATCCATCTATCTCATAGAAGGTATGCAATCTCATTGCAAATTTCAACACTTAAAATTCCCGATAATATTCTGCCCTAAGCATCCCATGACCTTGACGGAGGTCAACAAATCATAGGGTGCTAGTCAAGTTCAACCCGTCATTTCTTGATTAAATCAGACCTATCCGCACGACCCTTGACGGAGGTCAACAAGGCCGTACGACTACCCTAATCCAATCTGCAACACATGCATAAACAGATAAATACTAGTTAGCTACCGAACACTACGCCTTGACGGAGGTCAACAAACGTAGTACGAATACTAAGTAGGATTCATCTGAAATGACGGAGGGCTACGACAGGTTTTTCTGAAAACCTTTGAGCTTAATGAACTTGATATCGTTGTAGAAACAAGTGATTTAGAAAAGGAGTGTTTTTGAGGCTTTTCTAGTTTCGCTAAAGTGGTCACTCCCGGTGAGAGGATCTCGGCTCTTTCCCCATTGAATAAGGTGCATGATATATCATATATACCGCTGTGCAAAGCAAGAACTATAGAAGCTGTCAAAAACTAAACCGTGAGTTTGTAGCATCAGCCAATTTCGCTAAAGAGGTCACTCCCGGTGAAGGGATCTCGGCTCTTTCCTCATCGAATAAGGTGCAGGGTATATCATATATACCGCTACGCAAAGCAAGAACTGTAGCTACCCTTTTTATAAAGTTTTGATTCTATAACATATTTTAGGTTTCTTTTCTTTTTATTAATCTCATTAATAAATCCCATCAGCTTATACTTCCAAAGCATCACAAAAGAAACGAAAGCAGTAATATTTATATATCAGCATATATATATATATAGTATAAGCATTCGTCTCAGGCAGTAATATGATCTCATCATAGAACATTGCAGCAGAAGTACATATATAAAATATTGGATATACTAGGATGTCCGTATTTTTAATACGAGCCAGTATAAAACACGGATTCCACGGTCGCGATGAATAGCTAAACCCACATTCCTAGACCCCTACGAGAGCGGCAAGTAACACTGCCAATTCTAGGGTTAGGAGACCCGATCTCGACTCCTCGAGATGGTCTCCCACTGGACCCTAGAACCCGGTTAGTTGTGCTCCCCTCCTTGGGTTTACCTAATGCGGAAAAGTAAATAATATACACTGGTGACATCAACCTCATCACGGAAGTGCCCCAATAAAAGAATATTACATACAAATGAATTTTAAATGAATGAAAATAAAAACCCTCATCTCACATAAAACCCCCGGCTATTCACAACACGGCGATCCAATACAACATATCACAGCAACACATAATATCTCATATCATCAACGTAAGCAAGTATGCGTTTCCCGATTGTCGTTGATGTATAGCAACGAAGCCGGCGATGCACCACGTACTACGCTTACGGTCACAGAAAAGAAAGTATAAAACTACAACATTTGGAATCCACAATCACTTTAGACATCGTAAATCCGAAATATCACATACTTCGCATTTCATGCCTAACTATATGAATTCCACATATTATATCACATTCCAGATAAATAGACAATATTAAACTTTCAGATCGAATAATCAAATACCCAAGATTTCGTAAATAGCTCAACACTTGAGCGGAGTTCAAAAAGTCCCAAAATACGTCACAGTACCAATGGTCCAGCCGTAGAAGGGTCAAGCCAACGCCTCACATGTGGCACGCCGTACTTCCCCAAACCCTAAGGTTTAGAGGCGGTTCAGACGGTCACATAATCGAGTTAAGGTTTGTGTTCTTCTAGAGGAACCACCGCGTTACTTGCACGTTTTTCCGAAAGATTTAAACCCGAGAAAAATTCAACACATGAAAGTTTTTTGTGCCGGGAAAATGTGAGTTAATGATATCCATTCGAACATTTAAACAGTTTCTAAATATTCGGAAAATATAACGAAATTAAATTTTCCGATCGAATCAACGAATACAAAATAATCCTCAGAACACTCAACACTCGAGGCATATTAAAAAAACCCAGAAATATACACTAGCAGCTACGGCCATTACTGTGCAAAAAACAAAGTTAAATCCAACTGTACGGCCGCGGATCCGCGGCCTAAGCAAGGTATGGCCGCGGTTCCGCGGCGGTCCGTACGATTTGCCACCTCGTTTTCCAAAGTTATGCTTATAATTCCCTGCTGATTTTTTTAGGTAATTTTAAAACAGAAAAAATCACATTTTTAAAAATTGTCCAGAGAGGGGGTCATTTTGACGTTTCAGGGTTCGTTCGGAGTTTTAACTTTGTATACACGTCGCCTAATGCTCTAGCTAGGCTCTGATACCATTGTAGGGGTCCTAGGCACTCTTGTGATGGTTCATAAGGCAGCAACCATGCCCGAATAAAATTTTAGACATGCCGAACAACCCAAAGCCAGGATCTTTGCTAGATTATTAGGGTTTAACATGCAATTAAACATCTTTACAACTAAGTGTGAGGGATTACAACCTTTATAATCCGCTCCTTCGCTTCATAAGCTCCGAGTAGAAGTCCCTTCGCCGCGATCCACGATCTCTCGAACTCAACAGAGGCTCCACGACTCGAACGATCCATGCTAGCTTGTAGTGTTCCTTTTCTCCGATGATCTATGTCGAAGTTGCTATAACTCAAGCTCTCTCACTCTAATGAGGTGAACACCCTAATCTAATTGGCTAGATTAGATGAGGATGATGGAGTAGTATTTATGGTTTCTTTTTATATCAAATTCTCACAAGAAAACATCACAAAAGGAAAACCTAGTAAGCTTTCTCAAAGCTTAAGGTTGAAGATGAAGATGAAAAATGAGTTAAAAAACCTTTTGTGATGAATAATGAAATGAATATATGAATAATAATGCAACCATGGTTTAGTATGACAAGGATAACCCTTGAAGAGAATTAACTAGGGCTAGTGTTTGGTTAGGTTAAAGAATGAGTCATAAGAAAATATCAACAATAATATCTTAACCATGACAAAAGAAAATCCTTTTAGAAGCATCAAGAAGGAACTAATCCAAATCAAACCCTAACCTTGTTTAATCTCCACTAAACATGTTTCATTACTAATCATTTCATGTTACAATAATATATATCACATATATATTATATATTTGTAACAAAAGAAAATAATATAATTAATATATATCGCATATATATCAATGTATTATCCGGTGACAAAATGAAATAATAAAGCGAGCCAATATTAGATAATGTAATGCAATATATCATATATATTATTATACATTAAATCATTGAATCAACATTTAATCCGACAATCCGGCTATATCGAATATAACCGACTAGTATATCATGTACTGATTCATCGAATCAACACTTGATCCGATGACCCGGCTCATATCTAAATATCGCGAGAATATAATACGGTATCTCATATCGTATTATCCTCGGTCGTGCACATATCACATATGTGCCCCTACTCCGTTTTGCCTGAGTCAAGAAACCTCTATGTAGGACTCTAAAGAATCGTCAATACGCCGGTAGCAGGTGATGATCATATCAAACACCCACAAGCTGCAAGCGGTCAGCTAAACGTAATGGCCACCCAGGTATTGAGCGATCAGATGATCAAAAAGCTAGCCTGTACATTATCCTGTGAATCCAATCAGTAACACTCCCGTACAGTCCGGTCTCTTCGTCTGATATGTTGCATATCAAGTCTAGGGATGGTATACGTCAGACCCTAATAACCGATAAGTCGTGTCGATGTGAGGCTCATAATAGGTCGAGAAACTACTAGTAACACTTACCAGTAAATCTCTATATCCGCCCTGGCCAGGGACTTCCAGTTATAGCCAATCGAACACAGCACAACATCAACTCCCTATACCGGGAGAGACGAATCCCCTCCTATCGCTCATTGCCTCCATGTGATTCGGGACTGCATCCAAAAGCCACCGTTTTGCACGCCCTCTTGGACGTGGTAAGGTGGGAATCAAAGCACAGTGGGAATCACACAAGACTCTATGATGATCTCGGGTCTACAGACTACCCTGTACCAGTGTCACCGGAGAACTGCCATCTGACGTGTGGTATATCACCATCTAGGAGTTCTTGGCGAGTCCGTCCAGTGTACCCAGTCTCCACTGAGAACCCGTACACCATCTCTGATGTCAAAACACCGATGGATATGGGATCATCCATCGCCCATCATAGGGGTCAAGATGCGTATACGCTAGTCTACTCTGGTGCATCGATGCCATGTCTCGATATACCCTCGACTAGGAACAGTTATAGAATTTACTCATCGACTACCATAGCCCCGCTAGTATGATCTCATCATAGTCCCAGCAGTCGAGTACAGATCCTAAGGGCTTTATCAACATGTGAGAGTAAGACAGTAAACAATATATAAGTCAACATGTTAAGATAAAGTGAAACCAAATAGCATACTATCATGTCGAGCAAGAAAGTCCTCTCTATATATATCCAAGCATCCATTATAATATACATCATATGTACAACAATGTCCTCTACGGCATATACATAACTAACAGCAATCCTCGCTCCTACCGTCTATGAGAAAACCATAGTATCTCTCAAGTGGATGAGGAACCCTACTAGATCTGGATCTACGGAGTGGCTGGGGTTCGTTGGGTACTATTGGATCCTCTGGTTCCACCAAATCGTCAGTTGTTGTTTGTCCTGTTGGAACTTCGTCAAGTTCTACCTCATTGCCACTATTTTTTTTTTTGCAAGAAATTCCTTTTCTAAAAAGGTAGCATGTCGAGAAACAAACACCTATTGTTCCTCGCTATGATAGAATAGATATCCATCTGAATTCTTTGGATATCTCACAAACTTACAAAGAACTGATCGTGCCTCGAGCGTATCTGGATTTTTCTTTTTGACATAGGCCGGACAACCCCATATCTTAACTCGTTTAAGATATGACCTCTTTCCACTCCATATGTCATATAGTGTTTTAGGCACAGATTTTGATGGAACTTGATTCAATAGGTATGCGGCTGTCTCAAGTGCATAACCCCAAAAAGAAATAGTCAACTCAGCAGTACTCATCATAGAGCGCACCATATCTAATAGGGTGCGATTTCTCCGCTCTGATACGCCGTTGTGCTGTGGTTTATACGGAGGAGTAAGCTGAGAGAGAATCCCATTCTCTTTTAAATAGTCTCGGAATTCCCCGCTCAAGTATTCACCTCCTCGATCAGATCGTATGATTTTGATACTTTTCCCCGTCCGGTTTTCAACTTCGCACTTATATCCTTAAATTTCTCAAAAGCTTCAGACTTGTATTTCAACAAGAACACATTTCCTAACCTTGAGAGATCATCGGTGAATGCAACAAAGTACGAAAAACTATTCCTGGCATGTGTAGACATAGGACCGCATACATCAGTATGTATCAGTCCTAAAAGTTTAGTAGCTCTTTCTCCGTGTCCACTAAACGGAGTTTTGGTCATCTTGCCTTTGAGACACGACTGGCAAGTTTCATAAGATGAAAACTCGAACGGATTCAAATATCCATCTTTATGCAACTTAGCCAGTCTTGTCGTATTAATATGACCTAGTCTACAATGCCACAAGAAGGCTTCATTCATTTCTAAACTTTTCCTCTTGTTTGTATTCTGTATGTTAAGAACTGTACTTTGATTAAGAATGTATATATCGTTACATAACATACCAGATCCAATCAACACTTGATTCTGGAAAATGTTCATAAGATTATCCTATAATGTGAGATTATATCCTTCTTTAGTTTGCAAAGAAACCGATATATTGTTGCACATCATTTTTGGTACGTAGTAACAGTCGTTTAGAATCAATGTATTACCAGTTGGTAATACAAGGTGATAATCGCTAACTGCCTTGGCTGCAACAATTGCACCATTCCCTACCGTTAGGGATTTATCACCCTTTTTCCAGTTCTCTACCTTTATTTAGCCTATGTAACAAATTACATACGTGGGATCCTGATCCGGTATCCAATACCCAGGATGCAGAATAAACTGAGAAACAGTTCTCGATAACGAACACACCCCAAGAAGATACATCAATATGTTGTTTCTTCGTACGGGTGGCGCGGGAATCCTGATATGCCCTTATCCCTTACTCATACTTATGACGGTCATAAGATAGTGCGGGACCAATGTTCCCTAGCCTTGTATAAAAGGAGGGTTCGGTCAATAGATCAATATTATTATCTTGATTAAGGTGTGGCATTGGTTGCTGCCTGGAGAGAGAAGGAAGGAAACGTGTTAGCGTGCGCTCTTTGCAAGATTAGATTGGTTATTATCTTATCTAATCAGGATGGCCCCCACTTTTTTTATCAAATCTTCCTTCAAACCTTAAAAGGTAAGATTAGCCGGGATTAATTACACCCTACAGGTTCGCCAATCGTTAGGCCAGGCAGGTATCGGTACTCCGAAAGAAGTTCCCCTTGCTTTCGCACGGACCTAATTAAAAGAAACCTCATTTTCCTAGAGGCTTAACCCCGTTGACACCTTTCTAGATGCCTACTGAATTAGCTAATTTTAAAGTGCAAAATTCTCCTAGGAGTAACTCTTACTCGCAGTGGGTATCGAGATCTAACTATCATATAGAAGGTATGCAATCTCATTGCATATTTAAACATTTGAAATTCCCGATATAATTTTGCCCTTAACGTCCTATGACCTTGACAAAGGCCAACAAATCATAGAGCGCTAGTCAAGTTCAACCTGTCATTTTCTGATTGAATCAATCCCACCCGCACGACCCTTGACAAAGGCCAACAAAGTCGTATGAGTACCCTAATCCAATCATATCATATGGTTATACATAAGCACTAATCAGCTACCGCACTCCACGCCTTGACAAAGGCCAACAAACGCAGCACGAATACTAAATAGCACTTATCTGAAATGGCAGAGGGCTACACAGGTTTTTAAGAAAACCATGAGCGTAATGAACTTGATATCGTTGTAGAATCTAATGATTTTGAAAAGGAGTGTTTTTTAGGCTTTTTCTAGTCTCGCTAAAGAGGTCACCCCCGGTGAAGGGATCTCTGCTCTTTCCTCATCGACAGAGGTGCAGGATATTCAGGAATACCACTATGCAAAGCAAGAACTAGAGAATCTATCAAAAACAAAACCGAGTGGGCCGTAGCATTTGCTAGTTTCGCTAAAGAGGTCACTCCCGGTGAAAGAATCTCGGCTCTTTCCTCATCAAATGAGGTGCTAGATATTCTTCAAGGAATACCACTATGCAAAGTAAAAACTAGAGCTACCCTTTTTGAAAATTTGATTCTACAACAACATTTGGTTTCTTTCTTTTCATTAATCTCATTAATGATGTCCCAGCATTTAATGTTTCCAAAATATTACAGAAAAATGAAATGAAAATAGAATGTACGCTTATACCATCCACATTCGCCACGGGGCCCCGTCATGTACCGTTAGGTTACTTAACTACCGGCAGAGTGAGGGTTGGACTAGCGCAGGTGCAAAACATAAGCAACGTTTATTATATATCTCATATATAATTATCCATTCGTCGGACACATTTATAAACATTCCAGATCATAGATGAATACATTGGATATACTAGGAATTCCGTATTTCGTTTAAGCCCTTAACGAAAGACGGGTTTTACGGTCGTGATGTATAGCCAAACCCCACCCTAGACCCCTACGGGTGCGGCAAACTACCCGCCAAATTCCCGAAGTGAAGTAAATTCCGTCAACAAAGTGAGTAGGACACTCTGCACTTCAAAGAACCTGGTAGCTTGTGCACCCCACCTTGAGTCAATCCTAGGAGCAAAAACATCAAAAGAAAATAGTACAACGGTGGCTACAACCTCAACCCAGATGTGCCTGTTGGGAATTCATCTGCGTGCGCAAACACGTATGTTTTGGAAACGGATATGATTTTAAGGAAACGGAATGCGCACGCGAGATCGTTATCGTTTTAAATATTTATAAACCGCAAGTGCACGATGCGCTGTAGCAAGCCGGCAAGTACAGGTCGATCCACAGGGAATTTTGTATTGGGTATTGTGATTTAAGGTTGAACAAATAACGAATGGTTGGTTTTGTAACAAAAATATAAAAAGAATACGAAAACAAGATAACGAAGAAAAGAAGTTAAGAAAGAAATGGTTGCGGCTTTGCCCTGGAAGGTCGAATCGCGACGATTCCTTCGATGCTCCCTTGATCATGAGTTGTTCATCCTTACGTCGATCCCGACATGAAGCCTGACTTGTCAAGGTGGTTGCGGAGCACAAGTCATCAAATTCCGATATTCGCCGCAAAATACGAAACGAGTCCGTTTGTTCACTTACCGTTTTGTATGTCCAAGCTTAGGGTATCAACACTAAACACAAGGGTTAGCAAGCATACCACAACATCAAAAACACAAATTAGTGAGTGAGAGCAAATTGTTTCAGCGTTAAGTATTCTATGAGTTTGTGATGGTATATGGTATATGAAACCAAAAGAGTTGTCAAGTCAATTAATCACAAAATACCACATCCAAGCTTAGCAAACTTAACACAAAATTGATTTTAACTTAAACATTGTGAAATAGAGAAGGGGAGTGAAGATGGTATTTGAAGAGGTTACAAAATAACCATGGGTTCAAAATACCATATCGCATAAATATATAAAACAATCCTTAAGTTATAATCATGTTAAAGCACATTAAGTATTAACAAGAGGAGGAGAAGGCAAAACCTTTCACTTCCTTACCATTACCACCACCAAGGAGATTAGTTAAGCATCATAATAAAAAGAAAAACAAAGCAAGTAAAGAAAACAAGTATAAAAGAAACAACCATATTATTAACACTTGAAGAAGAGTTACAAGATTTTAGTAACTTATTCAACCTCCATAATGAAGCTCTCCAAAGAAAACTTCAAGAGGAAAGAAGAAGAAGAAGAAACCAAGTTGAAGCCCACTCACTCTCAAACCTAAAAAAACAAAAGAAACTATGAAAAAGTATACTATATGGTAGAATGAGAGAGAGCTTCCCTTGCTTCACTGGTCTGGTTTTATAGGCACAAAAGGAAAATAAACAAGCAATAAAAATAAGTTGATGTGACTGTAAGGGAGGGACCACAGACGTTTGGGGTTCGTCTGAGCAAGGGGGGCTGGCCAGCTCGGCCAGAATGGTCATGTGGTCGGTCTAAAACCGAACAAATGGGCTCGTGCTTGTTGTGTGGTCTTGTGTGGATCCCAATATCACTCTGGTGCTGCTAGTTCTGTCTCTAGAGGCCTTGGATGCACTCAGGGATTGGAGGGAAAATAGATGCTTCAAATCACATCATAATCTTTAGCATTCAATGCACATTTAATGCATATCACACCATACATGTGCCTACTTGCATGAATTGTGCAAGGGCAGCCCCCATATAGTCCATGTCAAAGAGCTAGTATCACACATTTATTGTGTTGGACCAAAAGTTGTGTGCACACATGTTTATTCTAAAAGAGCTCTTTAGATATCGGTCGATTTTCTGTTATGATTGCAGTGTCGGCTACCAAATGCTATATCCGTGATATTGAGTGTATTTTCAGTGTTGTATCACGAATACCTGTAATATGTAATTACTGAGCAGACACTGTTTAAAAGCACCGATAAATAACAAAATAGATAATGAATGAGCGGTATTAAAATGCCGTTTTCTGAGATGAACAAATACCCCTAAACTTATCTTTTTCTCGTCTCGAGCAAAACAAAAAATCCTAGCCTCGCTTTCGCAGGGAACGCGATTGCATTGAGCATGTGCAAAAAGCCGTTAAACCTCTAATTGTCCCTAGTAGGAGGAGTGTTGTCTCGTGAGGGTTTTTAGCGGATTACACCCACAAAATCCAGTCAAGTTAGCATCACGCGGAAACTGTTGATTCTAATCTTAAGTTAGAGATCAAAGTTAGAAGTTCTATTACCCAAGTCAGAAATGTTAAACCCTATTTTTCACTCCTTGCAATTTATTTAACGTAAGCTCATACGCGTCCTTACGTGATTGTGCGGATAGTGTCCATAAGGTTTTAAGAACTTTGATTAGGGTCATCATGTCATAATTACAGACCAGGATAAATTTCTGAAGGATCACACGAGTTTTGAAAGGAGTTATGATTTTCTCAAGCTTTTGTTCTCAAGTTAGGTTTCAAGTCAGAATTTCAATCGTTTTAACAGAGAACCTAAGTCTTATTCTTCACTCCTACCTTTCACCTATTTTTGTTCATACACACCCTTCGTTATTGTGCAAAACGTCTTAATAAATACAAACCTTCATATCTCCGCGAAAAAACTATTTTAATAGAAAACTCGTCTTCGCCAAGATTATTCTCCCACAAAGAACCATTAAGACTTTTAACTCAGAAAGAACACTTGCTTAGCTTATTTTATTTGGCGATTGGAAACTTAGCGAGCTTTAGGTCAGTGAATCACAAACCAGATGGTTTTAGGGCATTAGGTGTGGAGACACCCCAAGGACTTAATTACCCAAGTTACCAAGGCCACAAAACAAAAGACTCATTTTATTTTAAAATATTCCAAACTCGGTGAAAACGGAGATATAGCCAGCATTTCATCTAAATCAGAAGACGTTACATATGGATAAGGTGTGTAATTACTCCAACAAGGTTTCAGATGGGTTATTTTTCAGACTTAAAGCTTCTGTTAAAAACCTCAATAATATCATTCATATTCACCGTACTTTATGAACTATTCTTGATATTACTTAACTCAGAACAAACCTATTTGATCCTCAAGATGTATATCAATTTTAAAAGTTTATAGACATGTGTGACTTTCATCAAATTCTTAAAAACATACGACACGTGTAAGTGATATAAAAGAAGTATATTAGCTAAACACAAGAAAGCGTTATCTTTCGGGTCATCGATCTCACAACAAGGATTTAGTTATTTTTAACTTATCAACCGAACTGTCAGACTTTGAATCTAAGTTCCCCCTCTAGCTAACATGACAAAGTTTTTATATTTTTAGGAACATTTTTCAATTTTTATATGTTTTTAATATGTATGCAATGCAGAATATACAATAAACACATGATGCAGAAAAATAAACGCAGTGCCCACCTCCAAACCTAAGTTTTATGATGTCTTCATCGTTGCCCCCGTTTCCGGTAGATAGACTTAGACACTAGGGTGAGAATTTTATTCAAAGAAAAAAAACCCTAAGACTAATTACAACATTTGCATGCTAAAAGATTGGGTTAGTCCAGAAATTAATACCATCCATTTAAATTTTTTGTCTATATAGTGCAATGGCTGGTAAAATAATATGTACATACAAAATAAAAAAAGGTATATGTTAGATGTTAGTGAAGGGCATAGGCATGTAAAAGTAGGTATCGGAAGATATTGAAAGTGAAAATTAAGTTTTGAAGAGGTCAAAAAATTGTATCCTAGTTGAATTGATTGTTCAAAAAGCACGTGTTGAGTTCCAAAGTCAAGTTTGTGTAACAACTGGAGTTCATCCGCAAAAAGTTCAGCAAAAGAAAGGTTTTTAAGATGTTCCCAAATTGATCCTGACTCAAACTCACTAAGAATATCAAGTTCATCCGCAAAAGTTTTCTCAAAACTCGATATGAAAGAATATTTTTCAATGCTGTCTTCCTCCCTATGATTTTTCATAATCCTATTCTTATTACTATAGCTCACAGACTCTCCCAATACAATTCCTTCCTCATCACATTCACAAATGGGTAGGTATATGTCATCCAAAAAAGCAGGTTCCTATTGGATATAGTGCCTTCAGAGTCAATTATTGGATCACAGGCACGTGATTGCAATGATTGAGGGAGGACCTATGCCGGTAGGACAGTCTTACTCAAGATGATAGTATGCTATCTGGTTTATCTTTATCATCGTGTACTGCTTTAGGTGACCTTACAGGTCACTATTGCACGTTGATAGAGCCCCTAGGATTCTTGCTTGACTGCCAGAAGTATGATGGCGATCATATACGTGGGAGCTGGGGTCTATAAGCACATCCTTAAAAGGTCCCTAGTCGTGGGAGTTTCGAGACAGGGCATCGATACTCCAGAGTAGACTAGTGTATATAGTCGAGACCCCGACGAGGGGCGGTGGCCGGTCTCACAAGCCACTGGTGTCAGTTGGTTCACCTAAGATGCATATAGGTGCTCATTGGGTTATGAGTATACCGGACAGGACTTGCCGGGAACATGCTAGTTGGTATTATACCTAGCGTCAGATGGCAGTTCCCTGGTGACATGTGTACAGGTTAGTTCATCGACTTGAGATCGTCATTTGTCTCGTATGAGTTCCCACTGTGCTTTGATTACTACCCTACCACGGCTCAAAGGAGTCGTGCAAACAGGTTTTAGTTGGGTACAGTCCCGAGCCACATGGAGGCAGTGAGCGGATCTGCAGGGGTTCGTCTCTCCCGGTATTGGGAATGAGGTCGCGCTGTGTCTTGGAGAGCCATTACACGAAGTCCTTGGCCAAGGCAGGAGATTTACTGGTAGGTATTCCAGTAGTATCTCAGGGTGTTCTGGCTACACTCCTACACGACTTGTACCGCTTTTGGGGGTCTGACTTTTACCAACCCCCAAGGCCCGACATGCGATGCTCATAGACGAACGGACCGGACTGTATGGATGTTGTCATTGACAGGCTCAGTAGGGTGTCAGGATGAGTTCGCTCACAGACGTCCCTTCTGGTTAATAGCTGGTAGCCCGTCACGTATGGCCAATACCTTTAACGTGCTGGTGGTTAAATCCACAGCCAAAGTATTGACGAGTCTTTAGAGTCCCCGACAGACAGTTTCTCAAGTTTCGGGCGAAACGCTGTAGAGGCTGTATGGAGATATGGCAGGGTTCGATCAGATACGTGTGGTATTGCACGGATCATGATCGGACGGATAATACCAGCGGGCTTTGGTTTAAGCCGGATCCTACTATTGTACAGTGTAGATTTTGTCTCTTTGCATTTGTATTCAGTAGGAATACAAATGCGGGTATGTATATACAGTCGCGGGGTTTTCCTGTAATTTATTACGGGATCAGTTTTCTGAAGTAGCCAGTTTGCATTCCGTTTCAGCCTGTTTTCCTTTCTTCCTTTCGTTGGCTGATTATTGATGGAGGGGCTAATTTGCATATTTGCAAATTAGCAATTGTGGAGGGGTTATTTGTGAAATGGTGGAATTATGATATTTCTAGCATCATTAGATTCCTTTTACTTCATGATGGTTTGCATTAATGGTGATGGAGATTAGATTGATTAAGATTATTATGTGAGGCTTGCTTTTGGGTTATGGTCACCATCTCTTTTTCCTACACTCACCTCCCTTGTATTTTCCCTCATCCATTCATGAGAATGGCCGGCCATTTTAGAGAGGGTGAGGAGATGAGGTTTGATTTTTTTTGTGAGGGAAAATCATTCATCTCATTTGCTTGCTTGCAAAATTCCTAACACTTCTCCAAACTTCATTTTTCCTTCTCCATCAAATGGGAACTTGAACCCCAATAGAGACAAACTGTTCTACACTAGCCTACAGCATTTCTTGGGCACGTCGTCGCTAACTTCGTGCCCGAGTTGCCTCGGTCCAGAGGTGGGAGCCCATAAAAGAACCCGGCGATGTGGTGCCCGTTCCGACGAGGAGATGAAGACCGGAGATTCCGCGAGGAGATCGGAGTGGAGGCCGAAGACCGAAGGACACGGATCGCTCGGTATAGATTTCTACCCATTCTCTAGTTTGCTAAGATTAGGTTAATGGCCCGATCCAGGATTTTAGTACGCGGTAGTGCCGGTTTACAAGTTTTTGAAAATTTTCATTTCCGCATTCCGGCGTCGGATTGACGGCCGGGGCGCCGCCGTGCACTAACACTGGTATCAGAGCCAGGCCATTAACCTAGTCTAGCTTGCTCTAACGTGTTTACAAGTTCGATCTAACGGATTTTCCAAAAACCGCGTTTCCATGTCGTACTTTCTGTAGATTTTTTATGTGCTCTAAAAATTATTTGGTACATTGAAAATTACGTGCAGGGATTTTTATGAATTCTGTGAAAATTTGGTCGGCTGAAGTTACTGTAGAGCGGCGGATCAGCGGCCAAAACCACGTTTTGGCCGCGGATCCGCCGCCGAATTTTGGCTTCACTGCATCAAATTTTTACAGTGGCTCTCTGACATGGAAATAGGGTTTCTGGTATATTCTTTTTGGGCCCAGATGTTTTTGAGTGCTACAATTGTGCTTGGGTCCCACTTCGGAAAATTTGGTCGATCGAAAATTTTTAACATGTTAGTTCACAGTATTTACATTATATCTGCGACCGTGAATGTCATTTGATCGGTAAATCCTGTCTAACTGCTATAGCCCTTTTAGACGAATTTGCGAACGTGACATTCACGTTGATGTTCTGTGTTGTGCTGTGATGTTGCGGATTGGTCGTGGGGGATAGCCTGGTTGCAATGTTAGTACAGTTTGGTTGTATATGTACATTTGATATTGCGGGGCGAGCGTCCGACATGTGGACTGCCGTTACTGCCTGTTTGTATATTATTCTTTTGGGGCACGACCGGGCTGAGGTCTATGTACCCGTTGTATATATTTTTATTTTCTGTACTAGGATTACCCCGCGGTGGGGTGCACGGATAGCCGGGTTCTAGAAGGAAACGGGCCCGCAACTCATGGCGTTGAGACGGAGGGGGCTTCACTCTTGAATTGGCGGGCTATTCGCCGCACTCGTAAAGGGTACATGTTGACCCAAGGAGGGGTGCCCAAGTTATCGGATTCCGTGAAGTGCTGGGTAGTCCATTCACGTTGCTGAAGCGGGCTGCCTTGCTTAAGGTTTTGGCAGGTAACTTGCCGCGCCCGTAGGGCTCTAGGATTTCATTGCACAGGCTATCCACACGACCAGGGGAACGTCGGGTTTCAGTAGCGGCTCTATGAAACCCAGGGATCCCAGATATCTGTATTGTTCTGTGATGTTGCATTTTATCATGCCTTGAGCGAATATTATATATTGATATATATACTAGTAGATGTTGTATATGTTTTGCATCCGCGCTATTCCAGTCCCTGCTCTGTCGTTAGTTAAGTAACCTAACGGGTCATGACGGGACCCAGTGGCGAATGCGAATGGCATATACGTACATTATTTTCGTTCTTTTGTGGTGTGATCAATTGATGGGACTGCGTTGATTTGAATCAATGCAAGCTAAACAAACCTATTCTGATGTTGTTGGAACAATTTTTCAAAAAGCTGTTATTGCAAGGGCGTTCTCTTTTTTTTTGCACAGTAGTATTCGGTTATGAATATCCAGCACCTCAGTCGACGAGGTAAGGGCCGAGATCCCTTCACCGGGAGTGAACCCTTGGACAGAAGTTTGCGTCAGGGCAATAACTTCACTATAGTCGTTTACTTTTGCTTTGCATCGTGGTATTCAGTTGGAATATCCTGCACCTCATTCTACGGGAAAAGAGCCGAGATCCCTTCACCGGGAGTGACCTCTTTAGCAAAGGTTTTCGCCACTATATTTTTAAAAGCTATCTGGTTCCTTCAACGATATCAAGTTCATTACGTTAAAGGTTTTTCGCCAAAAACCATTCGTAGCCCTCCGTCATTTCATATGGATAGTCAATAGTATTCAAGCTATGTTTGTTGGCCAAAATCAAGGCACAGTGTTTGGTAGCTATTGGATGCAGCATAGATAGATGCGTTGGTTTGGGACAGTCATATAGCCTTGTTGGCCAAAGTCAAGGGCTTGTATGGGTGGGTTCAAATTAACCTGGATAATGACGGGTAGAACTTGACATGTGACTTATGATTTGTTGGCCAAAGTCAAGGTCATAAGAGCATGGAGCAAAAATCACATCGGGAGTTTCTAAAGAAACTGAAACTTGCCAGATATGCGCATACCTTCTGGAGTGTGATAACGTGAGCGGATTCCGTCACATTATCATGCGATGATAGTTGGATCCTGATTCCTACTGATGAGTTGGTTTACTCCTCGGGTGATCCCGACTAATTCTTCTTTTAGGTTTGGGGAAGAATTTGACGTTACAGTGGGAGGTTTCCTGATTAGATAAAGTGATAACCATTCTGATCTAGGTTAGAGTGCACGCTGAGTGTTTCTTTTCTCTCTCTCTTTGGCAGCGACCATGGCCCGACCCTATACTATGACTCAGTGACCAAGTTGACCGAACCTTCTTAAACACTGGCTTTTGGATTGTCAGAGTCGCATACCTCATTGCCACTCCTACTTTTATCCTTTTCTCCAGAACACCCCGTATTACTACGAACGTCCACTTCTATTGGATAAAACCATCATATGGTTATATACGAACTCGAAGGAATTTATTCGAGGATGGTTTCAGGTTCTGGAGAAAACGAATAGGACTATTCAGTTGTCTATTCCTTTTACCTTCTCTCAGGTTTCGAGTGCTCCTTGGATTAGGGCAGTACACCTATTACGCAAGTTGGATAGTCTTCTTCCAAACCATAGGCAGGTGCCGACCGGTAGGGAATGAAGAAAACCAATTAGCCTAAACGGTGTACAGAAGATATTAAGTTAAGACATATAAAGGGATTAGAAGGAGGGCAAAGTAAATTGCGACTGCTATTCATGACCAAAATCAAGTATTTCATTACCACTCCCACTTCACCTTTGTATTTCTCCAGAACACTCCGTATCACTACGAAGATCCACAGTTTATTGGATACTCCATCGTATGGTTATATACGAATTCGAAAGGAACTTGTTCCAGTTCGGGGATGGATTCTGGTTCAGGAGAAATAGGAATAAGGTTTATTCAGGTGTCTTTTATCTTCACCTTCTCTCACATTGCGAGTGCTCCTAGGATTTGGACAGTACACCCATTATGCTTATTGGATAGTCTTCTTCCAAACCATAGGCTGGTGCCGAACGGTAGGGAAGAAAGAATACCATTTAGGCTAAGTGGGTGTACAGAAGGTAATGACTAAAGACATATAAAGGGATTTGGAGAGATGGAAAAGAAATATACGGTTACAGCTGTGAATCTGGATAATGGAAGAGGCATTACTAAGAATACCTGGATACCCCTACGAAACATTTCAATGTTTCAGTTTCACTTTGTACTGTTAAAAGAAAACTGATTTCCCAATTAGCCCGTGCTCCAGGGTATGTATTTACCAGGTATGATTCTCACATCTGTATGGTTTTACAGATGATGAGTAGGAGCAAGTTATTAGGAATTTGGTGATCATCCTTATTATATCGGAATTCGTTGTAATTGGTGATATTTGAGGAAATCACCTGGGTAGTTTGCCGGACGGCAAATATTTGGTTTTGAAAATCCGTCGTTGTGCACCAATTTCAAATTGATATATCTTTACGTCTATTTTTATAGAGTGAGATATACCTTTCTGAAATTATGTCTATGACATTTACCTATATCAGTAGATGGTTTGGTAAGGAGCAATAAACAGCGGTGTAATTCTTCTTAACCATAAGTACAGTTTTCAACCTATGACACATAGGGAATGAGTTATTAGACTCAAGGGATTTATACAGAATATTGTGTGTTTTTCAGTGTCTGTGAGGACAGAGGGGTTGGTACTCGTACTATATTCTGTTTACATGTGACTTCTCTAGTTCTTAGACATGTGTTTCGTAGAAATACAAGGTCCAAGTATTGAGAAGTTACAGGTATATGAATTAAGTAGAGAACCAGGTGTTGCAAGTATCGGGATTCTTTTAGGTGATCGAAGATGTAGATACTTGTGGATGGTATTCAGTTAATAGTAATGATTAAGAGAACTTGCTTCTCTTTCAGGTTACTCATATCTTGATGTATTCCTAAGTTGAGCAATGCTGATCGGCCTCTCTCCATTTAGTTGACATGCACTGGACACAGCTGCATGATTTGAATTTGGTTCCAATTAAATCAGTGCCTCTGTTTCTATATTGGATATAGAACAGTTCATATCTTAACGATGTTAAGGTACGGGGAGTTTTCCGGCTTATGCTTAAAACCAGACTCTGGATAACTCAAGGCACGTTTCTGTAATGGCTGTTTGTGGGTTGACCCGGGCTGTGACGAGGGTTAACTTTCTACCATCAGGAAGATCAATAGTGATATTGTTCTTGACTCGCCACAGTTTTAATAAAAATGGATTTTTTCAGAAAACAGTAGTGGGAGTATTGTAGAACTGGAGGTGATTCCAGAACCGCAAACGATTACTGAAAATTTGATAAGAACCTAAAGATTCAATCTGGTTTGATATTCCATTGGCCACTCCGCAGATATGGTGGGTAACCTCAGCTACCCGAGAGATACTCCGGTAGCCTCAAGGACGGTGATAAGGAGGTTCTTGTTTACCCAGACTTGCCATTGCTGTTGTTCGAGGCTGTGAGACCCGGCAGAAGGAAGTATAGCGTCGTTCTGAACTAGCTTTAGAAGTCTACGTTTTTATGACTCTGCCAGAGGGTTGTCGTAGTCAGTGGGAGCAGCGGAAGCATAGTGGACAAGTGGCTTATGTCTATTTATAGACTAAAGCAGATATAGCGGAGATAGATCATCTATTTCTGATGTGACAGTCATAGGTTTGACTTCTTCAGAATAGGGGATAGATCTGTTAAGAAGGTAGTAGGGTGTAATATCCTGGTATTTGGATGACATACACAGAGTAGGAAGTGAAATTCCTATACTACGGTCGGTTATACTTTGGTTGTCACACAGTAGTTTCTCCATATAGGAATTGGATATTATATCATACATTCTGGTTACTAGATCTATGGATTTAGATCTAGATTTGGGAAGTGTCCCAATCAGGGTACTTAGACTGCATTCTAAAGGTTTTTAGAATGTACGACTCCTGGCTTGGTAGTGTAACTGCAGTTGATGGAGTCACCCTCTCTAAAGGTGTCTTACAGACTAAAGGGGTGAGGGATGTGCATGATTGGCAGATCACTTGCTTAGGCAATTGAGTCAATCATGAGATGTCAAGTACCACATCAGATTTTGTTTTTGCACGAGATGCAATAAGTTGATATTAATCCAATCCTGGAGAAACATTCGGAAGAAGTTTTAGAACATAAGTCGATGTTCTAGGGATATGATAACGTCAGCCTCATTCAGGTGACGGTTATCGTTCCAGGCTTCCAAGGTGACCTGGATGACAGAGTGACTGTCAGAGTTATAGTTTTCCCTCTGACGAGGGGCGGTAGTTTGGACAGGAGGTCCAAGCTGATACTGAGGGAGGCATGGCGCAGGATACTGATTAAGTTCAGTTGACGATACAGTCTAAGAAGTTTGGATTTGGAGTTCATTTATGAACTAGGTCCCATCAGACATCCAAACATATTCTAAGACAGTTATTGCTCATTTTGGGAGATGGCTTTCTCCGCGAACTTGAGATAAAGAGAGACATAGAAAGAAACATCAGAGCGGATCCACTCACTGAGGCTATTTCTCGAACGCAATAGTTTCGCAAACGACCTTTGTGAGACTGACTAGTAGAGGAGTTGGGTGTTCGGTATCACACGAGCTGTGAGTATGCGACATCGCAATAATTAGCCTTGAGTGCAAGTGGGAGATTGTTGGATATAGTGCCCTCAGAGTAAATTATTGGATAATAAGCACGTGATTGCAATGATTGAGGGAGGACCTATGCCGGTAGGACAGTCTTACTCAAGATGATAGTATGCTATCTGGTTTATCTTTATCATCGTTTACTGCTTTAGGTGACCTTACAGGTCACTATTGCACGTTGATAGAGCCCCTAGGATTCTTGCTTGACTGCCAGCAGTATGATGGCGATCATATACGTGGGAGCTAGGGTCTATAAGCACATCCTTAAAAGGTCACTAGTCGTGGGAGTTTCGAGACAGGGCATCGATACTCCAGAGTAGACTAGTGTATACAGTCGAGACCCCGACGAGGGGCAGTGGCCGGTCTCACAAGCCACTGGTGTCAGTTGGTTCACCTAAGATGTATACAGGTACTCATTGGGTTATGAGTACACCGGACAGGACTCGCCGGAATATGCTAGTTGGTATTATACCTAGTGTCAGATGGCAGTTCCCTGATGACATGTGTACAGGTTAGTTCATCAACTTGAGATCGTCATTTGTCTCGTGTGAGTTCCCACTGTGATTTGATTACTACCCTACCACGGCTTAAAGGAGTCGTGCAAACAGGTTTTAGTTGGGTACAGTCCCGAGCCACATGGAGGCAGTGAGCGGATCTGCAGGGGTTCGTCTCTCCCGATATTTGGGGTGAGGTCGCACTGTGTCTAGGAGAGCCATTACACGAAGTCCTTGGCCAAGGCAGGAGATTTACTGGTAGGTATTCCAGTAGTATCTCAGAGTGTTCTGGGCTACACTCCGACATGACTTGTACCGCTTTTGGGGGTCTGACATTTACCAACCCCTAGGCCCGACATGCGATGCTCATAGACGAACGGACCGGACTATACGGATATTGTCACTGACTGGCTTAGTAGGGTGTCAGGATGAGTTCACTCACAGATGTCCCTTTTGGTCAATAGCTGGTAGCCCGTCACGTATGGCTAATACCTCAGACGTGCTGGTGGTTAAATCCACAGCCAAAGTATTGACGAGTCTTTAGAGTCCCCCACAGACAGTTTCTCAAGTTTCGGGCGAAACGCTGAAGAGGCCGTATGGAGATATGGCTGTTAGTTGTATGTATGCCCTAGAGGCCAGTATTGTATAGATGATGTATATTATATTGGATGCTTGGACATATATAGAGATGACTTTCTTGCTCGATATGATAGTATGCTATCTGGTTACTCTTTATCTTAACATGTACACTTGTCTCTTTAAACTGTCTTATAGTTACATGTTGATAAAGCCCTTAGGATGTGTACTTGACTACCTGGACTATGATGCAGATCATACTACTGGGGACATGGTAGTCCATAAGTACATCCTTCAAGGTCCCTAGTTGTGGGTGTATCGAGACGGGGCATCGATATACCAGTGTAGACTAGCGTATACGCTTCTCGACCCATGAGATGGGCGATGGATGATCCCATATCCATTGGTGTTTGACATCAGAGATGGTATACGGGTTCTCAGTGGAGACTGGGTACACTGGACGGACTCGCCGAGAACTCCCAGATGGTATTATACCTCACGTCAGATGGCAGTTCTCAGGTGACACTTATACAGGTTAGTCTGTAGACCCGAGATCGTCATAGAGTCTTGTGTGATTCCCACTGTGCTTTGATCTCCACCTTACCACGTCCATGAAGGCGTGCAAAACGGTGGTCTTTGGGTACAGTCCCGAGTCATATGGAGGCAATGAGCGATAGGAGGGGTTTCGTCTCTCCCGGTATTGTGGGTTGATGTTGCGCTGTGCTCGATTGGCCGTAACAGGGAAGTCCCTGGCCAGGGCTGATCAGAGATTTGCTGGTAAGTGTTACCAGTAGTTTCTCGACCCGTTATGAGCCTCACATCGGCACGACTTATCGGTTATTGGGGTCTGACGTTTACCACTCCTAGACTTGATATGCGACATATCAGACGAACAGACCGGACTGTACGGTAAGTGTTACTGGTTGGATTCATAGGAGTGTGAGCGGGCTAGCTCGTCGATCTTCTGATCGCTCAATACCCGGATGGCCGTTACGTTTAGCAGACCGCTTGCGGCTTATGGGTGCTTGATATGATCATCATCTGCTGCCGGCCTATTGACGAGTCTTTAGAGTCCTACACAGAGATTTCCTGGCTCAAGCGAAACGAAATAGGAGCGCATATGGGATATGTGCAGGACCGAGAATAATGCGTGTATGTGATACCGTATTTCATTCTCGCGATGAATGTATCGATTGGTTATATTCGATATAACCTAAATATCGAATCAAGGATTGATTCGATAAGCCGATACATAGGATACTAGTCGGTTATATGCGATATGACCGGATCGTTAAATCAAGTGTTGATTTAATGACTTAATGTATAATTATATATTTGATATATTACTTTACATTAACTAGCATTGGTTCATTTTAAATGGATTTTCTCACTTGATGTGCAAGAAGTATATGTGATATACTTTTGTGCACATATTTGTATCATGTTTGATGATACTTGATCATTTGGTTAAGTGTAAAGAATTAAAACATGGTTAAGAGATGATTAGGGTTTTGCTTTTTCATTTATTTATTTATTTATTTATTCATTTTGGATATTATTAAGAATGGTGGCTTATTTTGTTTCTATGTTGAAGCTTCTTGAAGCTTTGACAAAGTCCACCATTCTTATCTCATCCTTAACCCTAACCATTCCAACTAACCTTAGTTTAATCTCTACACTTGACCATGGTTAGTATATGATAAGTATTCATATTAGTTTCATTTTTAAAAGAAGAAACTTATCATATTCTTCCTTCTTCATCTTCTTCTTCTTCAAGAAAGCTTGATGCCATCAATGGCAACTTGAGTTCTAAAGTGAGAAATCCAATTCTAAATTGAACCCACCTCCTATTTCTTCACCCTCTACCTCTTGCCAAGTTGTTTTGGGTGTTTTCTTCACAAGTTTCACAAATTTGTGAAGTCGAAGCTTGAACTTGTGATGCCTCGACGTAGATCATCTTCGGCACGAAGCCGACGACCTAGTCCGCCCATTTCTCCGATCAAGCCGACGATTGAGTCCGGGATTCGAGATGGAAAGCGAGAGGACGCCTACATGGAGCCAAGGAAGTGGATATCCGGATCTACAAAGGTTGTAGCTTCTTATCTTTAGTTAAGTTGTTAACTAGATTCGTATATCGCCTAAACTTCTAGTCAACGATCCGTATTAGGGTTTCTCGGCACCCATAAAATTTGAAATTGGCATGGTTGATGTCTTGTGAGACCTCTATAGTGTGCCTAGGAACCCTACAGTGGTATCAGAGCCTAGCTAGAGCCTTAGACGATGCTTAGACGATGTTTGAAACCCGATCGAACCCGAAACCCTAACTTTTTCATGCTCTCAGGACTTTTCTAAAATCTGGGATTTTTCCATATTAAAAATGCTTAAAAAATTCAGCAGGGAATTCTAAGAATTACGGTGCAAATTTTTTCACATGAACAGTACATAGTGCGGCGGAACCGCGGCATAAGCATGCCTTATGCTGCGGTTCCGCGGCCTAATGGTGACGTCGGCCCTCCTCGTTTGCACAGTAACTCCTATTTAATTATGCTGAGTTTTCTAGGAATTTTTAAATTGACTCAAGAGTTGAGTATTCTGAGGTTGCATTGGGAATCGTAGATTCGATCGGATTGTTAAACTTCGTCTATGTGTTTTTCCGGATAACTTTAGAATATGTTAAAAAGTCCGACCGGATATAAATACCCAACTTCTCCCCTGCCGGAAAATATCTAAGTGTTGGATTTTTGTGTGGTTTAAGGACGTTCTGAGTAGTGCAAGTAACGCGATGGTCCCTCTAGAAGACAACAAACCTTAACTCGATTATGTGACCGTCTTGAACTGCCCTTTGAACCTTCGGGTTTGGGGCAGTACGGCGTGACACATGTGAGGCGTTGGCTTGACCCTTCTACGGCTGGACCGTTGGTACTGAGGCATGAAGTGAATGTCTTTGAACCTATTTCATGTGTTGAACGGTTTCGGGAAAACTTGGGTGTTCGAATGTTCTATCGGAAAGTTTAATATATTCTATTTATCCGGAATGGGATACAATAATTGGAATTCACAAACAGTTATGAGATAACTGAATGAATGTTATAAATCTAGCGGCTTAGTTTCACTTGATATTGAAAAGAGTTTTCGATAATGAGACTAAAATGCGGGGTTTATAACTGTTAGGCATGTGATGTCTAAGTATTTCATTTTGATTAGGCATGTGATGTCTAAAGAGGTTGCGGATTCCAACTGTTGTAGTTTTACACTTTCTTTTCTGTGACCGTAAGTGTAATATGTGATATCGCCGGTTTCGTTGCTATATGTCAACGACAATTGGGATGCGCATATTTACTTACGTTGATGACATGTGATGTTATGTGTTGCTGGATATGTTATATTGGATTGTCATGTTTGAATAGCCGGGGGTTTTTATGTGAGATGAGTGTTTTTCATTTCCATTCATGTAAAAACTTGTATGTAATATTCTTTTATTTGGGGAACTTCCAGGTTGCGGAAGATGTCACCCTTTGTATATTATTTACTTTTCTGCACTAGGATAGACCCAAGGAGGGGAGCACAGGTAACCGGGTTCTAGGGTCCAGTGGGAGACCATCTCGAGGAGTCGAGTCCGGGTCTCCTAACTCTAGAATTGGTAGGGTTGCTTGCCGCTCTCGTAGGGGTCTAAGGGTGTGGGATTGGCTATTCATCACGACCGTGGAATCCGTGTTTTATACTGGCTCGTATTGAAAACACGGACGCCCTAGTATATCCAATGTTTCATATGTTTCTTCTGCTGCGATATCTGTGATGAGATCATGTGATGTTCTGTGATAGATACTTTATATAGTATATATGCTATATTATATAGACGTTACTTATGTTTTGCACCCGCACTAGCCCTGCCCTGCTCGGTCGTTAGTTACCTAACCTAACGGTGCATGAGGGGACATCGAGACGAATGCGGATGGCATAAGTGTACGTCGTATTTATCTATGATGTTTAGGTATTTAAATGATGGGACTTCATTAATGTGATTAATGAAAGAAAAGAAAACTAAGATGTTGTAGAATCAGATTTTAAACAAAACAGGTAGCTACAGTTCTTGCTTTGCATAGCGGTATATATGATATACCCTGCACCTTATTCGATGAGGAAAGGACCGAGATCCCTTCACCGGGAGTGACTCCTTTAGCAATAACTGGCAGATGCTACACACTCGGTTTGACTTTTGATTGCTTCTATAGTTTCTGCTTTGCACAGTGATATATATGATATATCCCGCACCTCATTCGACGAGGAAAGGGCCGACGATCCCTTCACCGGGAGTGACCCCTTTAGCAAAACTAGAAAAGCCTCAAAATCATTCCATTTCAAAATTTCATTTTATTCTACAACGATATCAAGTTCATTACGCAATAGGTTTTCAGAAAAACCTGTCGTAGCCCTCCGTCATTTCAGATAAAGACTATTTAGTATTCGTGCTGCGTTTGTTGACCTCTGTCAAGGCGTAGTGTGCGGTAGCTAACTAGTATTTATCTGCTTATGCATATGATGCAGATTGGATTAGGGTATTCATACAACCTTGTTGACCTCTGTCAAGGGTCGTGTGAGTGGGTTTGATTCAATCAAGAAATGACGGGTTGAACTTGACTAGTGCACTATGGTTTGTTGACCTCTGTCAAGGTCATGGCATACTAGGGGCAAAATATTATCGAGAATTTCAAGTGTTGAAATTTGCAATGAGATTGCATACCTTCTATGAGATAGTTGGATCCCGATACCCGCTGCGAGTAAGAGTTACTCCTGGGAGAGTTTTACACATTACAATTAGCCGATCAAGTAGGTGTCTAGAAAGGTGTCAACGGGGTTACGCCTCTGGGAAAAAGTGGTTTACATTAATTAGGTTCGTGCGAAAGCACGGGGGACCTCCCTCAAAGTACCGACACTGGCCTGGCTGAAAGATTGGCGAACTTGTAGTGTGTAATTAATCCCGGCTAGTCTTTCCTTTTAGGGTTTGAAGGAAGATTTGATAAAAACAGTGGGAGCCATCCTGATTAGATAAGATAATAACCAATCTGATCTTGCACGAGCATACGCTAAAGTGTTTTCTTCTCTCTCTCTCCAGGTAGCGACCATTTCATGTCCTAATAAAGATAATAATATGGATGTATTGAATGAACCCGCATGTTATACTGTGCAGGGGAACGTTGGACCCGTTCTTTCTTATAAGAGTTATAAGAATGAACAGGAAATAGGAGAATATCTTGATACTCACGCCGCCCAAAAGAACATGCATGTTGATGCATCTTCTTCAGGTGTGTTAGTTATTGAGAACTGTTTCTCAGTTCACCCTACGTCCTGGGTATTGGATACCGGATCAGGATCCCATATATGTAAAATGTTACATGGGCTACGTAAAGGTAGAGAACTGGGAACAGGTGATCATTCCGTTCAAGTAGGGAACGGTGCAAGTATTGCAGCCAAAGCTGTTGGCGAATATCACCTTGTATTGCCAAGTCGTAATACACTGATTCTAAATGAGTGCTATTATATACCGAACATGATGTGCAACATTATATCAGTTTCTTTATTAAGTAAAGAAGGATATAATTTTGTAGTAAAGGATAATGTTATGAACATATTCTAAGATCAAAACCTGATTGCATCAGGCTCGTTACATAATGGCATATTCATTCTAAATCAGAATACAGTCCTCAATATACAAAACACACACAAGAGGAAAAGTTCAGAAATGAACGAATCCTACTTGTGGCACTGTAGACTTGGTCACATCAATGCGACACGACTGGCTAAGTTACATAAGGATGGTTATTTGAATTCTTTTGAATTATCATCTTATGATACTTGCCATTCATGTCTCAAAGGAAAAATGACCAAAGCTCCGTTTAGTGGACACGGAGAAAGAGTTAATGAACTCTTAGGACTGATACATAGTGATGTATGTGGTTCCATGTCTACGCATGCCAGGAACGGTTCTTCCTACTTCATTACATTCACTGACGATCTCTCTAGATTCGGACATGTGTTCCTGATGAAGCATAAGTCTGAAGCTTTTGAGAAATTCAGAGAATATAAGCACGAAGTAGAAAAACAAACAGGCAAAAGTATTAAGATCCTTCGATCTGATCGAGGAGGAGAATACTTAAGCAATGAGTTCCTAGATTATCTAAAAGAGAATGGGATTCTCTCTCAGGTTACTCCTCCTTATACACCACAGCACAACGGTGTATCGGAGCGGAGGAACCGCACCCTATTAGATATGGTGCGCTCTATGATGAGTATAGCTGAGTTACCTATTTCCTTCTGGAGTATGCGCTTGAGACAGCAGCATACCTATTGAATCAAGTTCCAACTAAATCTGTACCTACCACACCATATGAGATATGGAGTGGGAAGAGACCATGTCTTAAACGAGTTAAGATTTGGGGTTGTCTGGCCTATGTCAAAAGGCAAAATCCAGACAAACTTGAGGCACGGTCAGTTCTATGTAAGTTTGTGGGATATCCTAAACATTCAAATGGATATTTTTTCTACCACAGTGAACAACAAAAAGTGTTTATTGCTCAACATGCCACCTTTTTAGAAAAGGAATTTCTTGCAAAAGAGATTAGTGACTTTGAGGTAGAACTGGAAGAAGTTCCAGAAACACAAACTATAACTGAAGATTTAGTGGAAGCAGAAGATTCGGTAGTACCCGACGAACCCCAGCCTCTCCGCCGATCTAGTAGGGTTTCTCGTCCACCTGAGAGATACTACGGTTTTCTCATTGATGGTGGTAGTGAGGATTGCATCATGGAGGATGATGACCCAACTAGCTTTGAGCAAGCCATCACGAGTGGGGACTCAGTAAAATGGCTGGATGCTATGCGGTCCGAGATGGAATCCATGTACACCAACAAAGTATGGACTTTGGAAGTTGCTCCTGAAGGGGTAAAACCCATTGGGAGCAAGTGGATCTTCAAGAAAAAACTTGGTGTAGATGGGAAAGTGGAGACTTTCAAAGCTAGACTTGTAGCAAAGGGTTTTCGTCAAAGACCAGGTGTGGACTATGACGAAACCTTTTCTCCAGTGACTATGCTTAAATCTATCCGAATCATGCTTGCCATTGCTGCCTTTCATGACTACGAAATCTGGCAAATGG